>OY728148.1:494477320-495077320 GCA_963277665.1 Viscum album | reverse complement strand
TTTATGTGACACTAAAGGGTCTTGGCCATTCCTCAATTGCCTTGGTTTTTGAAGGGTCCATAGAAATTCTCTCACTTGTGATCACATGTTCCAATAACATGACTTTCTACATCCAAAAGCTACACTTACTATGCTTGTTGTACAAATTATCCTTCCTCAATGTCACCGACAAAAGTATTAGATGTTCTTTATGTTCCTCCTATATCTTGGAGTATATGAAAATATCATCGATAAAATCTACTAATTTTTTTCAAAGTAATTTCTAAAGAATCTATTCAACAAATTTATGATGATTTCAGGGGAATTAGTAAGTCCAAATGGAATCACCATAAACTTATAGTACCCATACCTTGTATAGAAGGTAGTATTCTAAATATCTTCCTTATTCAACTTAATATGATCGTATCCAGAATGAATACCCACCTTTGAGAAGTATTGAGATCCTCATAACTGATCAAAAAAGTCATCAATCCTTGGAAGATGATACTTGTTCTTTATGGTGATATTGTTGAGTTCCTAATAATCGATACACAGCTGCATTGATCCATCATTCTTATTCACAAAGAGCACTAGCACACCCCAATGTGGTGTACTAGGGCATATGAACCCCTTGTCCAAATACTCTTGAAACTTATTCTTTAACTCCTCCAGTTTGATATGATCCATATTATATGGAAAATTTGGGATAGGGGTATATTCTGGCATGAGTTCTATTGAGAAATCTACCTCATGATCCAATAGAGGTTTAGGTAACTCTTAAAGAAATACATCACTATATTCCATCATGATAGAAATTTCCATTAGGTTGAAACTTTCCTTTGAATCAACCATTTGAGCGAGGTATGCTTCTTTATAAGGAACCAAAACCCACACCATTGAAGGATTTTCTAAAGTAGATTCATGATCTTACTTGAATTTTTATAGTATCATGGGATGATTTGGAATATGAACATATATTTCCATTTATCAAAATTTGATATGTGCTCTATATAACAAGAGCCAATCCATTCCCCTTACAACATCGAATTCCACCAAGGGAAGTATCATGGGATTCATTGGAAGAATCTTCCCACATACACCAACAAGAGAAGAGTCCATTACTTGGGTTGAAATGATTGAACCACTTAGTATTTTTATAGATATATCCACTTAAAGGTTTCAGGGATTAGATTCAATAGTTCTAACAAAATCGTGAGATATAAAGGAATGTGTACAACCAGAATCAAATAATAATTTTTCTATTATTGAGTGAATACGAAGTGTAACTTGTATGAATTCATTTTCTTGATCCACTTCCACAGTAGTGATGGTATAAACCTTCAGTTGTTCCTTTGTATTTGGTGGATGTTGATGTTGATTACCCTTGAAGAATTAAGGTTTAGTACACTGGCCTACATAATTCCCTTTCTCCCTACAGTTATAGCATTGGACCATGGGTGGTGCTCTCCTTTCCTCCACCACATTATCCTGAATTGTCATGTATTTCAGACAATATTTATCTTGGTGGCCTTATCTCCCACACTTTAAGTATTTCCCCATCCATTTGAGGTAGTTCCCATGATTCTTCTTCCCATATTTTTGACATGTGGGTGGTTGAGTTTTCTTTCCACTTTTCTCATTAGATCCTCTAACATGAAAATCAATCTTTCATTTCTTATCAAAATACCCATGGGAACATTCTAAAAACTACATATCCACTTTGAGAGAACATCGAACGACTTCTAAAAAACTCCCAAAGTATCAAATTTCAAGATCCTTTCAAATGATTGGTTTTAATCTACTGAAGAATCTATCAATTTTTCTATAATTTTTTATAACAAATCCCAAAGCATTCCTTGAAAGACTTATGAAATTCTATTCTTAGGCCCTGAAAGATTCTCTATAATTTTTTTAGCTCTATGAATTCTCTCTCCATATCTGTATGAAGATTACATGGGAAATACTTGTTAAGAAACATTATCTTAAAGTATACCCACTCTATATCTTCAATTTTGTCCCTCAACTAGGTTTTCTAAATTAAATCCCACCATTGGTCGGCCTATCAATCAAGAAGATAAATGGATTGAGTCACCTTATCCATATCAGAACAGTGAAGAATAGAAAAGATATTCTCTATTTAATTGACCCACTATTCTGTAACAATTGGATATAAAGATCTACTAAACGTTAGTGGTCATTTCTGCATAAAAAACTCAATAGCCAGTTGCTCCCTCTTAGGTGAAGGCAGACGTTCCACATTATTTAGGTTACTATTCATAACCCGAGACAATTGGGTAAGCATCAACATAAAGTTTTTAACTCCAACTCCCAAAGCATTGGGGATGTCATTCAAGCAATCATTGCATTATCCCTCACATGGGTTGTTGGCCTAGTTTCTCCTAGTTCCCACCATTTTCTAAAATAGAAATGGTTAGAAGAAAACATAAGTAAATAATTAATGAATAAATAATTTATTAATTTGGGAAATTAACACTAAAATAATATCTTATAGGATCCTTATGTTAAGAAAATTTTATTGTGTTTTTACATATATTTAGTCTCATATTATGGTTTTTCAATAAAGTTATTTAATCCAAATTTCCAAATTAACTAAACTGTGCCTCTAATACCAACCATAGTGACCCTTATTTTTCTTATATTTCTATTACATAATTATAATGATAAACAACATAAAAACATTACACAATGAGGATCCAAAGGTTTTGTGTCTTGGTAAAACTAGTACCATACATAACATCTACAACATAAAACATAAACATTTATTTAATTCCTTCTTCTCTATCTTCCGATTGTCCCTTGTGTTCTCCTTAATACATCTAGTCTCCCGAGGATATAAATAAAAAAGGGGTGAGGTAAAATCATAGTAATAGGATATAAAATTACATGAAATAATATAAAATGGGGTAGGAATAATAATTATCAATATAACATAGGCATAGGATCAAAATCATGAGAAGAAGCATTAAAAAAAGACTTCGAATGTGGCAATGCATAAAAATGAAACATCAGGTCTTAGCGGTCAACTACCATTAATAGTTTTGAAAAACTTTAGCATCATGTTCATGTATATTTCACTTTACTCATGAGGTTATTCATAGTAACCAATGCATTGAAGTGCTATAATAATTCTGGGTTCAACCATCACATCATAACATTTACATTGCGCTATATAATTCTGGGCGCACCCATGACATCATAACATTTACATTATCATACATGCCACATAGAACATATATAAATCATGAACATAAATAACCCATGTAAATGAGTGTGTTTTATCTCATAATAATACATTCATAAACTTTGGGTTCCCAAATGAAAGGTAGAATAACATACTTGATATAAGAATCGTCAATCTTGAGTTAGAAGTAAAAGGTGTGTTTCGAAAGAAGGTTTGTTTTTGAAAACATTGTGTTTGTCATAAAATCCACTAGAAAACATGTATATACTATAAAGGATAATATAATTATGAATAAATTATTTAAGGAATAAACATGCTCAAAATTGGGTGAAATAGGGAAAACCCAAAGAAAGAGAGTTCGGTTCGAGAAATACCATTACCTTTTGTTTGAAAGCTTCCTTCACGTTAATATCGAATATAACCTCATTAGATTAATTAATTAACAATTAAATAACATTTTATACATGAATATTATTAAATATTGTTTTATTATGTTATTTTATAGGCATTTGGATGAGTTATATAGTTTAAATTCATTATTTGGGAGTGTTCATTTTATTAGTTTTCATGATCGGTTAACTTTTATACATGAATGGAAGTTCGTGTAAGATGAAAATAAACATTCAGAATTTTTATTATATGTTTCAAATGATATTAAATAATTATATATTATTTTATAAAGGATTATTTTATATACCATGAGGATGATTCATTAGATAAAAGTTAATGATGATCGTTTTAGGTTAATTTTGGCGATTTTTGATCACAATGAACTTGGTTTTCTTTTATAATTTAGTATTATGTTTATAAGTTAGTTAGAAAACATAAACGGGGTTATAAAATTAAAATTAAAATAGTTTTTCAACCATTTAATGGTTTTATTAACATCCTTGAAAGAATTTCTGGAAAATGAATGTTCATCTCCCACGATGTCGGTAAATTGACACTTCACGGGCGACGATTTCTTTATTAAGATAAAAGAGAGAGAGGGAGGAGATTAATGAATAATAATCCATTAATATGATAGAATAAAATTATATCAATAATAATGGAGTTAATATGAAATCTGGATAAGATAATTTTAGGATAAGAGAAGAAAAGAAATGAAATTTGAAAGGAAATTGAAAGAAAAGAGATAGAGGAATTACCTCTTGAATGCTCCTCTTGAGATCCTCCTCAAGGCACCTAGGCTTGGTGTTTTTATGATACCAAGATATCATAGATGTGGGAAAGGGGCTATGGAAGAGGTTTGGTCAGAATTTGGACATGTCTTTAAGTTTGAGAGGTGCGAGGAAATGAGGTTGTGAGGGGTGGTATTTATAGTGGATGAGAGGGGTGTTTTCTCAATATTTAATTCATTAGCTTATTTATTTCCCTCAAGACAAGAAATAGTGATGATTCCATGACTAAATACAATAAATAGGGAATGTAATTTCTATATTTTTGTTTTTACATCACTCATTATGTCAAGAATAGTGGATTTAACTTATAATGTATTAATACTAAAAATTATCATATTTTACTATTCACAAAAATTCAAGTATTTCAGAAAAATATAAAAAATTCACCCTAACCAATTTTTGAAATTTCTAATTAAAAATTGAACTCCATTTTATAAAAATAATTTTCTAAATATGTGTAATTTAATTTTTAATTAAAATTATAATTTACTTGAAAAATACAAATTTTAAAATTGAAAGTGATTTTCTAACACTTTGAAAATTTAATTAAGGTCTAATAAAATTATCATATAATCATAAGACATAAAAAAACTAGTTATGAATACATTTTATGAAAATAAATATACTTATAAATTATTAAATAAATCATTAAATATTCATGAATTACAAAAATACCAACACTATAATATAATTATATCATATTGTCACTTATACAATGGATAAATTTTATTTTTACTATCATTAATAAGGTTTATATTAACTTGATTAATTTACTATTCATAAGGGACATATTACTATTCATAAGGGTAAAATTATTATTCATAAGGGTATGTTACTATTCATCAAAAAATAAGTTTGTCATATCAGACTCCAAACATCTTGCTTATCACAATTGTGTAGGCCAGATTTTTAAAATTCAAATCATAGAAGTGGAAAAGGTTTAAATGATAAAATTCTCATTGAGGGGGGTTTAGTGCCTTTTACAGTGGAGGAGGAGTGACATTCTTTTAAATATAAAAAGGTAAACACCATTGGGAGGTCTTACTTACATCATATGCCTCCAATAATGATCTAAATTCAATACATGGGAGGATATGGTTGAAATATTTCCTTCTAATTTCTTTTGGAAATATTTGTAGGTTATTTGTACCTTAAGTTAAAGTTTAACCACTATGTAAACTCGTTTTTACCTCAATCACTGTAATTAATTTTAATTACTTTCACTAATATTTTTGGTAAAAAACTAAGTTTAAATTAAAAAAAAATTAAAAATTATTCTGATTACAAATATTGAATCCATTATTCCAAATTCTAAACACATAAGTGGCAGAAATTAATTTAAAATTAATCCTGCAGATGGGATGGTAAAATGGGTTTTTAAAGTGAAATTTTTTAAATGTTTGAAATCTTTTTATACCCAATTTCAATGTGAAATTGATTAAAATGGTATAAATTGGATTAATAGATGTATAATTTATCTAAATATAATTTAAAACCAAATAAAAATATAATTTATCTATATAAATAAATTAGAATAAAATTTATTTTTCAATTAAAATTCAGTATTATTCACTAATAATCAAAAAATAAAACTTCTTGGAAAAATACTAAAAATTAAATGAAAGTAAATATTGATATTGTTGAGTCAAAAGTTCATTTATTAATTTTCCATTACTTTTTTTGGAAATTATAAAATCTTTCTTAAATATTTTATTACTAACTCTTTTATTTCCAAAGTGTTTTAGAATGTTCTTGCAAAAAACAGGAATATTTACCATAATTAGAATTAGTTTTGAAGTATTCAAGATTTTAAATTAACCTTTTTAATTAAAATAAATGAAATGGGTATGGATCTGATAAAAATTGGATTCACCTTTATAAAATTCAATTTCACAATTTTGGTCTTGTCTTCAGACTGGAAAAAGTTTGCATAATCGTACTTGACATAGGAACCGATAACATCAGTTTCACACTCATAAATTTTATCATAATGAAATCTATAAAAGCGTCCATTAGTATGATTAAGTATAAATTCTAAATACAAAAAACTGATTTATATTTTAATGGAATACATTTTACACCGTAATGGTGCAAAAAAATGATGTTGGAATTTGTATTATGATATAACTGTTGAAGTGGCAGGTGTCCAAGTCCTTATGAAAACTCTGAGAAAATATGACCATTGGAGGATCAAGAAGACCATTGAAATATCACCTATAAATACCCAATCATTCAAAGAGTTTGGATTAGTTACTATAATTATGGATGATTCTATTATTCTATCAATTTTTCTAAAGTCTATAAATCATGAACAACTTGTTCTTAGTATTTTGTAACTCCTTAGAGATATTCATTCTTAAGAAAACCTTATCAGGTTGTCTCTTTAAGAAACTATTTTGTTATTACTTTGTGCCTTCGATTGCGTGAATACGATCAGGGATTTTGAGGTTAGTAAGAAAGAGATCTGATCTACTTCATTGAGTGCACATGGGGATAGTGCAATTGAATCCAATCCAACAGATTGAGGGTTACTGAGGATAGGTAGACAGAGAATCTGATCTTCATATCGATGGATTTACTAGCTGAGGAAAGACATACGTTCGTGTAAGTATAAAATAAGGGACACATTTAGCCAATGTTTTTTGGATACCTTACTCTTAAGTTTAAAATATATTTATTCCTTTTAAATATAAGTCTTTCATATATTTTTATTACTAATTTAATTGTTTCCTACTAGTGTTTTAATTCAGCTGTGCATGCTTGTTTACATTATATCATAATGAATATCATTACGATAAATAGAATCTGTATTACTTAAACAGATCTACTATGAATCCAAATCATATTGAATTAACCATATACATCTTAAATATGGTTTTTTTAAATTATATCTTTTGTGATTACAATTCATTTACATTGATGAAATAGTATCCACTCTAAATATAATACATTCATTTAAATTGTATTACTTTGATATTATCGTAACCAAGCTGATTACAATACATTGATTTAATCATACCAAGGGCCAAGTCTAAATCTAAACCTTTTACATAAAGAGGTATTGTGAATTATTTAGTTTAAAATATTTTAAACTAATGTTTTTAAAACTAAAATTCTTCCCCCTCTTTTATTTAGTCCATCTTGAATAAATTATTAGACCCTAATAACAATATAATTCATATTATTATCCAAAAATTGGTATTTGATTAGGATTCCACTACTAAAATACTTGCTGAAATTTTTATCTCCTTCATCATTGCAAGTATGTTTAAATATTTGTTACACTAACATGTATAGTGGAAAAGTTTTTTTTGAAATATGGTAGGACTTAATGTCAGATCCCTTGATAATATCAAACCCAATAGGCCACCAATTTTTTATAATGTTGATTATGAATATTGGAGGGATAAAATGAAGATTTTTTTTTGTAACGCCACGACCCTCGTAACCCAGAGTCGGTGCATTATTACATAACATTGGCATGATAGAAGTAATCATGTCCCAAAATACCAATTAGTTTAACAGCCTTGGATGTACTAGATACATATATAAGTTTTACATTACATCATGAGATAAAAACAACAACAACATTTTGTCCCCTTTTAATACACTTATATACCTTAGCCTATCCCTATAGGTCAACCATAAAATACTTCTTCACATCTTGGGAAAAATAAAATATAGAAAGGGGTGAGCTCAGATGCTCAGTAAGGATGACAATATAGCAGAAACTTCATAAATAAGCATAAACATTTAAGGAAATGTATAAAACTAAAAGAAAAGCCTTTTAAACATAAAATTCAGAATAATATGGAAAAGATAAATCAAATAATGAAATTTAATTATTCACATGGATATTCTACTAGTCGAATAGTCACATGTAATATCAATAGCTAATTTCATAACGATGGAATGCATAATATCGGACATCATAACCACATAGTCAAGGACTCGTGCCAAGACTACAAATAAAATTTTGTCAAGGCCTTGTGCCCAGACACTAGTTTGTCTCATGAGACCTACCGATGCATTGAGGAGCTATAGAGGTCTCAATCCATCACTTACTATATCCAATTCATTCCTCATATGAAAAGGGTGAAACGTAACATAAACATTCGTATTAAAACTAGCATACGAAATGTTAATACATTAACCATGAACCATGAATGGTATAAAAATAACACAACCATAGTCAAACATATCACAAAACCTTCAATACAATATGTAAGATTTTTATCATAATACATCAAATCCAAACAAGTATAAAATCCATTAAAGGATGTTGACATAGATGAAATAAAAACTATTTGAGAGAAATATCTCTTTCTATTTTGAAATCATTTAAAAGTCATGTAATTATAATAGAAAAAATTTATTTTGAAAATATTATTATAATATTGTAAGGAAAGCTTCAAAGGTGTTATAATGGAAGAAAATAACTACATCCTCCATATAAGTTAAAAAACATTCTTACCTTAATTTGTTGAAAATGTCATAAAGTAGGTTGTTTGGAAAATGACAGAAAAATTCTTTTCAAACCATTTTATAAAAAGTCAAACAAGGGTATAAATGAAATTAAAAAATTTTCTAGTAAATAGTAAAAATGTTTTGAAATACATTTTTAAGAAACATAGATGTGGATGATAAAAAGGTCCCATTAGACACTTACGTAAAAACAACCTTGGATAATAAAAAGATTGTGAAATTAACCCTTATCTTTTGATTTTCTTTGGTAAAGGGTACGTTAGCCTCCTGTATAATAGTTAAATAATTGTTATTAAATTATAAAATAACTGAATACATAAATATGATATCATATATGAGCTTCTAATATTTCTTTGTTAATAATATTCTAGTAGTATCATTGTTTTAGGTGTTAACTGATTCGTTTTCAATTATATGTTTTGTTACATAAGTCATGTTTGTTATGGATAGGATGTATTTGATTCATATACAGAATAATATAATGTTATTAAATATTATTTTTAATAATAAAATAAAAATTATTCTTGAATGGTTACGATGGGGAATGAATCCCATCGTGTTCGTGGAGAAGGTAATCCGTACGTACACACGAATTCTATTTCCATTTCATTTTTTTATTTTAAAAGGAAAGAATACCAAATGATACATAGGTATATTATTATTCCAGTATAATATAATATTTTATATATTTTATGTAAGTTCATTAACACCATCCTTTATACATTCTATGTATGGTATGAACGATTCATATCACTTTGAGGGGGTGGTAGTCCACACTTCCTCAAATGAAATTATCATATATATACAACATGAAAAGAATACATGTATGATGTACAAGATAATTATAAAATATTATAGATAAAATAAATATCATAAATATCATATATAATTACAGTTCCACCATAATGGCCACCATAAGAGGTGGTAGTAGAAAATTGAACAATCATCATTTCGTGAGGCAGTAGTTCACCATCCACAGAAAAATTATGTTTTATACCCATTAGATGAAGGTGTGTGTAATTTTAGTTCAAATAATTCTCATAAAAACAACCTATTATATTGAGGATACTATATTTGTTATAAAATTAAGGGTAAAAAAGAGTTTATGGGGTTAGAGAAGTAAAATAAAAGTAAAGAACTTAAGAGGAGATGTTACCTTTAAATCGGGTAACTCCCTTTGGTTTGAAACAAAAGGCATCCTTGAAGTGCCTTATTCCTATGGTAATGCTTCTAAGAGGAATATAGGGATTTAGGGAGCTTAATTTGGAAAATTTTTGATGATAAAAGTGGCTTGATAAGTGTGAGAAATGGGTTAGAGGTGTGGGCTTTTAATAAGGGGGAGGAGGGGCTCTTTATGAATGTTTGGGAATATTATTTTATTATATAATTATTTTAGGTTTCTAAAGGTCCAAAACTAATTAAAGTCAAATATAATATGACTCATGTTCTAAATAAAATCATCCAATAATAATTGGACCTGTTTTGGATATTGTTTTAATTTTTATAATCGCATTTATTTAAATCAATCTTTAATGAGGTAAACAATGCATCATTATTGTTTCATAAATAAATTTTTTAATTTGATGTATAAAAATTCTAAAAAAATACCATGATGTATGAAATATTTTTATATTTAAAATTAATATTTATAGTCTAAAATATAACTTATATAACCCCGGGTAAAAATTATTTTACTAAAAGATATATGTTTATGTCATTTTTGTCTTTACTTTAAATTAACTAATATAAAGTGTCATTATCACTCTAAAGTGGCTCCATGAGTTCCCAAAATCTACCCAAGGATTCCCATGGTCGAAAATTTATCAACCAATAGGAATAGAACACATGTTAGGGTAATTTAATATTATTATAATAATATTTGTTTACCCATATTTACCAGATTTACCCTTTAACCATAGTAAATAAAATATTTACTGAAGTAAATATTCATAATGTCTAAAAATAAAAGATACCTTTTTACAAAATTTGGACCTTATGATTCCAAATAAGGAATCAATTTTTTCAAATTCAAAACAAAGTATTGGAAGAAATTAATTTAAAATTAATTCCCATTGTCAAAACAAAAAACGTGTTTTTAAGAAATAATAACTATGAAAAGATTGAGACTTGTTTATGTCCAGTTTAAATGTGAAATTACATCCAATGACCTAAATTATATTAAATGATAAAAATATAATCTAATTATACTTTAAAACCACTCAAATTTATAATTTAACACTATAAATTATTTCGATTAAAAAAGTTGTTCTTAATTAAAATTTAGTATTTTTCACTTTTCATCAAAAAATGAAAGTTTTTAGAAGAGTACCAAAAATTCACCCTAAGATAATTTTGATATTCCATATCTAAAAATGAAGTCAATTTTGAAAAATAAAATTTATAAAATTCTAGAAAGTGGGTATTAGTATTCATAATGACTAGTTTGATTGGTCATGGTGTGTTAGAATCTCAAAGTTGCGTACAATGAAAGTTATTGCATTATTCAAAAGGAAACGTACCATGGAAGCTTGGGGTGTTACAATCTTCGCTCCTTAAAATAATTTCATCCTCAAAATTTCTATAATATTACTACATAAAAATATTCATGTGGTTCTTCATCATAGGTTCCTCAGGTTCCCACACTGCCTCTTCCATATTATGGTTTCTCTATGACACTTTCACCAGACGAGTCATCCAGTTTCTCAACACTTGTTCTCTGGTATAAAGAATTCTGATAAGCTCTTCATAATAAGATAGAGAGGGTTTTAGTTCTATTTCTTCATAGGTGAGTACATGCGTTAGGTCAGGAATGTATTTTCTCAACAGTGATATGTGGAACACATCATGAACTTTGGAGAGACTTGGCGGCATTTCCAAACTATAAGCTACAACTCCAATTCGTTCTAGAATTTCGAAAGGTCCGATGTACCTAGGACTTAATTTTCTTTTCTTACCGAATCTTATAACACCCCTACATAGAGATACCTCCAAGAAAACATGATCTCCTACTTGAAATTCCAAATCATTCCTTTGGTTATCGACATAGCTCTTTTGCCTACTTTGAGTTGCATTGATGTGGGTTTGGATAAACTTCACATTTTCCATTGTTTCCTCAACAAGTTCTGGTCCTATGAGTTTTATTTCACCAACATCATCCTAACAAGTTGGTGTGTGATATCTCTTTCCATATAACGCTTCATATGGTGCCATCCTTGAATAGAAACTATTGTTATATAAAAATTATACCAGAGGTAAATATTGATCCCACATACCTAGAAAGTCAAGTGAGAAAGATATCAACATGTCTTCTAATGTTTGAATAGTTTGTTCTGATTGTCCATCAGTTTGAGGGTGGTAGGAAGTTCTCTAACGAAGTTCAGTATCCAGGGACTTATAAAGACTTTTCCAGAATCTTAATGTAAAATGAGGATCATGATCAGAAACAATAGATAGGGATACTCCATGAAGTCTTACAACTTCATTAATATATAGTCTTTCCAGACGTTCAAGTGGTAAATCTTCTCTTATAGAAAGAAAATGAGCTCACTTGGAAAGATGATCAACAATGACCCACATTGAATCATTCTTTATAGGAGTCTTTGGTAGCCCCATGACAAAGTTCATCGTAATATCATCCCATTTCCACTTAGGTATTGGAAGTGGTTGCATGACTCATCTAGGATGTTGTCTTCCAGCTTTCACTTGTTGAAAAACCTTACATCTTGACACATAATCAAAAATCTCTCTATTTATGTTGTCCCACCAAAAAAATTCCTTCAAATATCTATACATATTAGTGATACCAGGGTGTATATAGAAATTAGAGCTATGACTATCACCAAAAAATTCCTTTTTTAGATTAGGTATGTCAAGAACACAAAGTCTCCTCCCAAATTTCAAAATCCCATCTTCATATACGAAGTCGATTAATCTCCCATCGTTCACACCTTTAATTTTCTTTTGAAACTTCTCATCATCAGTCTGAGAACTTTTTATCCTTTCCATTAAAGATGGTTTAGAAACCATTTGAAAAAGTATTTATGTTTCACCTTTTATGATTATTTCCATATCCATATTTACTATATCCATGAACATAGGATCCCTTTCAACTCACATCTTGTTCAAAACTCCATGATCCTTTCGGCTCAAAGAATCTGCCACCTTATTTTCTTTTCTTGGGCGGTAGTGTATGGTGAAATAATAATCCTTGAGTAGTTAGAGCCATCTCCTTTGCATCATGTTGAGTTATTTTTGTGAGAAAATATACTTCAAACTCTTGTGATCAGTATAAATATCACATTTTCACCATAGAGATAGTGTCTCTATATCTTTAGAGCAAATATTACAGCTGCTAACTCAATATCATGAGTGGGATAGTTTTTTTCATGAATTTTTAGCTGCTGTGATGCATAGACAATAACCCTATCATTATGCATAAGGATACAACCACGTTCTTTCTTTGAAGCATCACTGTAAATAAAAAACTCATCATTCCCCGATGGTAGAGTCAATATTGGAGCATTGACTAATATTCTCTTTAGTTCTTTCAAAACATTTGTCACACACTTTTTTCCAAACAAATTTAACCCCTTTAAGTGTGAGCTTGGTTAATGGGTTAGCCAATTGGGAAATTTTTTGGATGAAATGCCGATAATAACCTACTAAACCAATAAAACTACATACCTTAGTTATACTTGTCATTGCTAGAAATTCTTGGATTGCCTTGGTTTTTGAAGGATTAATAGAGATTCCTTCCTTAGAAACAGTATGGACAAGAAAAGAAATCTCCTAAAACCAGAATTCACACTTGCTAAACTTCCCATATAATATATTTCTTATGAGGGTTTTCAGAATAGTGCGCAATTGATTTTCATGATCTTCATATATTTTTGAGTAAACCAAGATATAATCAATAAATACCACTAAAAAGTCATCAATATATTCCTTGAAAACTCTATTCATTAGATCCATGAAAATAGAGGGTGCATTAGTCAGTCCAAAAGGCATTACTATAAACTCGTAATGCGTGTAACTGGTTCAAAATGCTGTCTTTGGAATGCCCTCCTTCTTCACACACAACTGATGATATCCAGATCGAAGGTCAATATTTGAAAAATATTTATCTCTAGTAAGTTGATCAAATAAATCATCAATACGAGGTAGGGGATACTTGTTCTTTATTGTTATAGCATTGATCTCCCTGTAGTAAATGCAGAACCTCAAAGATCCATCTCTATTCTTAACAAAAAGAAGAGGGTCTCCCCATGGAGAAACACTAGGGAGAATAAATCCTTTATTACTAAACTCCACTAGTTGTTTATTTAGCTCCACTAATTCCATAATGACCATTCTATAAGGGGTCTTCGATATAGGCCTTGAACTAGAAATTAAATCAATGGAAAACTCAATTTCCCATTCTGGAGGATGTCTAGGTAAATCCTTTGGAAATACATGAAAATATTCTTGTAAAATTTGTACATCCTATATTTGAACATTACTTTATTCACCCATAGTTATTTCACTCTCTTCCTCCCCAATAAATGAATTTAGTAGAGCTATATGGGGTAGATCTAGATAAGAATCAGATGGTGACATTTCTTCTCTAAAGATAAGGTAGTCCTTATCATCATAAAAAATTATAACCTCCTTCTTCTTATAATAAATTTTTACATCATGGTTGGAAGTACAATCCATATTGAAGATTTTATCAAATTCAATCATGGGTATGATGATGAGATCAGCGGATAAAGAACATTTATATGCTCTAATGGGGACTGATTTACAAAACTTTGTTACAATGATACTTACCTTAAGAGTTTTGATTGATAAATCCCTTGTTAAATAAAATTGTAAATATATAATTTTCTTAGCAAACTAGGAAGATATGAAATAATTCAATGTTCCAAAATAAAATAAAGCATTGACTAAACTTGAGGAAACCATTAAATTACCTGCCACCACGTCTTTCGGAGCTTCAAACTCAGCAGTAGTGATCAAATAAGCCTGGCCTTGATCCCTTGTCCTTTTCTGAGGTAAGTTTCCTTGGCAATTAGTAAATTCATTTGCATAATGCCCCATTTATTTACAATTGTATCATTTAACATTGAAAGTCTCTTTCTTTCCCTTGAAATCACGAGCTTGGTGGTATTTTTCACCACACTTGTAACAGAATCCCATTCCGTTAAGGAATGTACTGGGGTGTTTATTCCCACATTAACCATAGGATGGATATTAAACTTTTCCCTTCTTCCCCTTATTTACATTTTCGGAGTGTTTAGTAGATCCCTTCATCTCTTGATTTGATTTAAAGTCGTAAGACTTAGAGAATTCATTTTCGGTCTTGATAGCACATGAGACAATATCTTCATATGATGAGAAGGATTGTGAGACTAATTCTCAATATATAAATGGTTTTAACCCATCAAATAATCGATCAATCTTACTCCTTGGGTTACGTACATAATCTGCAGCATGACTTTCCCACCTTGTAATGTTAGCCTCATACTCTGTGACATTCTCATCCTCCTTTTTCCTCAAACTTTGAAATTGTCATTCCATATCCGCTCGATAGTCATTAGGAAAGTATTTTTCTAAGAAAATCTCTTTAAACTCCCTCTATTCCATATTTGATACTTCTTAATACTCTTTTGTGTTTTTAATTAATGACCACTATTGATCTGTATCTCCCGTGAGGTGATAAACTGTCATGACAACTTTTTCCCTTTCACTAATCCCCAAAACATTAAATATTTTCTCTAAGGAACTTATCCATTGCTCAGCTACAAATGGATTTGTAGTCCCATTGAATGTTGGTGGTTTTTTCCTCATGAATCAGTCTAACATTTATCCTCCATGTTGTGGATCAGGGTGCTCCATATGGGTAAGGTTATTATTTATAACCTGAGTGAGTTGTCCCAGTATGGTGATAAGATGATCAACACTAGTTGCATCACCAACTCCATTATAATTATCTTGAGTAGGAGGGAAATACCTACATGGATTATGTACATTTATATAGTTCTCATTCCTTCCACTAGGCACCATTTCTAAACAATGGCATACACTAGATTAGTTTATGAATCGTGATTCATAATTCCAAACTTGTAAAACACTTAACATAAATTGAATAGTTTATGGATATAATCCATAATCATAAAAATGTTTTCTTTGAAGAGGTATATACTCATAAATCATTCAAAATGGTTTTTAAAGAAAATGTGAATTATCCTATGCATATACCCAGGTAGTGTCGTAACCAAGAGTGCAGCAAGGCCTATTGTCGTATACTAGGATACCCCGGGTCAAGCCCGAAACTCCTTGTTGGAGTTTTCACTCCTAGGTACATCTATGCCAGAGTTTCCTCAACCTGATCTTATCCATATAGGGATTTATTGCTTGGAAAATACAAAAAATCTCCACATTACCAAAATTATATGAAGTTCTTATCTATTAATCCTCAAAGTCTATCTTAGGGTAATGCACTCTAATCAGAGTTTATCTAAATCTAATTTCCAAGGTTTGTACTAAACTTCTTCTGATACAAACTATAACGCCCAACTCTAGTTACCCAGAGTTGGTGCATTATTACATAACATTGGCATGATATAAGGAATAATGTCCCGAAATACCGATTAATTTAGTAGCCTTGGAAGTACTAGATAGATACATAAGTTTTACATTACATCATGAGATAAAAACAACAACAACATTTTGTCCCCTTTGAACACACTTATATCCCTTAGCCTATCCGAATAGGTCAACCATAAAATACTTCTTCACATCTTGAGAAAAATAAAACATTGAAAGGGGTGAGCTCAGATGCTCAATAGGGTTAACAATATAGTGGGAACTTCATAAATAAGAATAAACATTTAAATCAATGTATAAAACTAAAAAAATAATTTTAAACTTAAACTTAAGCATAATATGGAAAAGATAAACCAAATAATTCCATTTACTTATTCACATGAATATTCTACTATTCTAATAATCGCATGTAATATCAATAGAAAATTTCATAATGATGGAATTCATAATGCAGGACATCATAACCACATAGTCAAGCCTTGTGCCAAGACTACAAATAAGATTTTGTCAAGGACTTATTCCAAGACACTAGTTTGTCTAATGATACCTACCGATGCATCGAGGAGCTATAGTGGGCTCCACCCGTCACTTACTAAGTCCAATGCATTCCTCATATGAAAAGGTTGAAACTTAACATAAACATTCATATTAAAACTAGAATATGAAATGTTAATACATTAACCATAAACCATGAATGGTATAAAAATAACACATCCACATTCAAACATATCGCAAAACCTTCAATACAATATGGAATAGTTGTATCATAATAAATCAACTTCAAACATGTATAAAATCCATTAAATGATGTTGACATAGATGAAATAAAAACTATTTGAGAAAAATATATCTTTATATTTTGAAATCATTTAAAAGTCATGTAAATATAAAAGAAAACATTTCTTTTGAAAATATTTTTATAATCTTGTAAGGGAATATTCAATGGTGTTATAATGACGGAGAATAACTGCACCCACCATATAAGTAAAAAAACATTCTTACCTTAATTTGTCAAAAAGGTCATAAAGTACCTTGTTTGGAAAATGACAGAAAGATTCCTTTCAAACCATTTTATAAAAAGTAAAACAAGGGTATAAATGACTTTAAACCATTGTCTAGTGAATAATAAAAATGTTTTGAAATACATTTTTAAGAAACACCGATGTGGATGATAAAGAGGTCCTAGTAGACACTTACATAAAAACAATCTCAAATAATAAAGAGATTGTGAAATTAACCCTTACCTTGTAATTTTTCTTGGTCGAGGGTACGTTAACCTATGGTATAATAGTAAGATCATTTTTATTAAATTATACAAGAACCACATACATAAATATGATATCATATATGATCTTCTAATATTGCTTTGTTAATAATATTTTAGTAGTATCATTGTTTTGGGTGTTAACTGATTCATTCTACTTTATATGTTTTTTTACATAAGTCATGTTTGTTATGGATAGGATGTATTTGATTCATATATAGAATGATATAATGTTCTTAAATATTATTTTTAATAATCAAATGAAAATTATTCTTGAATGGTTACAATGGGAAATGAATCTCATCGCGTTCGTGGAGATGGTAATCTGTACTTACGCATGAATGTTACTTCCATTTAATTTTTATTTTATTTTTTAAAAAAATAAGGACAAATGATACATAGGTATATTCTTATTCAAGAGTAATATAATATTTTATATATGTTATATAAGTTCATTAACACTATCCTTTATATGTTCCATGCATGGTATGAACGAGTCATATCACTTGGAGGGGGCGGTAGTCCGCACTTCCTCAAATGAAATTATCATATATATACAACATGAAAAGAATAAAGGTATGATATAAAAGATAATTAAAGAAGATTATATATAAAATAAATATCATAAATATCATATATAATTACAGTGCCATCATAATGGCCACCATAGGATATGGTAGTAGAAGATTGAACAATCATCGTTTCACGAGGCAGCACAAGAGCCTCAACCCAGTTGGTGAGGACTCGGCAAGTGTATCCAAGAGACCTGAGTTCAAAACCGGGTGGAGACATATTTCCGAGGTACTGTAGTAGTACTAAAGCAGGAACTGTAGCAGTCACTGTTCGAAACTATAGCAGCCTGAACTATTCATCTGTTTGGACTTTTAGGCCACCGGTTTGGTCCTCGGTTCCTTTAATGCCTTCGTGCCACCCATGGTCTTCGGGACAGTAAGGATTCAGGACACCTCAAGGACTTAGGGACACCTCAAGGCCTTCGGGCCACCTCAAGGCCTTCAGGCCAGCTCAAGGATTTTAGTCCACCTGGAATTGTTCTAAAATGATCAGACAAACTCTACAAGGAGCAGACTCCAGATATGGATTTCGAGTAGACGCATTCACCAGAGTAGAATCTAAGAGGTTTTTTCAGAAAGAGAGGGTATATAATTTCCATCGGGACTAGCCTATGCTTGAATAGGAAGCCTAGTCGAACAGCCATGCGAAGGTGGAGAGCTGATATCACGATGAAGAAGTTGGGAGGAGAAGTTCAAAGTATAGTCTGTATATTTAATAAGGCCTACGGGTCTTGTATTCTCTGAGACTACAGGCCTTGTAAGGGTTTCCCCTCATCCCTTGAATGGGGGGTTATCACAATCAATAAAAAAGAAGGCCTTTGGGCCATTCTGGCATCGTTTCATGAGACAATAGTTCACCGTCCATAGAAACATTATGTTCTATACTCATTAGATGCAGGTGTGTATATTTATAGTTAACATACTTCTCATAAAAAAACCTAGTATATTGTGTATACTAGTGTTTTTATAAATAAATGAATAACGAGAGTTTAGGGGGTTGGAGAAGTAAAATAAAATAAAAGAACTTAAGAGGAGATGTTACCTTTAAATAGGGTAACTCCCTTTGATTTGAACCAAAAGGCTTCCTGGAAGTCCCTTCTGCCTAAGGTAAAGCTTTTAAGTGGAATAGATGGATATAATAAGCTTAATAGGGCAGAGGTTGGAGGAGCCAAGTGGCTTGAGAGGTGTGATAAATGGGATAGAGGTGAGTGCTTTTTATACGGGGGAGGTGGGGCTCTTAAGAAATGTTGGAAAATATTATTTTATTATATAATTATTTTCCATTTATAAAGGTCCAAAACTTATTAAAGTCTAAGATAAGATGACTCATGTTCGAAATAAAATCATCCAATAAGAATTGGATAGGTTTTGTATATTTTTTTTTTAATTTTGATAATCTCATTTATTTAAATCATTCTTTAATGAGGTAAACACTGTATCATTATTATGTCATAAATATTTTTATTTATTTGATGTCTAAAATTTATGAAAAATTACCATGATATAGGAAATTGTTTTATCTTTCAAATTAATATTTATAGTAAAAAAGATAACTTATATAACCCCTTGTAAAATCTATTTTACTAAAGGATATATATTTATGTCAATTTTATCTTTACTTTAAATTAATTAATATAAAGTGTCATTATCACTCTCAAGTGGCTCCATGGGGTCCCAAAATTGACCCAAGGATGCCCATGGTCGGACATGTATAAAAAAATAGGAATAGAATAGATGTTAGAGTAATTTAATATTATAATAATAATATTTGTTTACCCATATTTACCAGATTTACCATTTAACCATGGTAAATAAAATATTTACTGAAGTAAATATTCATAATGTCTAAAAATAAGAGTTACCTATTTACACAATTTGTATCTCCTGATTGAAAATATGGAATCAATTTTTCCAAATTCAATACACATAATTGGAAAAAATTAATTTAAAATTAATTCTCATTGTCAAAACAAAAAACATGTTTTTAAGAAATTATAACTATCAAAATATTGACACTTGTTTATGTCGAGTTTAAATGTGAAATTACATCCAATGAACTTAATTATATTAAATAATAAAAATAAAATATAATGATACTTTAAAACTAATCAAATGTATAATTTAACACTATAAATTATTTCTATTAAAAAAGTTGTTTTTAATTAGAATTTAGTTTTTTTCACTATTCATAAAAAATTGAAATTTTTAGAAGAGTACCAAAAATTCACCCTTAGTTAATTTTGATAATCCGAATCCAAAAATAAAGTCCATTTTGAAAAATAAAATTTATAAAATTTTAAAAAGTGGATATTACTATTCATAACGTCTAGATTGATTGGTCATGGTGTGTTAGAATATCGAAGTTGCGTACAACACAAGCTATTGCATTATTCAAAGGGAAACGTACCATGGAAGCTTGGGGTGTTACATTTTTTATCAACATAGGAGTAAATAATTTTGTAATGCTAACTGGGGATTATAAAATACATGGAAAGGAATTCTTAGCTTTTACTAATCAAGAGAAGCTGGAATATCAGTTGAATTACAAGGTAAGAAACATTTTATTATGTTATATGACTAGAAATATATATATTTGGATTTATTCATGTGAAGAATCAAATAGTATTTGAAACAAATTAGAAGTTACTCACTTCATAACTTCAAAATTTATTGAAACCAAGAGAGACATGCTAAGTTCCGACTATAATACTTTTGATTTTTTACAAGGTGAATCTACTTATAAGATGTATCAAAGGTTCTTTATAATTATTAATAGTCTTAAAGATATTGTTGAAAAACGTTTTGATGATAAAATTATCAGTGAGAAAATCATTGATATCATGCCAAATGAAAGTGAGTCTAAGAGGATAGCTATAGATGAAACTAGAAATGTTAATAATATTACCCTTGATTAATTAATTGGAAATATTATGTGGTATGTGAGTATATTAAAGATAGATGTTGATAAATCTAAGAAAAAAATGGAGGTGTTGGTTTCAATACTAATATAATTCTTACTAAATTTCATTCAACAGAAAAAGTTTTTAAGTCTTCCAAAGAGAATAAATTTGTTATGCAATCAGATTCAAGTGATTATAAACATTATGAGAATGAACTAGATAATATTTCTTGGAGGATAAAAAAGATAGTTTTTAAGAAATACTTTTAATATCATTATAAGAAAAATAAAAAGGGCATGAATGAAAATAAATATTCCAAGGTTACTTGTTGTTAGTTCACAAATTCTAAAAATATAAGACCTGATTTGTAACACCCCAAGCTTCTACGGTATGTTTCTCTTTGAATAATGCAATAACGTGTGTTGTATGCAACATCGAGTTCTAACACACCACAACCAATCAAACTAGCCGTTATGAATAGTAATACCAAATTTTTAAAATTTATAAATTTTATTTTTCAAAATTGACTTCATTTTTGGATTCGGAATATCGAAATTAGCCTAGGGTGAATTTATGGTATTTTTCTGAAAAACTTCATTTTTTGATGAATAGTGAAACCACTAAGTGGTAGTTAAAAAAACTGAATTTTTCATAAAACTTAATTTTACCGCTTCTGTGAGTGGAATTTCAAAAATCCTAGAGAAATGGTAAATATCAACGAGTAAAATGTGGTTTAATGATATGAAAATATTTTTTGGTGAATAGTAACTTTTTACTTTTATTTACCACGATTAAAAGTAAATAAGGTAATTAAGGGTAAAAATGATATTAATATTACCCTAACACATGTCCTAATTCTATTGGACAAGTGTATCTCGACCAAAAAAAACTTTATGAATAAAATATTATCATTTAGGTCCACTTGGATTAGATTAAGATGTTTATTATTATTTAATTCAAAGAAGAGTTAAAAGAGTTAAAATCAAAGTTTATTTACTAAAACATTTTTAATATAGGGTTACACATAAGATAAATTAGATTATAAATATTAATTAGTAATATAAAAATATTTCCTACATAATTATATTTTATTTATAATTTTTAGACATTAAATAATTTAATTTAATAATGACACAATGATGATGTAGTAATTACCATAATAGTTAAAAATTAAAATAATTGATATTATAAATACCCAAATAAATATAATTTGAGACTTTTTATGAATTAAACTAATTTTTTAGGTTAATATGACATGTTAGTAATGATTAAATTAACTTTGTTCGAAGTAATAATTCTGTTATGATTTTCACAAAAATCAATTTTCCAAATAGTTTCAAAATTGACATAAAAGAGTTTTTAAAACAAATATTATATTATTAATTGATATTCAATTCCTAAAAATCTAAGGTTCTGCCAAGAGACTTATATAGTGATAGGTGTATCATTAATGGACCACTTGGGGGTCTCTTGGAGGTATATAGTAAATTTATTAACTATATAATATAAAAATACAAAGTGACATGGTAATTGTCAAACTAATTAACTAAGAGTTAAAACTAAAAGATAAGGTTAATATAATGACCCAAACCTGTCCAAATTCTATTGGTTGAGTGGTTTTAGACCCATCCCAACCTTAAATTTTAAATAATCCACTTTTGAGCCATTAGAAACCGAATATGAATTTATTATAAAATAATATTTCTAGCTTTTCCAAAGGTGCCCCTCACCCCTCTTATAAAAGGGAACTCAGCCTTCTCATTAATTCACACCTTCAAAGCCTTTTGGTTCGGAAAAACCCTACCCAAATACTCTCTAAAATTCCCTCAGTTCATCCTAGAGGCATTACTTTAGTCATAAAGCCAACCTAAGGATCCCTTTTGATCAAATCAAAAGGAAGAACCCGAAGAAGAGGTAATGATTTCACCACCCCCTTTCAAGTTCCTTTCTTCTTCCACTTCTTCTATCTTTGTTATTACCATTATAAAATAATAACTCCAGTATATTATATATACTTTGATGTTATTATAAACATTTTACAACCATATTTCAGTATTTTATCCATCCTTTGAATGACATGTCACCATACGTGCGTACGTACGGCTTACCGTCTCCACGTCGTGGTGTAATTGTTATTCAAAACGTTATTATTTGGATGGTTATAATAATTATTTTTAATTCAAGTAAATAATAAATATAAAATTATAATGATTTTGTATATATGATATAACATCCAATTAAATATTATTTTAATATCAAAATAATGATATTGTCGCTCGTGCGTACGTACGGACTACCGTCTCCACGAACGCGATGAGATTCATTCTCCATCGTATCCATTCAAGTCTAATTATCATTTGAAGATTAATAATAATGTTTAAGGACTTAATATCATTCTGGATATGAATAATATACAACCTATCCATAACAAACATGGCTTACATAACAAAACATATAAAATAAAATGAGTAAGTTAATACCCGAAACGACGATAATTCAAAAATATTATTAACAAATCAATGTTAAAAGATCATATATGATATCATATTAATGTATATTATTCTTGTATAATTTAAAAACAATTATTTCACCATTATACAGGAGGTTAAACTACCCTCAACCAAGGAAAAGTACAAGGTAAGGGTTTATTTCGCAATCTCTTCATTATCTGAGGTTGTTTATACGTAATAATCTACTGGGACTTCTTTATCATCCACATCCATGTTTCTTAAAAATGTATTTAAAAACATTTTTACTATTTACTAGAATATGGGTTAAAGTCATTTATACCCTTTTTGACTTTTATAAGTGGTTTATAAAGGAATATTTCTGTCATTTTCCAAACAAGGTCCTTTTTAACCTTTTTGACAGAATTAAGGTATGATTGTTTTTTTAACTTATACGGCGGGTGCAGCTATTTTCCACCGTTATAAAATCGTCAAAGCTTCCCTTACAAGATTATAAGAATATTTTCAAATAAAATGTTTTATTTTATAAATATATGACTCTTAAATGATTTCAAAATTGAAAGAGATATTTCTCTAAAAAAAAGTTTTGATTTCATCTATGTCAACATCGTTTGATGGATTTTACGCTTATTTGAAGTTGATTTATTATGATACAAAACTTATATATTGTATTGAAGGTTTTGTGATATGTTTGACTGTGTATGTATTATTTTTATACCATTCATGGTTTATGGATGAAGTATTTACATTTCGTATTCTAGTTTTAATACGAATGTTTATGTTATGTTTAAACCTTTTTATATGAGAATGCATTGGACTTAATCTGTGATGGGTGGAGCCCACTATAGCTCCTCGATGCATCGGTAGGTCTCATGAGACAAACTAGTGTCTTGGAAGAAGGCCCTGGAAAAATATTATTTGTAGTCTTGGCACGAGGCCTTGGCTATGTGGTTATGATAGTCTGGCATTATGCATTCCATCATTATGAAAGTGGTTATTGATATTGCATGTGATTATTTGATTAGTAGAATATCTATGTGAATAAGTAAATGGAATTATTTCATTTTATTTTTTCCATACTATATTGAAGTTCAATTTTAAAAGGATTTTGTTTTAGTTATACATTTCCTTAAATGTTTATTCTTATTTATGAAAGTTTCCGCTATATTGTTATCCTTACTGGGCATTTGAGCTCACCCCTTTTCTATGTTTTATTTTTCCCAGGATGTGAAAAAGTAAATTATGAAGGACCTAAAGGGATAGTATGAGGGGATAAGAGTGTGGACTATGGAGACTATGTTGTTGTAGTTTTCATTTTTATGATGTAATGTAAAACTTTATGAATATATCTAGTGTTTCAAGGCTACTAAACTAATCGGTCTTTCGAGATTTGATATTTCTTGTGATCATTCCAATGTTATGTAATAATGCACCGACTCTAGGTAACTGGGGTCAGGGCGTTACAGTTGGTATCAGAGAAAGTTTAGTACAAACCTTGGAAGCTATATTTACATAAACTCTGATTAGAGCACATAGACCTAAGATGGAATTTGAGGATTAGTATAGAAGAACTTCCTAGAATTTTGGTATTGTAGAGATTTTGTGAGTTTTTCGAGAAATACATCCCTGTCTGGATATGAGCAGGTAGAGGTGGCTCTGGAACAGATGTACCTAGGGGTAAAACCCGAAAACACCACTTTGTGCTGGACTCGAACGAGAACTGGTGCACGACAATGGGCCTTGCTGCACTCTTGGTTACGACACTCCCGGGGGATATGCTTAGGGTAACTCTCATTTTCATTAAAAATCATTATGAAGGGTTTATGAGTATATAATTCCTCAAAGAAAACATTTTTATGATTATGGATTATATCCATAAATAGTTCAATTTATGTTAAGTGTTTTATAAGTATGAAATTATGTATTTTGATTCATCAACTGGTCTAGTTTATGCCATTGTTTAGAAATGGTTCCTAGTGGAAGAAATGGAAACCCCATCAATGCACACACTCCATGTAGGGATTTCCCTCCTGCTCAAGATAATTATAGTGGAGCTGGTGATGCAACTGGTGCTGATTAGCTAATCACCATACTGGGACAACTCACTCAGGTTATGAATAATAACCTTACCCGTATGGAGCACCCTGATCCGAAGTGTGGAGGATCAATGTTATATCGCTTCATGAGGCAACAACCACCAACGTTCAATGGGAGTAAAAATCCCTTAGTAGCTGAGAAATGGATAAATTCCCTAGAGAAAATATTTCAGGCTTTGGGGAGTAGTGAAAGGGAAAAATTTATCATGGTAGTTTACCACCTCACTGGAGATGCTGATCAATGGTGGTCATTGATTCAAAAAATTGAAGATGATGAAGTATCAAATATGGAATGGAGGGAGTTCAAATATCTATTTTTAGAAAAATAATTTCCTTGCGACCATCGAGTAGATATGGAAAGGAAATTTCTGATTCTGAGACAAAAGGAAGATGAGAATATCGCAAAGTACGAGGCTAAATTTAAAAGGTTAGCAAGGTATGCTGGAGATTATATACGTAACCCAAGAAGTAAGATTGATCGTTTATTTGATGGGTTAAAACCATTTCTCCGTTGATCATTAGTCTCACAATCCTTCTCGTCATACGAAGACATTGTCTCATGTGCTATCAAGACAGAGAAAGAATTATCTAAGTCATATGACTTTAAAGAAAAGCAAGAGAAGAAGAGATCTACTGATCAATATGGGAATGGAAATAAGGGGAAGAAGGGAAAAGTTGAATATCTAACCTGTAGTAAATGAGGGAAGAAACACCCCGGTACTTTCTTAAAAGGAACGAGAGTCTGTTACAAGTGTGGTGAAAAAGGCCACCAATCTCGTGATTGCAAGGGGAAGAAGGAAGCTACCGATGTCCAATGCTATAATTGCAGGGAGATGGGACATTATGAAAATGAATGTCCTAAGTGTCAGAGGAACTTACCTCAGAAAAGGCAAAGGGATCAAGGACAAGCTTATGCTATCACTACTGCTGAGGTAGAAGCTCCGAAAGACGTGGTGGAAGGTAATTTAATGGTTTCCTCAACTTTAGAAAATGCATTATTTGATTCTGGATCATCGCATTGTTTCACATCGTCCCATTTTGCTAAGAAAATTAGATATTTCCAATTTGATTTAACAAGGGAGTTGTCAGTTAAAACTCATAAGGGAAGTATCATTGCAACAATGTTTTGTGAATCAGTCCCCATTAGAGCACATAAATGTTCTTTATCCGCTGATCTCATCATCATAACTATGATTGAGTTTGATATAATCCTCGGTATGGATTGTCTTTTGGACCATTATGTGAAGATTTATTGTAAGAACAAGGAGGTTACGATTTTTGATGATGATGATAAGGAACACCTTATCTTTAGAGCAGAATCGTCAACACCTAATTATTATCTAGATCCACCCCCAGTAGCTCAACTAAATTTAATTATTGGGGAGGAAGAGAATAAAATGACTATGGGTGAGGAAAGGAATGTTCAAATAGAGGATGTAACTGTTGTGAAAGAATATATAGATGTGTTTCCGGAAGATTTACCTGGACATCCTTCAGAACGAGAAGATGAGTTTCCATTGATTTAATTCCTAGATCTAGGCCTATATCGAAGACCCCTTATAGAATGGCCACTGTGGAATTAGTTGAACTAAAGAAACAACTAGAGGAATTGAGTAATAAGGGATTTATTCTCCCTAGTGTTTCTCCATGGGGAGCCCCTGTTTTTTTTGTTAAAAAGAAAGATGGATCTATGAGGTTATGTATCGACTACAGGGAGATCAATGCTATAACAATAAAGAACAAGTATCCCCTAACTCTCATTGATGATTTATTTGAACAAATGAATGGAACTCAATAATTTTCAAAGATTAACCTTCAATCTGGATACCATCAGTTATGTGTGAAGAAGGAAGACATTCCGAAGATAGCATTTCGAACCAGGTACAGGTATTACGAGTTTACATTAATGCCTTTTAGATTGACTAATGAACCCTCTATATTCATGGATCATATGAATAGAGTTTTCAAGGAATATCTCGATGAATTTGTGGTGGTATTTATTGATGATATCTTTGTATACTCCAAAAGCTATGAAGATCATGAAAATCACTTGCGTATTATCCTGAAGACTCTGAGAAGACATGAATTATATGGGAAGTTTAGAAAGTGTGAATTCTGGCTTCAGGAGATTTATTTTCTTGGCCATATTGTCTCTAAAGATGGAATCTCTACTGATCCTTCTAAAACCAAGGCAATCCAAGAATGGCCAGCACCTATGAGTATAACTGAGGTACGCAATTTTATTGGTTTGGCAGGTTATTATCGACGTTTCGTCCAGAATTTTTCCCGATTGGCTAACCCATTAACGAAGCTCACACGAAAAGGGGTTAAATTTGTTTGGAAAAAAGAGTGTGAAGAATGTTTTGAAGAACTGAATATAAGATTAGTCAATTCTCCTATATTGACTCTACCATCGGGGAATGATGGGTTCGTTATTTATAGTGATGCATCGAAGAAAGGACTTGGTTGTGTCCTTATGCAGAATGATAGGGTTATTGCCTATGTATCACGACAATTGAAAATTCATGAACAAAACTATCCTACTCATGATCTCGTGTTAGCAGCTGTGATCTTTTCTTTGAAGATATGGAGGCACTACCTCTATGGTGAAAAATGTGAGATTTATACTGATCACAAGAGTTTGAAGTATATTTTCTCACAAAAGAACTCAACATGAGGCAAAGGAGATGGCTTGAATTACTCAAGGATTATGATTACAGGATACAATACCACCCAGGGAAGGAAAACAAGGTGGCAGACGCTTTGAGCAGAAAAGATCATGGAGTTTTGAACAATATGAGAATTGAAAGGGATCCAATTTTCATGGATCTAGTGAAGATGGACATGGGAATAACCAGGGAAGGTGAAACATCAATGCTTTTTTCAAATGGTTGTCAAACTACATTTACTAGAAAGGATTAAGAGTTCTCAGACCGATGATGAATAATTTCAAAAGAAGACTAAAGCTGTGAATGATTTGAGTTTGAGAGACTTTGTGTATGAAGAAGGAATTTTTAAATTTAGGAAGAGGCTTTGTGTTCCTGATATACCTGATCTAAAAAGAGAATTGCTGGATGATGCTCATAGTTCCAATTTCTCTATACACCCTGGGAGCACCAAAATGTATAGATATTTGAAGGAACATTTTTTATGGGAAAACA
The DNA here is from genome assembly GCA_963277665.1 of Viscum album. NCBI lineage: Eukaryota > Viridiplantae > Streptophyta > Magnoliopsida > Santalales > Viscaceae > Viscum > Viscum album. The sequence goes on along the minus strand of OY728148.1, from coordinate 495,048,425 downwards.
TGAAGATGGAGATTGCCGATTTTGTGTCAAGATGTATGGTTTGTCAAAAAGTGAAAGCTGGAAGGCAACAACCCGGAGGAGTCATGCAACCTTTTCCCATACTGGAGTGGAAATGGGACAATATTACGATGGACTTTGTCATGGGACTACCAAAGAATCCTAGAAGGAATGATGAAAAATGGGTTATTGTTGATCGTCTTACCAAGTCAGCACATTTTCTTTCTATAAGAGAAGATCTACCACTGGAACGTCTAGCAAGACAATATATTAATGAAGTTGTGAGACTTCATGGAGTAACCCTATCGATTGTTTCTGATCGTGATCCCCATTTTACGTTAAGATTCTAGAAAATTCTTCAGAAAGCCTTGGATACTGAACTTCATTTGAGCACTGCCTACCACCCTCAAACAGATGGACAATCAGAATGAACTATCCAAACCTTAGAAGACATGTTGAGATCCTGGTCACTTGACTTTCAGGGTATGTGGGATAAATATTTACCTTTGGTATAATTTTCCTATAACAATAGCTTCCATTCGAGTATTCATTTGGCACCATATGAAGCGTTATACAGAAAGAGATGTCGCACACCAACCTGTTGGGATGACGCTGGTGGAAGAAAACGTGTAGGCCCAGAATTGGTGGAGGAAATGATGGAAAAGGTGAAGGTAATCCAAAACCATATCAAAGAAGGTCAAAGTAGGCAGAAGAGCTTTGCCGATAATCGAAGGAAGGATTTGGAATTTCAAGTCGGTGATCATGTTTTTCTGAAGGTATCTCCATGGAAGGGATTCATATGTTTTGGTAAGAAAGATAAATTGAGTCCCAGGTATATCAGACCTTTCGAAATTCTAGAACTAATTGGGGCTGTAGCTTACCATTTGGCAATGCCGCCAAGTCTCTCCAAAGTTCACGATGTGTTCCACGTATCACTATTGAGGAAATACATGCCTGACCCAACGCATGTACTCACCTATGAGGAATTAAGACTGGAACCCGATCTGTCTTATTGCTAAGAGCCCGTCAAGATTCTTGATACGAGAGAACAAGTACTGAGAAACCGGACGACTCGTCTAGTAAAAGTCTTGTGGAGAAACCATAAGATGGAAGAGGCAACGTGGGAACTCGAGGAACTTATGATGAAGAACCACCCAAGTCTTTTCATGCGGTAGTATTCTAGAAATTTAGAGGATGAAATTATTTGAAGGAGGGGAGAATTTAACACCCCAAACTTCTACAGTACGCTTTTCTTTGAATAATACAATAGTGTGTGTTGTATGCAACATTGAGTTATAACACACCACAACCAATCAAACTAGCCGTTATGAATAGTAATACCAAATTTTTGAAATTTATAAATTTTATTTTTCAAAATGGACTTCATTTTTGGATTCGGAATATCAAAATTAGCCTAAGGTGAATTTTTGGTATTTTTCTGAAAAACTTCATTTTTTGATGAATAGTGAAACCACTAAGTGGTAGTTAAAAAAACTGAATTTTTCATAAAAATTAATTTTACCACTTCTGTGAGTGGAATTTCAAAAATATGAGAGACACAGTTAATATCAAGGATTAAAATGTGGTTCAATGAGATGAAAATAATTTTTGGTGAATAGTAACTTTTACTTTTATTTACCACGGTTAAAAGTAAATAAGGTAATTAAGGGTAAAAATGATATTAATATTACCCTAACACATGTACTAATTATATTGGACAAGTTTATCTCGACCAAAAACAAACTTAGTAATAAAATATTATCATTTAGGTCCACTTTTATTAGATTAGGATGTTTATTATTATTTAATTCAAAGAAGAGTTAAAAGATTTAAAATCACATTTTATTTACTAAAACATTTTTAATATAGGGTTACACATAAGATAAATTAGATTATAAATATTCATTAGAAATATAATTAGATTTACTACATAATAATATTTTAATTATAATTTTTAGACATTAAATAATTTAATTTATTTATGACACAACGATGATGCAGTAATTACCATAATAGTGAACAATTAAAATAATTGATATTATAAATACCCAAATAAATATAATTTGAGACTTTTTATAAATTAAACTAATTTTATAGGTTAATATGACATTTTAGGAATGATTTAATTAACTTTTTTTGAAGTAATCATTCTGTTATGATTTTCACAAAAATCAATTTTCCAAATAGTGTCAAAATTGACATAAAAGAGTTTTTAAAACAAATATTATATTATTAATTGATATTAAATTCATAAAAATATAAGGTTCATCCAAGAGACTTATATCATCATATGTGTATCATTAATGGACCACTTGTGGGTCTCTTGGAGGTATATAGTATAAAAATACAAAGTTACATGGTAAGTGTCAAACTAATTAACTAAGAGTTAAAACTAAAAGATAAGATTAATATAATGACCCAAACCTGTCTAAATTCTATTGGTTGAGTTGTTTTCGACCCATACCCACCTGAAACTCTAATTAATCCACTTTTTATCAATTATAAACCGAATATGAATTTATTATAAAATAATATTTCTAGCTTTTCCAAAGGTTCCCCTCACCCCTCTTATAAAAGGGCACTCCCCCTTCTCATTAATTCACACCTTCAAAGCCTTTTGGTTCAGACAAACCCTGACCAAATAATCTCTAAACTTCCCTCACTTCATCCTAGAGTCATTACTTTAGTCATAATGCCAACCTAAGGATCCCTTTTGGTCAAATCAAAAGGAAGAACCCGAAGAAGAGGTAATGATTTCACCACCCCTTTTCAAGTTCCTTTCTTCTTCCACTTATTCTATCTTTGTTATTACCATTCTAAAATAATATCTCCAGTATATTATATACACTTTGAGGTTATTATAAACATGGTACAACCATATTTCAGTATTCTATCCATCCTTTGAATGACATGTCACCATACGTGCGTACGTACGTCTTACCGTCTCCACGTCGTGGTGTAATTGTTATTCAAAACATTATTATTTGGATGGTTATAATAATGATGTGTAATTCATGTAAATAATAAATATAACATGATAATGATTCTGTATATATTATATACCATCCAATTAAATATTATTTTAATATCAAAATAATGATATTGACGCTCGTGCGTACGTACGGACTAGCGTCTCCATGAACGCGATGAGATTCATTCTCCATCGTATCCATTCAAGTCTAATTCTCATTTGAAGATTAATAATAATGTTTAAGGACTTAATATCATTATGGATATGAATAAGATACAACATATCCATAAAAAACATGGCTTACATGACAAAACATATAAAAGAAAATGAGTAAGTTAACAACCGAAACGATGATAATTCTAAAATATTATTAACAAATCAATGTTAAAAGATAATATATGATATCATATTAATGTATATTATTCTTGAATAATTTAATAACAATTATTTTACCATTATACAGGAGGTTAACCTACCCTCAACCAAGGAAAAGTACAAGGTAAGGGTTTATTTTTCAATCTCTTCATTATCCGAGGTTGTTTATACGTAATAATCTACTGGGACTTCTTTATCATCCACATCCATGTTTCTTAAAAATGTATTTCAAAACATTTTTAATATTTACTAGAATATGGGTCAATTTCATTTATATCCTTTTTGACTTTTATAAGTGGTTTATTAAGGAATATTTCTGTCGTTTTCCAAACAAGGTCCTTTTTAACCTTTTTGACAGAATTAAGGTAAGAATGTTTTTTAACTTATACGGCGGGTGCAGCTATTTTCCACCGTTATAAAATCGTCAAATCTTCCCTTACAAGATTATAAGAATATTTTCAAATAAAATGTTTTATTTTATAAATATATGAATCTTAAATTATTTCAAAATTGAAAGAGATATTTCTCTAAAAAAAAGTTTTGATTTCATCTATGTCAACATCCTTTGATGGATTTTACACTTATTTGAAGTTGATTTATTATGATACAAAACTTATATATTGTATTGAAGATTTTGTGATATGTTTGACTGTGTATGTATTATTTTTATACCATTCATGGTTTATGGATGAAGTATTTACATTTCGTATTCTAGTTTTAATACGAATGTTTATGTTATGTTTAAACCTTTTCATATGAGAATGCATTGGACTTAATCTGTGATGGGTGGAGCCCACTATAGCTCCTCGATGCATCGGTAGGTCTCATGAGACAAACTAGTGTCTTGGAAGAAGGCCCTGGAAAAATATTATTTGTAGTCTTGGCACGAGGCCTTGGCTATGTGGTTATGATAGTCTGACATTATGCATTCCATCATTATGAAAGTGGTTATTGATATTGCATGTGATTATTTGATTAGTAGAATATCTATGTGAATAAGTAAATGGAATTATTTCATTTTATTTTTTCCATACTATATTGAAGTTCAATTTTAAAAGGATTTTGTTTTAGTTATACATTTCCTTAAATGTTTATTCTTATTTATGAAAGTTTCCGCTATATTGTTATCCTTACTGGGCATTTGAGCTCACCCCTTTTCTATGTTTTATTTTTCCCAGTATGTGAAAAAGTAAATTATGAAGGACCTACATGGATAGTATGAGGGGATAAGAGTGTGGACTATGGAGACTATGTTGTTGTAGTTTTCATTTTTATGATGTAATGTAAAACTTTATGAATATATCTAGTGTTTCAAGGCTACTAAACTAATCGGTATTTCGAGATTTGATATTTCTTGTGATCATGCCAATGTTATGTAATAATGCACCGACTCTAGGTAACTAGGGTCAGGGCGTTACACGATTGTCCAAAGATAAAAAAGGAAAGATAGGAAATAAATAAATTATGATAATAATAAATAAAGTTTTACAATTAAAAAGGAAACAAATTACTGAAAGATAAATATTCCTAGAGTTCTAGTGGAGGAGACTCTTTAGATAATTATTATAGGAAAGAAAATTCTGGATTGAGGAACAATGGTTTTATTTCCAGAATACAAAATAAAAATATTTGTCTTATGGATAAGGTATTCACCACTTAGAACATTAAAAATTTATCCTTAAGTGAAAATTATATGGATTATGATGATAAGAATTATTATAAGTCATCATATTAAAAATATTCTTTAGCAGAGTAACATACTCTTTCTTCCTATGAAGAAGCATCTCATTTTTCAAAACTCCTCAGAAATGAAAATTGCAAAGTTAGTCAAAATCACGATAAAGGAAAATCAAGGATGTTTTTTTAACAAAATAAGTATCAGATCATTCAAAAGATCTTGATAAGGATATTTATAAAAAGGATAGAATTTATGAATATTTAGAAAATTAATTTTTGAAAACAATAGTTTACAAACAAGTTTTGAAAAAATCAATTCTGAAACTATTACACAAGAGGATAAGAATTATTTTTTAAACTAAAATATGAAATATATTATTTAAGAAAACTTTTTTCAAACTTTACTTCTGGTAAGGAAAGTTTTGGTAAAATGTATAAACAAATATTTACTCAGGGTACTAGTTCTAGAATAGGGTATACTCATAGAAAACATGTTTTTAGTAACAATTACTTTGTTCTGAAAAGTAAACCCTTTTATAATAAATGTCAACATGGAGGTCACTGGAATAAAAAATATTCTTTAAATAAAATTAAATATTTGGGATTTCATAAATCTATGTTTAAAAAAAATTATCTAAAATATTGTTTTCTAACACCCAACCCAAGAAGTTTTGGGTTCCCAAAGATCAATTGTTTTGTTTTTAGGAAATGAAAGAAAGTACCAACAACAAGAATACTTGGGACATGGATAGTGGGTGTTGTAGGAATATGAAGAGACACAATGTTTTATTTAAAAATATTATCAGTATTAAAGGTATAAATGTTAACTTCAGAGATAATGCTCAAGTATAGATTACCGGTATATGTAATATTTTTATTCTTGGTAAAGATTTTATTTCAAAGGTTTTATTTGTTGAAGGTCTTAAGAACAACCTTATAAGAATAATTCAATTATGTGATGAAGGTTACCTTATGAATTTTATAATTGATAAATGTGTAGTACACAATTCCAAGGATGAATACATTATTTTTCCCAATCAATATGAGAATGTTTACACTCTTATCGTAGAAGACCTTAGGATCCAAGACTTACCTTACCTTAGTGAAATGTAAGATCAATCTTGGTTTTGGAATAAAAGGTTAGGACACTGTAACCTTAGAAAATTATGTAAATTGACTATGAAAATACTTATTAAGGATTTAAATAATCTTAGGTTTGACTCTTCAAAAGTCTGAGACCCTTGTAAATATGATAAGTAACATAAGTCAAGATTTAAATCTATTAGTTAAGTCCTAAATACTGATGATTTATAATTAGTGCACATGGATTTATTTAATCCTACACAAACTGGGAGTATTGGGGGAAAATACTAAGTATATGTCTTGTTTGATTATTACACTAAATTTACATGGGTTTATTTTATAACAAAGAAATCTAAATGATTTTTTTTTTATTTTAAAACTTTTGAATCCAATGTTAAAAATTAGAAAAACATTCCCATGATAACTATTCATAATGATCATGGTAGAGAATTTATAAATTTTGATTTTAAAACTTTCTACAGTAAGAAATGCATTACACATAACCTTCTAGCTCTTAAAACTCCCCAGGAAAATGGTTTTCTTGAAAGAAGAAAATGTATTCTTTAAGAAATAACAATAACAATGTTTAGTGGATACTCAATTGATAAATATTTTTAGGATGAAGTGGTTAGTGCTGCTTGTTATACTATATATCAATTTTTAATCAGAACATTTCTTAATAAAAATTCTTATGAGTTGTGGATAGGACAAAAACCAAAAGTTTCTTACTTTAGAGTATTTGGAAGCAATGTATTCATCTTGAATACAAAAGATAACTTACAAAAATTCACATCCAAATTAGATGAAGGTATATTTTTAGGTTACTCCACTACTTCTAAGGCATATCAAGTTTTTAATAAAAATACTTGAATTATTGAGGAAATAGTACATGTTATATTTGATGAAACTAGCCCTTTTGTTTTCAAACAACCCCAACCAACATCCTCCTCGAATGTGTTTTCAAAAACTAATTTTAAACATTTTTTTAGAAAATTATTATTATAAGGAAAATACTGATGAAACTGTTTGTAAAGTATTTACACAATAATATTTTTTACCTTATGTTGATGAACAAGTTTTACAAAATCGAAGTCAGTTGTTTCATAGGAATCATCTAAGTGATAATATCATTGGTGATGTTGATCAACCTATGTGGACTAGAAGTTATTTAAGAAATGAAATAAAACATATTGCTTTCCTTTCTCAATTTGAACATAAGAATCCTACTAAGGATTTTGGTGATGAGGATTGGATTAAGACAATGTAATATGATCTAAATGAATTCAAAAGGAATAAATTATAGGCCTTTGTTGAAAGACCTAAAGAAAAATCTATAATAAGAGTAAAATGGGTTTTCAAAAACAAATGCGATGAAAATGGAATTATCATTAGAAATAAAGAAAGACTTGTTGTAGAAGGTTATAATCAATAAGAAGGCATATACTATGAAGAAAATTATGCATTTGTAGAAATATCAAAATCTATTCATATTCTGTTATCCTTTGCATCATTCATTAATTTTGAACTTTTTCAAATGGATGTAAAGTGAGATTTTATTAATGGATATGTACAAGAGAAAATTTATATTGAAAAACCCCTAATTTTGAAAAAAAATAACATCTTGAACATGTTTATAAAATTACAGAAGCTTTATACAGACTTAAATAATCCCCTAGAGCTTGGTATGAAAGGTTAATAAGATTTTTGTTACAAATTTTTTTAAGGGAGATGCGTATCGTACTATTTTTGTAAAATAAGTCAACAAAAATATCATCATTTTTCAAATATATGTTGATGAAATTATATATTAATAAACTCAAAAATATCTAACATATTCTTTTGTGGATCTTATGAAATTTGAGTTTGATATAAGTATGATGGGTGAGTTAACATTTTTTCATGGTTTTAAAATTTCTAAAAAACCAAAAGGTACTTATATATCTCAACATAATTATATAAAATATATTCTAAAAATGTTTGGATAAGACAATAATAAAAGTATTATTACTCCCATTGGAACCTCAAATACACTTGATCTTGATGAGGATGGGCAACCAGTTGATCATAAAATTTCTAGAGGTATGATTGAAAGTTTACTTTACTTAACGGTTATCCAACCATACTTCATGTTTTATGTTTTCTTATATGAAAGGTATCATGTAAATACAATGGAATCCCATTTAAAATCTTTAAAATGAATTTTTTTATTTATCTTAATAGAAATATGGAATTATGACTTTACTATTCTTTTGAAAATTATTTTGAATTAAAAAATTCTACAGATGTTGATTTTGGTGGTTGTAGAAAGTATAGGAAAAGAACTATTGAAAATTATAATTTCTTAGGCGATTCATTATTTTCGTGGTCTTATAAGAAAAAACACTCAGTAGAACTTTACAATGATGAATTTGAATATGTGTTAGCTGAAAGTTATTGTGCTCAAGTATTGTGGATGAAACACACATTCACAGATTACGACATGATTTTTACTAAAAATAAAAAACTATGTGATAAAACTAATTTCATTGCTTTAAGTAAGAAACCTAGACATCACTACCATAAAAAAAACATCTACATTAGGCATTAAGTTCTTAGGGATTACACACATAAAGGAGATATAATTTTACAATTCATTGGAATTCAAGAACAACTTTTGATATTTTCCCCAAACCCTTACCTTCTGATAGATTTGAATAAATTAAATAGAAGTTAAGAATAATAAACTTACAGTAATCATTGATATCTACTTATGGTTCCAACCATATCTCTACATTAAGATACTCCTTTTTATAGGGAGAGTACATATGATATTTATTTATTTCAAAAAAATTTAGTTTTTCAAAAAAAATTATATCATAATTGGAATTTCGGATTCATAATTTTTTATATTCGGTATATATAAAATAATAATCAAACTTAGAAAACTTTACAAAATTTCTAAAATCGAGTTTCCCAAAAAAATGTGGATTCAAAATTTTTCATATTTAGTTTATTATTTCTAACTATCGTAATATGATATTTTAAGAAGAATATGTTATCCTACTAATGGACCACCACTCCAAAAGGCATTATTCTATTCTTTCATGTATTTACTATTCAAATACAATTATTTCTTATCTTTATTGTTGTTATTATTTTTTTTCGTTTTCACAATCTTGTGCATCCTAATATAATAATGTTTTTAAACCATTTAGAGTTTATTTTTTTATTTTTGTTCTCTAAATAGTTTTCAAACGTCATATTAGTTTGGATTTAATATAATTCATTAGATATTTTGGGAGATCAAAAATTTCCCCTAAACACCTATATAAATTGGGACCCCTCCCTCCTGTCCCACATCAGTTGAATCAATATTTCTATCTCAAGGTGCTGTAGTGTTTAAGCCTCCCAGTACAAAATGATCTTCATGTCTGATTCCTCAGTATCAAGCCACAATATGATGTCACATGATAAGGATTATAACCCATGGATTGTTTTTAGGGAAATTTTAATGGGGAAATATTTTTTATGATAAGTTCAATTTGTTGCTAATAAAGATTATTGATTTTCAAGGTTGGATGTCTTTTTTTTTCAAACAATCCAACTTTGATTATGATTTATTCTATTTGTATCTTGTAAGATACTTTTATGCATCTGTAAAGTTTGTCATTGAAGAAAGAAAAGAAAAAGTTTATTTCCAGATTTGTAAAAAGTGTTATAAGATGACATGTAAGGAAGTCATATGATACCTAGCTATATTATCATAAGGATATTATTTTTTTTCTTTCTCACAAACTTCCTAAATCCATGGGTATGTTTAATAAGGAAAATCTGAAAAATGTTTGTTTAGAAAAGTATCAGAAGATTCAACAACAAGGAATTTTACATGTATCTCACCGAATAATAGGGTCATAGCTCATTGTGTGTAAGGGTTTATGATTCCGAGGAAGGTAGATTGATATAATTTTAATTTATCTTACATCTTTATTTTGGATTATTTATTTAACATGAGAAATATTAATTTGGATGGTTTTGTTCTCTTAAAAATTAATAATGTGAAGTATCACTCAATATGTTCTCAGATTATAATGTTTCCATATTAGATAAGAAAGTTGAGAGAAGCAAGTTTGAAACATTTCAGTATAGAAAAAAAATCTGAGGCTATTAGAGAAAAGATTCAGTTTATCACGTATGATATGATCAAATGTATGAAACTTGTGTTTGATTCCAAATCAGAGAAATTTTTTTTGAATGATCAGGATCCTACATTAGAAGTAGAACTATACTCAAAGTCATAAAAAGCAAAGATGATTGTTTAGGAGAAGAAGATAATGGTTGACTTTCTTCCTCCAACAAAATAGAAGAAACAAAAGAAAGTACCAAACAATGTAGCAGAAGAATGGAGGAGGAAGAAGGAAGAAAGGAAATATGGAGATCCTCAAATTAGATATAACCCTAAAAAATCTTTATCTATCAAAATACATGGTTACAAAGTCTTAGAAAAATAATAAAGAGAAAATAAACGAATGAAGAAACTTCAAGGTTCCAATTTAGTTTATTCTTTGATGGAAGGAGTAGAGATTACCTCAGTATGTGTTATTTTATCAAATACAGATGTCAGATTGCCTTTCAAAGAAACTGATCAAGTTGATGTGGTTGCATCTTCTATCGTAGACAGAGGAAAAAGAAAAGAAGCTTCTTTTGATGAGGGATAGATAAAATAAACTAATTAGGTAAAAGAATTTAATACGGTAGAAGAATCTATTTAGGAAGTGAAAATGGAGGGAGCCAAATTTTATGAAGATGAGAACAACGAGAATGATGAGTTAGAGGATGAATATTATGAAAATAAAAAATATAAAGATAAATAGGAATAGAATTAGATCAAATAAGTTGATAATGAATAAGACTTTTTTGGAAAGAATGCTTCACCATAAAAAATTCCCTTTGATGGTGATCAAATTTTCTGATCTGAAAGTGCTCAGAAAAAGGAATCTAAAGAAGATTAATCATCATCAAAGAATGATGGAGAAGGTAAAAATTATAAAACCTAGTCTAATAAGGGTGCATAAACTCAATAAATATCTTATGATAATAATGTGGAAGAAAAATGTTCTAAATAAATTTCAAAGTCAGTTTCAAAGTAAGGCAATGGAAAAAGGGTTCAAGATGAAATCAGGACAAGACATTTCATACCTACTAAGGATCAAGAAGAAGATCATCTAGATTCAGTTAGAACAACCTCTTCAGAATGAGAAGAATGTATAGTTCAAAATTTTAAAAGGCTTGAAGGAAGAATCCCTTATTTTTCAAATCTTGAGTCTCGGTGTCAGATGCTTCAAGAATGGATTAATAAAAAAATAGACTTAAAAAACATGCTAATAGAGAAAGTGATCAAACTAGATGTTGAGTTCAAATCCCATCAAGAATTTTACCAAAATCATAGAAATTTTTTTAGACAAGTGACTAAGTGGTCTCATAAAGTCAATATTGATCTCTTTTTTTGAGGATTTCAAATATATAAAGAAGGACTTGAAATAATCCATAGATAATTTTCACTAGTTAACAAAATATGTGATAGAAAGGATAAAGTTTGTTCAAACTATCAAAGATCAAATTGACAATCATAATCAGGTAGTTAATGAACTCAATGGAAAAATGAATTTTTTTGAGGTGTAGATAAAAATGAATCAAAACTCATAATGAGGAAATCAGTGCCTTGAACAATGGATTTTCAAAAAGTCTTCAGTGTTAAGAAGAAATGATTCAGATGTAAGATGAGAAACTTACGATTCAAGAAGAAAATATTTGAATCTAGGATGATAATGTTGAGAAGTTAGATCAAGAAAATAATGAGTTCAATAAAACAAATCCATTTTGAAAAAAATTATGAAGAAAGACATATTTTTTTATCCTGAACTATTGTTGTATTTTGTTTTGAAATCTTTTTGTTCTGACAAGATGAATAAAATATTCTTATCATCCAAATATGTTTTTATGAATGTTTTCTAAATTCTTATTAGTTTAATATTTTTTCATAATTTTTTTGAATGATTAGATAGTTAATTTTTTTTAATATTTGTTTCTCTAACACATTTCATGAATCCAAATACTTTTCCCCTTTGTTTTTTAAAATCATAAAGGAGGAGAATTCTATAACAAAGTGGAGATGATTTAATTAAGGGATCAAAATTCTTTTATAATGAATAAATATACAAATTATAATAAATTTATTTTAAATAGGAGAATACTATCCTTAGGGGGAGTTTTTATATGAAGGGGGTGTTAGTCTTATTCATTAATGTATTCAGATGAGTTTTAAAACTGAGGGGGTATTAGTTTTCAATTTTATTTCTGAATAAAAAGTTATCAAAATAATACCAAACTTATTTTTTTCAAAGTTATTTTCTATTTATGTTTTGTGGTTTATGATTTCCAAAAAGAGGGTGATTATTGAGTGAAGAGTTTCTTTATGAATTTTACATTCGTTTTGTTTGGTAAATCACAAAATTTTTCTTAAATAATTGATTACTAACTCTTTTATGTATAAATATCTTTAGAATGTTTTTTAGAAAACATAAACATTTAACATACTTAGAATTAGTTTTGAAGTATTCAAGAATTTAAATTAACTTTTTAATTACAATAAATTTAATGGGTATGAATCCAATAAAAACTGGGTTCACCTTTATCAAATTAGAATTTTCTATCTTGTCTTTGGACTAGAATTTTTTTAATAAGAAGAATTTATGAAATCTGTAAGGGAGTCCATATGACTGATTAAGTTTAAATTCTAAATATGGAAAAATGATTTCTATTGCAATGAAATACATTTTACACTGTAATGGTGTAAAAAAAATGATATCAGACTTTATGTTATGATATAACTATTGAAGTTTCAGGTGTCCAAGTCCTTGTGAAAAACTAGGAGAAAATATGACCGTTAGAGGATCCAGATGGCCGCTGGAAAATCACCTATAAATACCCTGTCATTCTAAGAGTTTGGAGCCATTTCACTATATATTTTTATGAAGTCTACAATATATGAACATCTTGTTCTTAGTCTCTTGTATTCTTTTAGAGAGTCCTTCTTAAGGAAACCTTTTTAGGTTGTCTCCTTAGGAAAATGTTTTATAATTTATTTGTGCAACTAACTGTGTGAATATAATCAAGGAGTTTTGAGGCTAGGAAAATTGATATCCAATATTCTCGATCACGGAAACATGGGTATAGGGTGACAAAATCCGATCTATCAGATCAAGGGATGCTGAGGTTAGGCAGACATAGAATCTAATCTTTGTATCGAGAGATTTTCTAGCTATGGAAAGCTATACTTTCATGTAAGTATAAAACAAGGGTTACCTTTAGCCAATGATTTGTGGATACCTTAATCTTATGTTTAAAAAAAAATTATTCCTTTTAAATACAATTCATTCTTATATTGTTACTATTGATTTAATTTTTTATAACAAGTATGCATGTTTGTTTAGATTTTATCTTAATGAATCTCATTACGATAAATAAAATATGTATTACCTAAACATATTTACTGTAAATCCAAATCATAATGAATTAATCATATCCATCTTAAATATGATATGTTTACATTATATATTTTGTGATTATAATTCATTTACTTTGATATTATCGTATTCACTCTAAATATGATACATTCATTTAAATTACTTTACTATGATATTATCATAACCAAGATGATTATGATACTTTGATCTAACTAGACTGAGGGCCAAGTCTGAATCCAAACCTTTTACAGAAAGTGGTATTGTGAATTTTTTAGTTTAAAATATTTTAAACTACGATTTTTAAAACTAAAATTCACCCCCTCTTGTATTTAGTCCATCTTGAATAAATTATTTCATCCTAATAATAATATAATTCATATTGTTATCCAATAGATATTACTATTTTAGAAATAAAGTTTATTTTGTAAAATAAAAAAATTAAAAGTGTCAAAATTTTGTTTTAAAACAAGTCATCCATTAAAGGCTGCAAAACTACCTTTTATAAAAATGTATCTTTTATGACTGAAATCTGATTTGTTCTTATTTTATGATTATTAAACTTATTTGAAGAATGTAAAAAAATTTGTTTGAATTTATAATATATAAATTTCATTATAATATCTCACTAATAGCGATTAATTTTATTTATTAAGATAAAATGCCTTAATGGGAATAAAAATAGTTTTTTTTCTTCAGAAAAACAAATCCTTTATATTCTATTTGTTTTTATTTTCATTTCCATATAATTGATACTAAAGAATTAATTTTATAAATATGTCTAACTATAGTTTCATAAATTAATTAATCCCTTTAATACCCTCTATTCCAATTGTTAGGTGATAACTATAAAAATATTATATTATAGTTTGGTAAAACTCAGTCTTGCATGTGAAACAAAAGCTATTGAAGGAACTAAGTATTTTGTGTAACACAATATAAACATTGTTTTAATTTACAAAAATATAATCTAAGTGTTTTATTTAGTACAAGATTAACTTGGTGTTACATGTAACACAATCCAAACATAGTGATTTCATATATCACAAGCTATATTCTATGTTGCATGAAATTCAAAATATCAAAAAGTTTAAATTAATTTGAAAAAAATATCTCACAAAATCAAGGGGTGTTACATTATGCCCCCCTCAAAATTAATATTTACCTCAAAATTCATTTGGTTCATCAAAGGTTTAATACATTAATGTTTCATTCATAGAAACCCATATTGGAGAAATGAATACTAAAACTTCATTTAAAAAAGTCACTACTGGAAAAATGGCCTATACCCACGGTTCAAAACCGTGGGTATAGCCTATACCCACGGTTTTGGGAACCGTGGGCTAGAACGACGTCGGTATAGGTCCCCAGCCAATAACCACGGTTTTACAAAATCTTGGGTATATGTTTCCTTCCACCTTGTCATCGAAAAATAGCTAATTTTCACGGTGTCAACATCTTTTACCCACGGTTTCAAAACCGTGGGTATAGGTCCTAAAATAATGCAGGCGCCGAGTTTCGATCCCGCAACCTCTTCGCTGTAAGCACTGTGTCTAACCACTACCCTAAGTTCACCTATATGTATATATATATATATAGTCAAATATAGTTATAAAAACCGTGGATATAGAGGGAAGAACCGTGGGTATAGGGTTCTCGCCAAAAAAAAATTCCTTCCCGCGGGAAATTTTTTTTTTCCCGCGCACACAAAAGTGACCGTGGGTATAGGTCACTTTTGTGCGCCCATGAAAACTTTTTTTCCCGTGGGAAGGAATTTTTTTTGGCAAGAACCCTATACCCACGGTTTTCCCCAAACACCGTGGGGATAGGTATCCCTATACCCACGGTTTTTGGAAACCATGGGTATAGGTGACTTTTGAGGGCCAATCCCCACGGTTTTCCAAAACCGTGGGGATAAACCCCACTATACCCATGGTTTTTGAAAACCATGGGTATAGGTCTTGAAAATTCACCTATACCCACGGTTTTCCAAAACCGTGGGTATGGGGGGGGGGTCTATCCCCATGGTTTTGGGGAAAACTGTGGGGATAGGTCCATTTTCCAGTAGTGAGAAATTCAAAAACATAACGGTTACCCAAAGAAAATCATAACTTGGTTCCCACATAGGAGATCATGGGTGGGAAGGGAATATTGGCCATGAAAGAAAAGTGTAAATAATTATAGAGCATGATTGAGGTCATTGATCAGAAACAAGTGAATGATTAATGTAAATTTAAAGGCCTCAAAATCATAAAACTGTGATGATTTATAAGACCATCTGTTCAAAATAAACATAGGTATTAGGATAAATATTTTTTAATATCTTTTTTCTACATTATAGTAAATATTTTACTGTATAATAACATAATGAAAAGTATTTTCTTGATTTAATTCCTTTTAATATGAACAATATCACCCTTTGGGTGTGCCTTTATCCAATTTACACTTCATCTCTTACTCTAATAAATAAAGTTGAATTTGTCATTCCTGAAGTACTAACATATCATGAGGTAGAATGAGAAGTCATTCCTTATATATTTAGTTAACATCATAGAAAAATGTATAGTATAGGTTATCCAATATGCATAAATCTTCATATGGTGAGATAACACCTTAATCTCTAAAACCTCATCTGAAGTCTAAATAAGACCATTATGTAAATGGTCAAACTTATAACCCTTAAAAAATATGAAAATAAAAAACATTATGAATAAGGTCACTAAATTTCTCAAAAATAGATTAACATTGATCCCTCATATATCATAATGCATCTCATGGTTGTCACATACCAAAAATGTGAATACCTTGATCACGTTTTCTCTTGAAACATGGTAATAACCTTAATTTCCATAAAACCATATTGAAAAAATGAATTCCTTCTTTTTACAAATATTATTGGATATATTCCTTAAATCAAAAATATTCTGTAAAATCCATCATTGATATAAAAAACAACTTTTTCAACAAATGCTTAATCAATTCCAAGGTAATCAACATATCTTTATTCAAACATCATTATCTCAACCTCAAGAATATATTAAGGGTTACCTTCCCTTAATAAAAATATCACATTTTCATTAAATCAATTTTCTAGTTCATCAACACCATTCAATATATTTTTTCAAATCCTTAATGGAAAACATATACTTCATGATTCATAATTCTTGAATTCCAATACATATACACTTCAATAATCCAACTTTATTCTTAAATCATTACTTAGGCTTCATCAACTTACTCCTTAATACTCTTTCCTTGAATATGAAATATAAAGCACGTATTAAGGTTCAAAAATCTCAATTTAATCATTCTTCTTACATTAAATGTAACTAATACTATTAGAACATCCCATACCTTTCACATGTTATTCACAATCTATTTATCTTCAATAGTAAAAACAATACTCATACCACATTCCTAATTCTCTTTATGAAATTTCCACTTAGGACATCTATTTTCATAATTCACATACTTTCCACATCAGAAAAATTCAATGTTAACCATGTTCCTTCTATTTACTACCATTTACTAAAACTAGAAGGCATAGTGTGAGAAACACATATCATAACAAAAAACCACATAATCATGAAAATAAATTATAGGTTCTATAAATCATGAAACCTTAGGTTTATCCTAGGTTATTAATTGTACTTTTTTATTTAAATCCTTCATGATGGTTCATAAAGATTTTTTGAATTCCCAAAGAATATCCCCTTTGAGTTCCAAACCTTGGGTTTCATAAGGCCCGTTGTCGTACATCAGTTCCCGATCGAGTCTAGCTCAATATGGTGTTTTCTGGGTTATTACATGTATGCAAATCTATACTAGAGCCACATCCACTTTTAGTATCCATACAAGGAAGTAATTTATTGGAAACCACTCTCTCAATGATTTACCAAAATTGTAGGATATTTTAATAAAAATTGACTCATCCTTAGACTTATCCATTGATATATCTTAAAAAATATCCCTAGGGATCTCACTAAATTTTTCTCATCCTAGTTTCCAATGGTTGACTAACCCTTTCCTTTGATACCAACTATAGTATCCCAGGCTTAACATACATGGATATTACATCATTTTATATGAATATTCAGACCATTACAAAAATAAATACCTGAGGACCATAATAGTTTATTGGATTTGGAAACATGGAAACATAATATTATAATATGGTGAATGATCTTAAATGTTTTCCACAAAGATCTTCCCATTTAGTACCCCTACTTAAAACCTTTCTTCATAACCTGGATAAAGGAAACACACTAAAGGGTGAACTTGGATTCTTAATAAGGGTAAAAAAGTAAGATATATAAGAATAACATAAACATAAGGATGTGATAACATGAGAATAAAATTTTAATAACACACCCTATATATGAAAGATCATATGCATAAGTCATGGCCTAAATATTGGTAGTTTATAAGACATGAATCATAAAGGAATCAAGACGATAATCCATGAAAGTATAACATAAGAATAAAACATGGAATTTCGGTATAAAAATAAATATATAAAATATTATGTCAAGTCTACCTACCAATACCTTCATAACATGTTAAGCTTGGGATAATCACCTATGTACCTTCTTCGACTATGGGATTCCCCCCGTGTACCCTCTTGTTTTGGGCTTTGGATTCCCTCCTATATACCCTCTTGTGATGGTCTTGGGATACCCTCCCATATACCCTCTTATTTTGGGATTGGTATTCCCTCCAGTATACCCTCTTGTTATAGGCCTCAGATGCCCTCCCATGTACCCTATTGTTTCAGGCTTGGTATTCCCTCCCATATTCCCTCTTGTTAAAAGATTAGGATGCCCTTTCGTATACCCTCTTGTTACAGGATTTGGATTCCCACTTGTGTACCCTATTATAATGGGATTATGATTCCTTCCTATATACCCTCTTGTTACGGGCTTGGGATTCCACCCCATATATCCTCTTCTTAGGAGCTTGGGATGCCCTCCCATGTACCCTCTTGTGACAGGATTGGGATTCCCTCCTATCTACCCTCTTTTTATGGGCTTGGGATAACCACATATGTACCCTTTTATATCATTGAACATTTATCATTACCCAATTTATTAGAATGATATATAGGTCCCACCCATCACATAATGAAATCATACATGCTTGTGACACAAGATAATAAAACATTCATCATATCACAACCCATCAAAAAGAGATGGGTATCATAAAACATTCATCATATCTTAACTTATGAAAAAGAGATAGGTTTTATAATCATTTCATCATATCATAACCCATGAAAAGGAGTGGGTTTCATAAGCATATAACCTACACAAATAATTAGGTTTCATTAGAATATAACCTGTGAAAAGAATACGAGTTCATAGACACCATGCCAGAAAAACATAAATAATCCAGAGAAAGAATATGAATAGTACCCTTGGATCATATCCATTTTAAATAATAAATTATATCTAAGGATTCCTTCCTATATGGAGGAATATTTTTAAAGATCGCCTGGATCATTTCTTAAGGTAAAAAACCGTTATTTAAAAATAAAACATTTTCAAAAATAATTTTCATTGAAAACCACTTTGAAAAATAATAAAGTAAGCTTTAAAAATCTTTTAAAACATTTCTTGAGGAAAATATACTTTCCACTTTGAAAAATCTTTTAAATCCTGAAAACACTTTGAAAACATTTTTCTTTGAAAATATATTGAAAACTTATAATGGAAACTTTGAAAATCATTTAAAACATCACTTGAAAATTAATATTTTTTGAAAACCTTTTTCTTTAAAAACCCACTTTAAAACTAGTGAATTTATAAAATATTAAGAAATTATTTTTCTTAAAAACAATATTGTAAACTTTCAAAGGAATATTTAAATAAATTATGGTAATAATGAAAGATAAATTTGTCATACCGAACATTCCTTTTGCACAGTGACATGTTTTGAAAAGTGCCTAAATCAGAAAATGAAAGGAGATTCCTTTATAAAAACAATTTTAAAAAGGTAAAACATGGTAAATATTTAGTTAAAATATCATAGTATAATATTATAACATTTTTGAAAATATTTTTAGAAAACATGGTTTTGAAAGAACATAGATTTCCAACTGAAGAGAGAGATAACGTCATATTTTCTTAAAAACACTTTCTTAATTATATTAAGTACCAAAGAGTGGAATAATTGTATCATTACTTGAATATATCATCAATAACCATAAGAGAATAAAATTCATGATATTAATTGAGAGATATATCATAATATTTTATCAATGGAATCATAACCATAAACAATCACGATAAATGATGAGATTATAGAAATAAACACTACAATAAAAGAACCTCATAGCGTCGATTTAAACCACCACCATATGATTCTACGATGATTTAATAAAACCACCGCAAAATTGGGTGTCAAAATCCAACACATATTGGTTTCTTTAATTTAGCAGTGATTTTTTGGAAGTCTCATAGTAAGCATATTTAGTGGCAATTTTGGTGGTTTGAGCAGTAGATTCATGTTAAAAAATGGCGTGTTTAGAAGCGGTTTAAACTGATAATAAAGTTTTATCATTTTTTACATTAAAACTGCCACTAAAACCCCATAAACACCACAAAAAAATAATGAACATTTATTTAGCAGTGGTTTGAACTAGCGCTGATAAGAAAATACCAAAATTTAGTGGTAGTTTAAACCACTATGAAATATGGTCCATTTCGTTAGCAGTGGTTTAAACTTCCTCTAAATGAAGATTTATAAGTAAAAAAATGAAACAGATTCTAAAACCCTAGTACTAGTATGGTAGAAAAAAACCATGTGTAGAGAACATATAAAAAAATAATCTAAACCATCTAACAATGTTCAATAGTCAACAATCTAACAATGTTTCATAATAAAACCATGTACAAAGAACATTTAACGGAATAATCAAAACGATACAATCACAACCATATAATAGTGTTTCATAGATCTAAATATAAGACTTTAAACTATATAAAACCAACATATGAGCTGTAAGCCTTTAAACTACATAACATTAACTTATAAGATGTATCCCTGAGCCATCCTAATAAGGATGATTTATCCCAGTGCTCAGGATAACATTGTTATAATAATTAGGTCTGACAACACTAATGATTAGTTTTAGTTTGGGATTTATTTTTGATACAGATGAAGTGCTTAAACAGGACTCAGTAATAGCATCATGCATGCATCTATAATAAAACCTATACTATAAAACTAGTAAGAGGATGATGTTTTTTCAATTCAGGTTGATGATTAATATAAGCGTGTTATCCTGGTTTTGGAACCACATTTAGTAGTGGATGAAGCATGTGACATGGTTAGATTTTTATTCCAATAAAATGTTTCCCAGTAAATTCCTAAGGTTGGTAGAATGATGAGTATTATGGAAACTGTTTCCTTTCATGTAGAGGGACACAACTATAATGGACCATTTTGAAATTGTCAGAATGACTTCTTAAATCTGACGAGTTGGTATATTTAATATTTCATATCTCAAACATGACAATGACTTTTAAAACATAGGTTTGAGTTTAAAATAATTCTATATGATATATTCATGCTCGAGATAAATGATCAATCCACGAGTTTTAGCGGTCGGTAGCATGTCTATGAATTCATAGCAACATGATGGAAAGGTGTTTGGTCGATTACCAACCATTGATGAATGATGAGATTTATTGTTGTATTTTTTTGGGTATGCATGAAATAACATGGTATCATTGGGATATAAGGATATCTAATCAATACATTAATTAAAACACCAATTATTAATATGGGAATATCTTAAATAAGTAAGTCTAGAGTGGATTGATTAATGCTTCAATGATCAAATTTTTATGGGGAGATGAGCCTTCCATCTATGCATCATGTTAAATATGATGTGAACTTTTTGGAGTGTAACCCTTTAAATATATACCATAGAAGTAAAATGAGGTTTATAGGGTGTGTTGAGGTGGTTGACCCATTGTTGGACCTAGTCACACATCATCGAGAGAAGCAACATCAAGGGTTGGTTCAAGGAAAGTATAACATGTTTTGATGGATCATGTATCAAAAGATCTAAATAAGACTATCAGTATAAATTTTGAAAAATGTTTGGATGTTTTTATTTTTGGAATAGGAATGGGTAATGTTTAGAAACTTGGTGTATTCGTATTCTAGATTCATTCATTCCTAATATATTGACACCATCCTAAGTATGTTGGGAGAGCATCTATATACCAAGATAAATAATTAAAACCAATGCCTTTTTTAGATTGAAGGAATCCATGGGAGGTTTACACAAGGATTGATTTATAGAAAGCCTTAAGATATGGATTAAAAATGTCAAATATTGGTGGGTAAGAAAATCAAGTGATTATTGGACCAGTTGTTGGATGGTTGTTTTAGTTTTTGAGTTTCTTGATAACTGGAACTGGGTACTATTGTATTCTATAGTGAATGTCAGGTATTGGTTCAAATACATACTTGGTAGAAGCTTAAGTCTACGCATTTGGCTTGGGATACCTTTTTATTATCTAGGTGTGTTGGATCGAGAATGCACTAGATTGTTTTTTTGGAATGGTGACACAAACAAGTAAGATCGGTTAAGATCAAGAGATGTCACCAGAAGTTGGTTACAAGCAGTGGTGAGCACACTCAAAGTGATATCAGGTTACTTTTGATAAAAGGTGTCAGAATATGGATTTAGAGATGTCAAATATTAAAGTTAAGTGTTCTTGAAAAATACTCAACCAAAAGAAGTTCAATATGAGTAATTTCTAAAAGTAGTATGTGGTCAGTGATGAACCACTTCAGGGACATGGTGGGTTCGTCACATCTCTTTGAGTGTTCTGGTAGGAATAAATGGTAAATGGCCACAACAGAACCACCTTCAAGCATATGGGTGATGTTTTGTTTTCATTTTTTTCAATTGTTTTGGTTTCAGATGCTTTTGTTCATGCTGTGTGATGGTTCTCATTGAATACCGTCTGGAAATCTATGAATCTTGGATTTTTTTGTTTTCATGATTTCATTTTGGAGTCTTGGTTCAGGTTGATTCATGGTTTTGTGTTGCGTAATGGTTGGTAAATCACCTTCGGGAGTCGGTGATTCAAATCTTGTTGGCTTCACATTTCAGCTCTGGTGTCCTGCTCAATTTGATTCTGGTTTTTTGGGTCTTGCAATTGTGAAGAACTCACAATGGTTTGTAGTGGTGATGTCTTGTTGAAGAAGAATACTGCACGGTTTGAATCTAATTTCTTGGAATTTTTAATTGTGGAGAACGCGTGATGGTTTGAAGTGGTGATGCCCTATTGAAGGAGAAGCTCTTGGTGGTGTTGGAGTGGTGATTTTTTAAGGAAGTAGTGGTGTTTTTTATGAAATAGTGGTGTTGTTTTTGAGGAAGTAGTGGTGATTTTTATAAATACGTGGTTATTTTATGATACAGATGAAGTTCTGAATGGTGTTGTAGTTCGGAGTTGGATTTTTTGGACAATACTGCAACCGAATTTCTATATGTATCTTCGCCAGATGAGGATCAGAGCAAGAAGCTTTCACCTGCGCATGTCATTTGGATTTCGATGTTCGAGAGGGTATGGCTCTGCCATCAGTTCTGTGCCCATGCAAGTCTACACGGGACTGCTAGCTGAGTGGTCATATGATGATGAAGGATCGACATATTGGTGTATTCTCTGGGGAGGGGAAGATTCTGTAGCCTTTATCTGAATTATCTTTTAATGGTTTTTTGGTGTAATTATGGATGTTGTGGTTTCTCACTTTTTCCCCAAATGTGTTTTGATAATAAAAAATAATAATTTTCAGTCAGTTGATAATATGATTATTACATGTTCATCTCTCTTATATATATTCTCACTCAATGTACTCAATAGCATAGTGGTGTAGGTCCCAATTTGGATCCTCATAATCCTCCAAGTATTATTCTCCCCTATAGTGATTGACCATGGTCAAAATATTCTCACCTACCATCTAAGACACACACCTTAAATGATATCTTGTGAGAAGTGATCATTACTATATTTCTAATGTGGTCAATGGTTGACCCAACATTTGTGGGCCCCATCCTTGAATGACACGGCTGTGGGGCTTGTGTCTCCAACATGAATAAAATGAATCAAATAAACAACATAGTAGTTAGTCCAAAATACTAATATAAACATCCTAACATAACACAAATGAAACTATTAAATATCTCCATCTTTAATATGGAATAAAGATTAATTAATACTCCACTAACTTCATACTTCACCAATTCTAGACTCACTACATTACTAAATCATCAATACATATCAAATTGAAATGCCTTTATCAAACATGGGGAATCATGAAAATGTTAGGTGACTACTCTATTACACACTTGATACATGATACATGATACATCATACATGAAAAAACTTTTTGTTTCCATATTGTTCTAACATATCAAAAAGACCACTAATCACTTTCCGATGATGAACACTACTTGTCACCCTCTACACCTATATCTCTACTTTTTGCTACCAGAACCTGTAAGACAATAATAATGAAAATTAAATAATTTTGTATATTTATATTTAAACTTAAAACCAATAAATTTTTTCAAACTAAATGTTTTTGAATTTGTGTGATTTACCTGGCCACCACCCGTAATCGATGTAATATCACCAGGGACAGATTCAGTCGTTTTCTGATATAATTCATCCAATGATTTCTGCAAAGTGGATATCTAAGAACCTTATTCCTGAATTTTGTTTTTCATAGAAACATAATATTTCTGAGCATATCAATCACAACCAAGAGTAGATTCCGCTTCAATCCTAGATGGGCTATTAAAGACCTCAGATGGTAAGGGTCCCAAACCCATCCCGCACACTCGACTAGGATGCTCCTTCCCAAGCACTTTACCAATTAGGTTTTCCTGGGAGACTGAGTAGGACTGCATTGGATTATCATCCCCTAGTTCTTTAATTTTTACCTATAAATCAAATATCATTCATATTATAAGAAATATATATTAACATATTGACATCTGATAATAATTTATTATAATGAAAAATGAATTCATACCCCAACTTCTTTGGCCGGCTCATTAGCAAAAATACCATTAGAATTATTATAAACATCCAACCACACTTATATTAGGGATTCATGGTGCCCTAAACTCTGTAACTATATTAAACAAAGATAAATAAAAAATTTAATATATTAAATAGATAATATTTTCTTATAAATATTTAAACTAACAAAAATATTACCAGAGTCGATCAGCTTATAAGAAAAATCTTTGACCCTGTAGTGTGAGAGATGATTTACTTATCCCGGCTCAATGCATTCTTCCATGAAAGATCTTGAAATAAATAAAGAGTAATTTAATATTAATGTATTCAATTTAATATATTTTTCATATACATGTATAAATGTAAAATGAGATTAATATGATAATATATATTTAAATACCATATGTTTCTCATCACGATGAGTGTCAATAAAAACATTCCATTGCTCTTTAGGTATCCTATTGGGTAATTTTTCATACATCTTTTGGGTTCTCAATGAATTATCGTTGACATAGACCCATAATATCCATTTAATTTCTTTCCATTTCTTGCACATATTTTTCAATGTCCACTTTTGTGCTAGCATATCAACAACCTTAAAGCGGAAAAACATCTTTACACATAAATTCATTTAAAGAATATTATAAATTAATAACATACTGACATTAAATTACACCATAATTTATTAAAATTAACATTATTTGTGAATCAAGAGCTTCATTCTTCCAAGATGAAGGCATATTCCTCCAATCATCATACGTAATTGGAAGGGAAACTAGCTATGTAGCCAGCTGACCTAGAATATGACCAAGTAATCCTATGGTGTCATCCGTAGGGACCCTATAGGAATGAAATGATACAACTATCTTTAGTCCAAACAGATTCCATACATATGAACGTTTCATATTTTTCTCCGTAGTTTCACTATTTCCATCTTTTATGAACAAATAGTTAGTGTAAAAAAATTGCAATAAATTTATTCATATTAAAATTTGTACCAATAATAGTAACTCTCTAGTATCCCCATGAAGAACTAGGATTGGTGACCTTATCCCTCACTACTAAGGCTACTAAATGGGAATTCGTTAACTTAGATACTGATGGGACACTCACGAAGGGTGTGAGAGATGGTGTAGGGGGGAAAATGGATGGTGTCTCAGATGCTGTAGGGAGGGAGACAGATGGATCTTCATATTTCAGTGTGGTCTATGGAATGGTATAGCACTTCCTCCGTGATATTCCAATAATTTAATCAAATAAAATTAAATTAAGAACATATAATTCAAAAAATTCAACTAGTGAGAGAGTTTGGATATTGAGATTCTACCCTTAAATATCATGTTATATGTGATGGATTTTCTATATGATTAGCACTGGCTATTGTGATGACCATAGAATATGATTTTTACTATGGTTAGTACTAGATATTAAAATTCCATTCTCTGATGTAACTTTAATGACTTGTGGATATAATATATGTATCATTGGAATTGATCGAAATAGGTGAGGTTAAGTGTTGGGGTAACCTGGTTATCACTTGATGACCCAACATGGATTCTAGTAGACAAGTTTCATGATGAAACCTATAAGATAATTACCAAATGTTTCATATGATATTCATAACCAAATCGAGGTTATACATGTGAAATTTAAAATAAGGAAACCTAAGGTAATCACAATGAAATCAATTAATGATAGAGAAACACAAATTTTTCTATAATTACACACTAAACATTCTCTACATCATAACCATAGACATACTTCATATTAAAACAATAAACATGCCCTATATTAAATGATTTTATATGTTTAATATCAAAAAAATATATTATTATAATTTATTCATATTAAAAAATATAAACATGCTCTATAGGAAAACATAATGCACCTTCATCATGAAAAATATAATATATTCTATCATCCATTTATTTCCATACCAAATACACTTAATACATGTGAAGTTCATTTAATTTGAGAATGAGACATTTCAATAAATCTATAACTACTAGGAAACAAACAATACAATAAAAAACCCCATATATAATTCGTATACTAACTCTGTTCTCCTACATCACACAACATCACCACAACCATGATCATCACACAACTATATCACATATCATCCAACGTCACATATCATTCCAACCAACCATTTTTTCACTGAACAACACACTCTAACTCAAACCCAATTACAACCACTAATGATAAAATTACCACAGGGACCACATAAAGTACAAAAATGCATCAATCACATAAACATATAAATGATATTTCAGTATGCACAATACCACTTTTTAAAGGGGCCTACTATGTGTCTAGATAAGAGTGGGATTGAGGGAGAAAGAAGAAAAAAGATCAGGATGGGGTAATTGACCAAAAAGTCTCACATTAAATATATATATATATATATATATATAAAGTTTATTTAGTACATTTTACAGGGCCATGTGGTCCCTTTTTTCATTCTTAGGATACCCGAGACACTTACAAGTCCAATGTTAACTATTTAACACCCACCAGGTACCCAGTGTCACCTATAATTATAAAATAAATGTGGAAACCCATTGTCGGTACACTAAATAACCAATTCACACACCAAAACAAAAAACTAATTAAAAAATTATTTATAATGTAAACTCAATAATCTAAATAAATTTTGAATCTATTATCAAAAAATATCCCTCAATTAGAATCAATAATTGAAACTATCAAATGTTTTTCCATTAAAATTTCCAACATAAGACATTAATGACACCATAATCAAGGTAATAAGGTAAAAACATTATATCCTCAAAATAATATCACTCTTTAATACATATAAGTCTCAATAAACATCTATATACAGAATCATTACCTCTATATTAGTAATAAATAAACCGAGGAATCTATTATATCTATAATAATAATATTTGGAACTCACCTTAAATCCCCAAAACTGACCAGCTCCAGAAGCCAACTAACTAAACCAATATCATATAAATTATACATAATTTTAAAGACACCACAAACCATATCCCAATTCATCCATCCCAAGTCTAAGTTATTTCTCCCAAATCTAACACAAATCATTAAAAACACCAACACTTCAACATCCAAAACCAACACACTTGTAAATATCCATAATTTTACAATACACTTCTATTGAATGACTCAAAAATTTAAAAAAAAAACATCAAGAAACATCAATACTATACTTGAAGTGAGGATCATAACCGACTGCAAGGCATGGTGAGGGGCGGTGAGGCTCAAGACCCATGACAAGGCGTAACGAGGGTAGGGTTTCAGGGGGTCGGGGGGTCGCGGGGGTTGATGGAGTGGAGGGTTCGGGGGAGTGGGGGGTTTGGGGGAGTGAGGGGTTTAGGGGAGAAGTGTCAGGTTTAAAAAAAAATAAATGTTTTAGCAGCAGTTTTTAATAAATGGTCACTAAATTATTTTAAAAAAATTTAGCTGCAGTTTACTAAACCGATGCTAAAAAATCGCCGCTAAACGCTGATTTTGGTGTAGTGAAGATCTTACCAATTTGGTAACTTTGAATCATAATTCCCATGAAATACTAACATTAAAAGAGCCCTAATACTTCATGAAAAGAATGATATTTGTGATACGACATGTTAAAGGTCAATATATACACCTCATAAAAGAATATAGGTGCATAACATAACATGTGTCTCAAAGAAGGCAAGTTGAGATAAAATTACTTTACCAATTTGGAAACTTTTTAACTGTAAACCCCATGAAAGAGAGATCATAAAATGGGTATGTAAATACCCATAAATTCAAGGATAAAAGTCATATAATACATTCATTGTAAGTATATATAAACCACACAAAATAAACAAGTGGTGAATATGACATAAGTCTCAAAGAAATAAAAGCAATACTAGAAATTCCGTTACTAATTGAGTAACTTTTGAATCATGATATCCATGAAATAATAACATAAATTTAAACTTTTAATATAATTAAATAAATTAAATTCATTATATAACATGTCATAGGGAATTATATACACCACCCAATAAGAATAAGTGGTGAATATAGAATATATCTCACAGAAATAAAAGTGGGACAAGAAAACCCATACCTTAAGTCTTGAATTTATTTATACACATTAAAAAATATTGTATAATAAATATAATTTTATTAAAAATATACCAAAGGAAGATATACTTATATATCATACCATATATTTTTTTATTATGAATTTATATTACCTATTTACAAATAATTCCTTGTTAAATTCACGTTTTGGGTAATATCCTATTTGTTTTTCATATATGTTTTGACTTTTTATTCTTGGTCCTATTACTTAGATCATGATTTAATTATTTCAATAATTTAAAAAATTATAGAAATATTATATATATTTAGTATATAAGTATTTATAATAATCTATAAAATATAGATATATGAAATGAAACACATTGTTCATAGAGACGATAGGCTGTACGTATGAAAGAACATTGTTTCCAATTTCTTATCATATTTTGAAAGAAATAAAATAAAATAAAATAAATATATATATATTATATGTCTAGTATAATTATTATTTCATATATATAACATATGTTGATTTAACCCATTCTTAATAAAATCCAGGTAAATCTTGGATGAATCACATCACTTTGAGGAGGTGGTAGTCTAGACGTCCAAAAACAAAGTTATTGTATTCCCACAATATGGAAAGCATGAAGGTATATATTATATAATAATTTTAGAAGAATAAATACATAATAAATATCATATATATCATATAAAAATAGTAATTCCATCATTATTCCCAAACTTGAGAGGTGGTAATGGAAGAACGAATGTCATCGATTCGTGAGGCGATAGTCCGCCATACACATGAATGATGATTGTGTATTCCATTCGATGGATGTGTGTGTGATTTTAGTTAATACACTTAACATAACAAAATATAAGTACATTTAGTATAATTATGTTATTATATATGCATGGAATAAGAAATATTGATGGGTGGAGAAATAAATAAAACCAAAGTTCTTGTTGAAGGATGTTACCTCTTCTTTGGGTAACTCCTTTTGGTTAGATTTGTGCCCAAAGGGATGATTCTAGGGTGAAGGTAGGTAATTTGGGATAATATTTGGGTAGGGTTTGGATGATCTAAAGTTATTGAGAGTTTTTAAGAAGTGAGTGGGGTGAGTGGCCTTTTATAGTGGAAGATGAGTGGAATTCATTTAAATATAAAAAGGTAAACACTATTGGGAGGTACTCTGCAACGACCTACATTTTCAACAAAGGTATGGATCATTAATTTTTAAATATTAATTAATTAAATGAACCTAATATTTATGTCTAATCATTCCAAGGAGGTATCAGGTGCATCTGGGGATCCGTCTAAGCTCAGAACTCCAAAATGGGAAAAAGGCATTGGGATCTATGGTTTGTCTGTAACTGGGTGACCCTAAGAGCATGATTGTGTGGTGCTTAATAGATTTGGGATAGAGCCATTTTTTATGGTTTGAACATGTTTAGTCAAACCATGCATCTAATCGTGTGATGTACCCCTAATTAGTAGTGAACTAAGCATAGTTTTTGAACGGTTTGGGAAAACTATGCATCCAAACCACACACCTATGTATTTTGGGGTGAAATTACATTTTTTTACCTCATATAAGTTTTTAACTATTTATTTTTTCCCTTTATCCTCTGGCAGAATAGTACTCATTTCCTCATCCTTTGAGCTCAAGAATTTTCATAACCTAATCTTTGAGCTAGATCCTACATCTGGTGTCCATTTTTCAATCCATTGGAAGCATTGGATTCATCTTGGTAAGATCCCCTAGTCTATTACCTAATATCTAAGAATTATTTCAGATCTATTTCACTATTTAGGTGTATGATCATTTGCCCCATTTTTAGTTAATTGGATCGTTTCTCAGACCTCTTACAACCTACTCTGATTTTTAGGTTGATATTGAGCGAGGAGTTATCTACGACCTTAAGGCAGGTGGTCACATCATTTTTCTTATATTTTTTTATGCTCTGTAGCTATTTCATTGTTCCACACACTATATTTTTCCTAGAATCCTATTTTAATTGGTTACTTCATATCAAAATGATCATTTCACCCTAATAAATTCCTATTGAATCTCGATTAGTGGTTTATTGGTTGGTTTCTACATTAATGTACACCCCTTGGGTGTTCCTCTTTGAATTGGACCTTATATCTAATTTCCAAATTTACCAGAGCACCTCTTTAGCCTTCAGATCAAAAATTAAAATGGAATTGACCCTTATATATGTGTAACAACCCCAAACCCAGTAGCCTAAATTTGGTGGTAATTTTATTATAATTTAATAGATACAAAAGATCACATCACCAAGGATCAATCCGTTTCGTAGTCATGAAGAACTAGATACATACATCATTCCCTTATTACATTAATAATTAAACATCAAACATAAGAAAGGAAAATAAACTGATTCCATGAAACTTATTTAAAAAATACATCTTTATAAACTAGGGAAGAAAAAAATTAAAGGGTTAGCTTAAACAATCAGTATGGTTTACATGAAACAATAATAAGTGAAGTAAAGTCAATAAGGCATTATGTCAAGGTAAATAACTTAAAAAAACATTCCATCAATAAAATGAAAATAAAAAATGCATCTATAGAGTTTTTCATAGTGAAAATATCATGGAAACTAATAACTAGATACTGAATGAAGAAATGTATTATTTATTGGATTTCATGTATCTAGAATATGAACCATTATACCATCAAGATGATTTAATTTTATGGGTAAAAACTCATATGATTCTTCTTGGAAACAAACACGAAGCGTTTTTCACCAACTATTTTGTCTCATGAGACCTTTTGATGCATTAAGGGGATATTCAATATTAGTCCCCAACTATCCCTAAAATTAAAAATCATTCATTATACATAAATTTAATTCATGAACCATATGACTTATCAAAATATCTGTATTGATTAAAAAACACAGATTTATCAATATTTCCCCAATTAAAAAAAATTTAAAGAACACACCACATGTAAAAATAGTTTATTTATAAGAAAATAATAATATCAATGATATAATAATTATGGATATTTAATTAAATATTTAATGAATGATGATCATAAATAAAATGGAAGTATACACACATCACACATAAGGAATAAGTAGTGAATAAGGCATAACCAAAGAGAATATCATAATGGTATCCATGAAATAATGGATTTAAATAATAATTAGACATTAATAAGGGAAAATAGGAATAGATAATGATAAATTATGTCCAAATGAAGTGAAAACATGTAAAAATAGTTTTTAAAAAACTTTAGAAAAGATCCACTTTAGTAAAGTTTAAGGGAAAATATTAAAGAGTCTTTAAAACAGACAAAGGATTAATTTTTTTCATAAAAATATAACTTAAATAAGATATTTTTTAATGAAAAAATTAGTAATTTTATAAAAATAATTGTGGATTAAAATATATTATGTATGGTACTTGAAAATGGGTAAGAAATTGGATTTTTTCCTTTAATCGGGCATGCTTATCGGGAGGAATTGAAAAGGTAACCTCATAAAAAAATTATTTCCACATAAAATAAAGAAGAATTGAGCAAGGAAAATATTATTGAAACATAAAAAAAAATTAGAGGGTTAAATAATAATAATTAAGAATTATATAGGGGTAAGGAGAGAGAAAATATAACCCTTAAAAGTAGAGATTCAGGGTGAATCCCTTACCTTATGTCCGAAAGTGTTCTGCACTTGAAATTAGTGTTATAGATAATGAAATCAGATTCATTAATAATTTAGTTTAAAACCTATTTACCATGTATCAGATTTATTATAATTTTATTAAATTCATTTTTGCCTTTTTGATGAGTTATAAGATTCAATTTTTCTGTTCGAGAGTGTTCGTTTCCTTGTTTTTCATTACTGGTTGACTTATATACTTGTATGGAAGATCATATAAAATGAGAATAATTATCTAGAATAGAAATTATATGTTATTAATGGAATTAAGTAATATTAAATGGTCTTATATTCCCTTTTTTTCCGGATAAGAGGACGATTAATTAGTTGAAATGTTAATGATAGTCATTTAGATTATTTTGGTGTTTTTCAACCATCACACAGTAGTTTTGTTCTATTAATTAATGTTATTCCTATAAACTGGTTCCAGAACATTATATAATATATATTATATATAATAAATTCTTATTTAACCATAATAATTGTTTTATGACTATCTCTGAAGGTGGTAATGGAAAATGAAAGTGCATCGTCCATGATGGAAGTAAATCAACACATCGTGGATGATGTTTTCAGAAAAGGGAGAGAAGAAGGTGTTTGATGATAAATATTACAATAAAATAATATCATTAAAGTATATATAAGAAAATATATTTATACTTTTTCTTTTTATAGGGTATGTGAGGTAAATATAAGAAAATAAAATAAAAGAAAATAAAATGAAAGGGAAGGATTAATGGTTTTACCTCTTGAAATCTTCTTCACAAGAACCTCCTTAAGGGACTTAGGTTTAGTATTTTGGTGAGAAAATAAATAAAATAATGTGGGGATGATTTTTAGGAGAGGTATTGAGTATAAATTTTACAATATTAAAGGCTTTGGTGGTGTGAAGAGAAGAGGTGTTGAGGGGTGGGATTTATAGTGGAGGAGAGGAGTGTTTTTTCATTATTTTAATCATTAGTTTATTATTTTGGATCAAGACTCTGAATATCTTGATTCCCATGAATAAATAATGTAAATATATAAGGATATTTTGATATTATGGTGCTTCAAACATCCATTACTTAATAAATAGTCAATTTAATTTATACTGTTATATACCGTAAATTATCGTATTTAACTATTAAAAAAAACAATTATTTTAGAAAATTACCAAAAATCAACTCTAACTGTCATGACCCCCTCCCACCAAATATGCCCCTCCTAAGATGGAAATGGTGAAAGGGGGATAATGACCCCGGAGTCCCGCCTCCAGTAGGCCCCAGAGTGGCGACTAACACCAAGGGTATAAGTTTTTACAAATATGGGAGGCATTACCCTTTTTATTATTTAAGATCAGGAAATAGGGCAAGTAAACTAACAAAAAGGAAGAGAACAAGTGTATATAAATAAACCCAAACCAATCCCACATGCACATTTAAACAAATCTGAAACAAAGTACAAGTACAAGAAATCTCAAAAGTACAATACCAAAAGAAACAAGAGTACATCAACTGCAACAACTCCAACTGTCCCGACTAGTAGGGTCCCGAACGGGCCTGGTAGTCCTCCTAGAAACCTAAAAGTAAACATAGGGTGATTATACAAGTATACTCAGTAGGGAAACCTAAAGCTCTCATGCACAGGTGGGGAGACATCCTAATGTCTCATGAGAACAACAGAAGAAACCAACCTAACAAGGAAATATATCCACCCAACCTCACTAGCCACGCTCACCAAAAACACATAACAACAGGTAGTAGTGTATAAGAACAAGAGTATTGGGTACCGCACACCATTTCCCACTAGATAGCTTCTCTTCCTAACGGCGAACATCCTAACGCTACCACACTCTTCCCGCCCGCACACACCTGGGCCTCAAGAACCAGATATCCCGCCCGCACACACCTGCGCCCCACAACCACATATCCCACCCGCACACACCTGGGCCTCACAACCACATATCCCACCCGCACACACATGGGCCCCACAACCACATATCCCGCCCGAACACACCTGGGTCTCACAAACCACTATCACATCCCCACCCGAACACACCTGGGGATCATCTCGAATATTCTTGGGAACAGTAAACCTGCCCCGAAGAGTCTTGGGCTAATACCACCGCAATCGAAACCTACTCGAAGAGTCTTGGGTGTAAGTTCACCTCAAGCCATCATAGCCTATGGAAGAAGGAGTAGGAAGAAGCTAGTAACTAAGGGGAAAACACCCTCTCCAATGAAATGGGAGTGTTCGTCACTAAGTGCTCAACATGGGTGGGGTGCGACAAAACACAAAGATACAGAGAGATATATATATATATATATATATATATATATATGTATACCAAACACACAGCCCAAACTATGGCTTCTAAACAGAGAGACTGAGCACGTTCCTCAATACTGCTACTATGAAGCATGCATACAAAAAACAACCCCAACCCCATTTAGGTTTTAAAGTTTCATCAGTAATAGTTTATTAGTTCCTTAACTACTGGGAAACTATCAAACCAGATCAAGCATTTCGTAGAACAAAATACCTACCAACCACAAATCAAGTTAAATAAAACAAAATCAACACAACCCAACCTTTTATCATCAATCAAACACCATTGATTGTTCCCACGTTCATTATCTTTCCACACAGTTCATTTTTCAACTTTTCACTTTATTTTAACAACACAACCCATTACTCCAGCCCTACTGCCACTATAACCTCATCTCTACCACCGTATCAGAAAACAAGGCTCGTGCCACATCATCACCCCATTAATATCATTTACCAAAGCCCTGCTGCCCATCCTATTCGTAACAACTCAGGATCCACCCCCCTTTCACACACCACGTAACGAAGCCAACACCCACATGTTCATTATTCCATTTTGTTCAACCAGGGTGATCACACATGGGTTCCGGATTTTAAATAAGCCAAATTTACGTGATTAATCGAATTCCACAATCCACAAAGTTCAAACCACAAAACGATCTAGAAAGATAGGGCAACATTTAATTGCGCAAGAAAAGGCCCCCAACGACCGTGATTTTCAGTAGGCATAAGCCTATTCAATTCTCAACATAACAATCAGATAAATAAATATAAACATAATAACTTACCCATCCCTGTTCTTTAGGACAGTTATTATCTTTATTTACTGGTTCAACGGTATCTCTCAGAAATAAGAGGATACCCACCCCACATGATGCACAAAAAGAGAGAGACAAAGGTAAGATCCCTACTTCAACAGGTTATGATCACAACACTCCCCTAGACTAGCTTTAGAAGATATTTGTCGATGTCTGTAGCTTCTGTTAAACCCGGAAAAACCTCCTCGGGTGGAATCTGGGAAGGAAAGGCCGCAGGGAAACAACAGATCCATGATCAGAAGTCCCGCCTCGTCGTTACAATCCCGTGGCCGCTAACAGATCATAAATTGGAGCTCAGACAAAGAAGTTATGGAGGAAAGGAGCTTTGGAGTCTATCAGGAGAGCTCTGCCTGAAGGAAAGGGGATGAGAGGAGTGATTTGAAAAGGAGGAGAGGCCCCCTCATTTTATAGGCAAGAAAAACTAAATTACATTATGTGTACCTTCTAGTACACGGCTTGTACTCGGCCATTTCAGACGGTCTCCACCAGGCTTACAACACGGCATTCAAAGCGTCACACGGTCATTGACTGCTCAACACATGGTTTGAGGGTAACACGTACGCAGGGAGGAACTACACGACATGTAGTATGGGATACATGGCGTGTACTCATTTATTTCACGAGGCAAGGACACAGCCTCAACATGGAACATGGCCGTTGACTGGTCAACACACAGTTTGAGGGTAACGCGTATGCGGGGAGGAACTACATGGCCTGTAGTATGGGATACACGGAATGTACTCATTTATTTCACACGGTAAAGACACTGCTTCAACACGGGGTATACCCAGAAAGGTGGTACACGGCGTGTACTCACACTACATGATGTGTAGTTACAAAAAATTCTAAAAAGTGTGGGAAAAGTCCATTCTACACTCCAGAACACTTTATGACCCTCTTTTCGACAAAGGAATGGGCCGGAGAGGTCCGGACTATTACATCAGATACCTCTTAAAACATTCTCGTCCCCGAGAATTCAGAAATCATCCCAGAGGAACCCAATCAGATACCTCTTAGGGCTCTCGTTATAACAGGAACCCAACCAACAACCCTAATCATATGTGTTAGGAATTCCCTCTCCTATGTCGAGATATTATCCGCTTTAGGCGGCACTGACTCGACTGCACGGGTTTAATCGCATCCGCATTAATGCGTCTCGATTAAGAATTGGGTCTTCCCACTTCCATATATTAGGATTTTTCAACTTACACTTCCCCCAACACTGTAAAATCAACACACTGTCCGAACACATGGCTTGGGGAAATTCCTTCTCCCATGTCGAGATATTATTCGCTTTAGTCGGCATTGACTCGCCCGCATGAGTTCAATCGCATCTGCATTAATGCGTCTCGATTAAGGATCAGGTTTTTCCCTTTCCCACACGTCCGAACACATTACACACTTCCAGAGAACAAGGAAACAAAATGTCTCACAACCAACAAGCCAAACATTCCATATATCAAAGGTTTATAGCATAACGTCAAAACAAAGCTCAGAAGAACAAAGCAAAACACAAGTCAAAACAACTCCGGGTACTGAGCGTGCATCTGAGCCTCCCAATCCGAAGTGCTCTCCTCGAGGCCGCCATGCCTCCACAACACACGAACCAAGGTGATGGTTCATCCATGGAGCACCTTCTTTTTACAATCATCAATTTTGAATGGTTGTTCCTCTAAGGTCACGTCGTCTCCCATATCTAACTCTCCCCAGTCGATAACGTGAGAGTCGTCGTGTAAGTACCGAGGAAGCTGGGAGACGTGGAAGACATCATGAACCTTCTCCAATTGAGGTGGCAGGGCCAGCTGATATGCCACCTCACCGAATCGCCTCAGCACCTCGAAAGGTCCGATGAACCTAGGGGAGAGCTTACTCCCCTTCCCAAACCTCCACTGCCCCCATCGAGGGGAAACCTTCAAGAACACATGATCTCCCACCTTGAACTTCAAGGGCCTCCTTGGATGATCAGAATAAGACTTCTGTCGGTCCTGAGCCACTTTCATCCTCTCAAGCACAAGCTGGACTTTCTCTGTGGTGCTCTGTACTACCTCTGGCCCAAGAGCACCTGTCTCACCAACCTATGCCTAGAAAATGGGTGAACAACATGGCCTTCCATTCAAAGCCTCAAACGGTGCCATGCCAATAGTAGAGTGGAAGCTGTTGTTGTAGGAAAACTCTATTAAAGGCAAGTGTCGTACCCATGATCCTCTGAAATCCAGAATGCATGCCCGTAGCATGTCCTCCAATGTCTGGATAGTCTGCTTGGTCGGCCCATCGGTCTGGGGGTGGAAAGAAGTTCTAAGGCGTAGCTGGGTGCCAAAGCATGGTGTAACCCCCTCCAGACTTGTGAGGTAAACCGAGTATCTAGATCTGAGATGATAGTCTTTGGAACTCCATGTAACCGCACCACCTCGTCTACGTACCTCTGTGCTAAGGTACTCACCGGACCCGACTCTTTAATTGCTAAGAAGTGAGCTGATTTCATCAGTCGATCCACCACTACCCAGATAACATCATAACCACCCTGAGCTCTGGGTAGTCTTTTGACTAAGTCTATTGAGATGTCATCCCATTTCCACTCGGGGACATATAAAGGATGCCACAAACCACTGGGAACACAATGTTTAGATTTTACTTGCTGACACACTAGGAACTTAGCCACAAACTTTGCCACTGCCTGTTTCACCGTGGGCCACCAAAACTGTTCCCTCAGGCCTCGGTACATTTTTGAAACTCCCGGATGCACTGCCAATGCTGAGCTATGGAACTCATGGAGAACTCCCCCATGCGTCACCTCCGGAACAAAAAACCTTCCATGAAAGAGTATCCAATGTCGGCTGTCCTCTGACCATCCTTCTAGAGCATTCCCCTGATCGATACGATCCCGCATTACTTCCACCTCGGAGTCTCCCCACTGAGACTCTTCCACCTGCTGTAGTAAAGATGACTACACCATCATCTGAAACAAATAGCCTCTAACACCTTCTACCCTTGCATCCAAGTGCAAGGTAGCCAACTCTCCCATCGCTTTCCAAGAATCAGTGGATTCCCGAACCACTTCCTTATGTGAATTACTGCTCAGGGAATTAGCCACAATGTTGCCCTTACCTTCAGTGTAAGAGATCTCAAAGTCATAGTCTTGGAGAAACTCTATCCATCTCAGCTTCCGTAAGTTCAGGTCACGCTGGGAGAAGATATAACGTAAGCTCTTGTGATCTGAGAAGACCAAAAAGCACTCCCCAAAGAGGTAATGTCACCACAACTTCAGTGCGAGCACCACCGCTTCAAGCTCTAGGTCGTGGGTGGTATAGTTAAGCTCATGAGGGCGCAACGTCCTAGAACCATAATAGATCACACCATTCTTCTTCATCAATACACACCCCAAACCAGGGCCAGAAGCATCACAAAACACCTCATACAACAACCCTTCCTCTGGAAACCTGAGTACTGGAGCACTGAACAACTTCTCCTTCAGGTACTCGAAAGCTTCCTGGCACTGCTCGCTCCATAAGAAGACCTGGTTCTTCATAGTCAAAGATGTCAATAGAGAAGTAACATGAGAGAAGTCCAAAACAAACCTCCGATAATAGCCTACCAACCCCAGGAAACTACAAACTTCTTCCACGCTCTTGGGTGCCGCCAAAGAAAAAACTACCTCCACCTTCGACGGGTCCACTAACACACCTTGCTGAGACACCACGTGCCCAAGGAAGTGTACTTCTTGCATCACTAACTTACACTTTGACAATTTACCATAAAGATGGTGGTGTAAAAGGACTTCCAAGACTTACCTAATATGCTCAACGTTATCCTTCTCTGATCTTTAGTAGATCAGGAATCATCGATAAACACAACGACAAACTGGTCCAGAAACTCTCGGAAGACAAAGTTCATAAGTCCCATGAACACAGCTGGTGCATTCGTAACTCCAAATGGAATCACTAAAAACTTGAAGTGCCCATACCTGCACCTGAAAGTTGTCTTCAATATGTCACTGTCCTTTACCCTCAGATGATGATATCCAGATCATAGATCAATCTTAGAAATCCAACCTGCTCCCCTCAGGTGGTCGAAGAGATCATCTATCCTTGGAAGGGGGCAACGGTTCTTGACCATTACCTGATTCAACATTCGGTAGTCTATGCATATCCTAATACCACCATATGCCTTCTTCATGAAAAAAACTGGAGCACCCCATGGCGACACACTGGGTTGAACAAAACCCTTCTCCATCAGATCATCAATCTAAATCCGCAACTCCAGCAACTCCGAAGGTACCATCTGATAAGGGGCCATCAAAATCAGAAGGGCACCAGGCTGTAAGTCTATTCCGAACTCAACATCACGCTGGGGGGGGGGGGGGGGTAGAGTCACAACCTCCTCAGGAAAAACATCAAGGAACTACCCAACAACCTCTAGAACATCCACCATCTCTGTATCAGATGAAACCATTGATACCCCGCCTAGCAAGGAAAGGAGAGGCTTCACATGCCAGCTTCCCACCTGATAGCTCCTCTCGCCAACAAAATCTACATGATGTCCATCTACATCGGAGAACATGACTATTCTGCGGAAGCAGTCGATAACGACATTAAAATAAAACAGCTATTCGATGCCTAGGATGACATCGTAGGGCTGCATCTGTAGAAAAATAAGATCCCCACTAGATCGGTGTGGTTCCAACATCAGCCCACACCCCTGACAAACACAAGATACGCTATTCTGGACTCCAACTGGTGTACTCAACACCTAGGGAACATAAAGTATCTCTACGTCTAGACCTAAAGAATAGGCTAGACTGGGTGCACAAAGGAGTGTGAAGCTCTAGAATCGAACAAAGTAGAAACGAGAGTTCTGAACAAACAAATCGTACCTCGCACCACCTCTGGTCCTGCTAGAGCTGCCAACTCTACTGCGTGAAACTATCCATGCCCATCTCCTCTGCCTCTCTGATGTTGACCACCTCCCCGACCACGCCCTGGCTGAGGTCCCTGAAGAGCACCCTGAGGTCGGCCTCCTCCTGCAAAGTCTTCCCTCGGAGGAGCAGGGTCCTGCTGCTGCTGGAGGGGCCTCACCAGAAACTGGTGTTGCTGAGGCAGGCGCTGAACCTTCCCACCTCTACCGTACTAAGCTCGGGTTGGGAACCGACTCTGGATGTTCCTGAAACCTCCACAAGAGAAACACTTCGGTCCTGGGATCGTGAAAAAGGGACGAGGACCCAAAGATATGAACTGGAACTGCTAGGGCCTGCTCCCCACTGGCCTGAATCTGGAAGGTCCCGTCGCTAGAGACCTGCTGCTGACTGCCTTCCCTTTCAAGGAACCCTGCTGGATCCCCTCTCGTGGTGCACCTCCCTGCGAGTGAATCCTCTCTACAACCTTTTCCTTCTTCTGTATGGCCAAGTATGTCGGAATGGTGAAGGGGGTGACAGCATACTAGAGCGAAGGATGAAGCGCCTCCTCCAAACGTCTCGCCCGAGACTCCTCATCTGGAAAGAGATCTGGAGCAAAGCGTAGGGGATCCTTGAACTTGATCACCAACTCTCGTACTGACATACTCCCCTATTGGAGGGAGATTAACTCCTTCCACTTCTGCGCCTTGATCATGGAACAAATTAATTCCTCTCGAAACTCCTTCTCAATGTTAGCCCATGGAACCTCTACCTCTGTCCTCTCCCCGAGGTAGGGCGTCCACCACTGGCACGCCGCACCTCTCAGTTGACTGACTGCTAGGGGAACCCAATACTCCCTCGAAGCACAGATCAATGTAAAAGCGATCCCTAGCTCCTCAAGCCACCCTCTGTCTCCATATCCGAAGTACTACCCTCATACTTCTTGAGGGTTTGTCGTTGGAAGGAACAGAGAGTCTTCTGCCATTGGTAATTTTCCTCCTCTCGGTCAATCCTCAATTGATTGACCACCTGAATCTGCTGGGCCTCGGCTGTCTGATCCACCCAGGGACAACGTCCAGGTGCCATATATATACAGTAAACAAAGATCACCTAAGCGCAAGTAGCAAGGAAATTTCTCAATGTTTCATTTTATCACTTTATTTTTTCCCAGAACACCCAAATAGAGTAAAACACAATCATGATGATGCATGTACCTTCCCTAGGGTCTCCACCATAAAATCAATGTAGTATCACTTGGTTGTTTGGTAGGTTCAGAGTCCTTGCATCAGATCACAGGGGGCCCTAAAATCCCATGTCCTAGCTGGTCTTCCCTGGCCTATGTCACGCACCAAGATCACCCAACATTGTCGCCCTACCATCCCATGAAATCCTCACTGTGCCTAACTCCAGACTCCATCCTATCTCTCAACCATCCCTCTGATACCATTCTGTCATGACCCCCTCCCACCAAAGATGACCCTCCTGAGCTGGCAATGGTGAAAGGGGGATAATGACCCCCGAGTCCCGCCTCCAGTAGGCCCCGGAGTGGCGAATAGCACAAAGGGTATGAGTTTTCACAAATATGGGAGGCATTACCCTTTTCATTATTTAAGATTGGGAAATAGGAAAAGTAAAATACCAAAAAGGAAGAGAACAAGTGTATAGAAATAAACCCAAACCAATCCAACATGCATATTTAAAATTTTTTGAAACAAAGTACAAGTACAAGAAAGCTCAAAAGTACAATACCAAAAGAAACAAGAGTACAAAAATGGAAACAAATCCAACTGTCCCGACTAGTAGGGTCCCACACGGCCCTGGTAGTCCTCCTGGAAACCTGAAAGTAAACGTAGGGTGATAATACAAGTATACTCAGTAGGGAAACCTAAAGCTCTTGTGCACAGGTGGGGAGACATCCTAATGTCTCGTGAGAAAAACAGAAGAAACCAACCTAACAAGGAAATCTATCCACCCAAATGCACCATCCAAGCTCCCCAAAAACACATAACAACAGGTAGTAGTGTATAAAAACAAGATTATTGGGTACCCTGCACCATTTCCCACTAGTTAGCTGCTCTTCCTAATGGCGAACGTCCCGACGCTACCACACTCTTCCCACCCACACACACCTGGGCCTCAAGAACCATATATCCTGCCCGCACACACCTGGGCCTCACAACCACATATGCTGCCCGCACACACCTGGGCCTCAAGAACCACATATCCCGCCTGCATACACCTGGGCCTCACAACCACATACCCCCGCCCGCACACACCTGGGCCTCACAACCACATATCCCGCGCGCACACACCTGGGCCTCACAACCACATATCTCACCCGCACACACCTGGGCCTCACAAGCCACAATCACATCCCCACTTGAACACACCTGGGCCTCATCCTGAAGATTCTTGGGAACAGTAAACCTGCCCTAAGAGTCTTGGGTTAATACCACCCCAATCGAAACCTACCCGAAGAGTCTTGGGTGTATGGTCGCCTCAAGCCATCATAGCCTATGGAAGAAGGAGCATGAAGGAGCTAGTAACTAAGGGGAAAACACCCTCTACCATGAAATGGGAGTGTTCGGAACTAAGTGATCAACATGGGTGGGGTGCGACAAAACACAAAGATAAAAATATATATATATATGTATACCAAACACACAGTCCAACCTATGGCTTCTAAACAGAGAAACTGAGCACGTTCCTCAACACTGCTTCTACGAAGCATGCATACAACAAACAACCCCAGCCCCATTTATGTTTTCAAGTTTCATTATAAATAGTTTATTAATTCCTTTACTACTGGGCAACTATCAAACCATATCAAGCGTTTCATAGAACAAAATCC
This sequence comes from Viscum album, assembly GCA_963277665.1. Classification (NCBI taxonomy): domain Eukaryota; kingdom Viridiplantae; phylum Streptophyta; class Magnoliopsida; order Santalales; family Viscaceae; genus Viscum; species Viscum album. The sequence continues at coordinate 495,005,177 of OY728148.1, read as the reverse complement.
CTGCCAAGCACAAATCAAGTTAGATAAAACATAAGCAACACAACCCAACCTTTTATCATCAATAAAACCCCATTTATTGTTCTCGCATTCATTATCTTTCCCCATAGTTCATTTATCAACTTTCCACATTATTTTAACAACACAACCCATTACTGAAGCGCTTCTACCACTATATCCACATCTGCACCACCGTATCACAAAACAAGGCTCGTGCCACATCATTGCCCATTAAATATCTTTTACCACAGCCCCGCTACCCATCCTATTCATAACAAATCAGGATCCACCCCCACCCCCTTTCACACACCACGTAACCAAGCCAACACCCACATGTTCATTATTCCATTTTGTTCAACTGGGGTGATCAAACACGGGTTCCAGATTTTAAATCACCCAACTTTACATGATTAACCAAATTCAATATTCCACAAAGTTCCATCCACAAAACGGTCTAGAAAGATATGGAAACATTTAATTGAGCAAGAAAAGGCCCCCAAGGACCGTGATTTTCAATAGGCATAAGCCTATTCAATTCTCAACATAACAATCGGATAAATAAAGATAAACACAATAACTTACCCATCCCCGTTCTTTAAGCCATTTATTATCTTTATTTATTGGTTCAACTATATCTTTTGGAAACAAGAGGATACCCACCACACATGATGAAAAAAAGAGAGAGATGAAGGTAAGATCCCTACTTTAACAAGTTCTGATCACAACGCTCCCCTAGATCAGCTTTAGAAGACGTCTGTCGGTGTCCGTCGCTTCTGTTAAACCCAGAAAAACCTCCTCGGATGGAAGATGGGAAGGAAAGTCTGAAGGAAAAATAACAGATACAAGCTCAGAAGTTCCTCGTCATCGTTACGATCTTGTGGCCGCTGACGGATCGTAAATCGGAGCTCAGACAAAGAAGTTATGGAGGAAAGGAGCTTTGGAGTCTCTCGGGAGAGCTCTGCTCGAAGGAGAGGGGAGGAGAGGAGTGATTTGAAAAGGAAGAGAGCCCCCCTACTTTTATAACAAGAAAAACTAAAGTACACGGCATGTACTTTCTAGTACACGACGTGTACTCGGCCATTTCACATGGTCTCCACACGGCTTCCAACACATCATTCAACGCGGCACACAGTTGTTGACTGGTCAACTCACGGTTTGAGGGAAACGCGTACGCAGGGAGGAACTACACGGCGTGTAGTATGGGATACACAACGTGTACTCATTTATTTCATGTGGCAAGTACACGACCTTAACACGACACACAACTATTGACTGGTCAACACACGGTTTGAGGGTAACGCATACGCGGGGAGGAACTACACGGCATGTAGTATGGGCTACACGACATATACTCATTTATTTCACACGGCAAAGACACAACTTCAACACGGGGTATACCCGAAAAGGTGGTACATGGTGTGTACTCACACCACACGGCGTGTAGTTACAAAAAATTCTGAAAAGTGTGGGAAAAGTCCATTCTACCCTCTAGAACACTTTATGACCCTCTTTTCGGCAAATGAATGGGCCGGAGAGGTCCAAACCATTACACTAACCATTTCTGACATGTATAATTACAAAATTAACTCCATCTGATGAATTTTTTTTTTAAATATGAGAAAATTATTTTTTAATTAAAATCATCATTTATTCAAAAAATATTACGACCCTTTGAAAAATTAATTAAGGAATCAAAAAATTATCTTATAATCATAAGAAAAAAATATTAATTTATGAATATATTTTATGAAAATATTCATTTTTCAAATAATTATTTTAATTATAAAATTGTCAATAAACATTTATGTTTCACAAAAATACCAATTATTAATTTATCATTTTTAAAAAAATTATTTACTTATTCCATGATATAAGTATATTATATTTTAATTTATGAGATAACTAAAATTTATTTATAATTTTATATGGGATATTAAATTAAAATAAAAAATATACTTACAAAATAATGAAATTAACAGTTTTATAAATACTGGCATTTCTCACTTTTCATTAGAAAATAAATATTTTCAGAAAAGTACCAAAATTTAACCCTAAGATATTTTTTTCATTTTTCTTTTAAAAATGATATTAATTTTGTTAAATATAAATTATAAAAGTGCCAAAATTTATTTTTAAAATAAGTGCGCCATTAAAAGGCGGTAAAATTGCCGTTAGAAAAATACAGCCTTTTAATGCGTAAAATCGGATTCAATATTATCTTATGCATATAAAATAATTTGTATAAATTTTAAAAAAATTTATTATATATAAAACATATAAATTTAATAGTTTTTATAATACTATTAATTACCATCAATTTAATGTCTAGTTATTATTGTTTTAAACTCGGTGTTGTGTACAAGATAAGCTATCGAAGATTTTAAATTTAAAAGAGACATATCATAAAATCTTAGGGTGTTACATTATCCCCTCATTAAATAAATTTAATCCTATAAATTTGAAATTTTATTTTGAAAATAAAAGTTCAATAATTAAAAATCCATTTGTGGGAAACACACATCGTAAATAGGGTTAATAAAACATCCTCTTAATAAGAGGGAAATGTAAACGCGAAGGTCATCACAAAACTTGGATTATAGGTAGGAAATAATTAGTAGAAAAAATAACATGGTAATGGAAGAAGAATATAATTATCAAGTTCTGATGGAGAGTAATATAGAACAAGTTCATTATAAAGTTAAACATCACAAAACTATAAATCTTGAGATCAGTTAAAAGGAATTTAATTTCTCCGAAAGAAAAGTAAACAGATAATGTTTTTGTTCTAAAATCCTTTTCATAGAGTTGAGGGATTATTTTTCTATCAAGATAATAATTTGATAAAATAAACTTACTTGATTTATTTATAAGCCACAATCATAATATCATCATTTTTTTGTGCTTTGATCTATCTCCACTTCATTTCTTAAATCTGGAGATGGGTATTGAAGACAAATTTTTATGCCTGAAGAACTTTTACAAGTCATAAGATCTAAAAATCATTCCTTCATCCATTAAAGTTTTACTGAAACCAAAATGTTTATCAAACATTATCTAATATGATAAATCGTACGTTAATCTTAATCAACAATATCCTTAATCCATTACATAAATAGTTATCCCTAAGACTCATCCAAAATATGTATTTCCAAATTCAAAGACCAAATTTTTTGAAGGAAGGTCACTAAATTCCCAAAATAAACTTAAAATAATATTTCCCCAAATAATTTAGCTCTTATTGTCACATACCAAATAATTTAATACCTTAATATCCTTTAAACCTTTATGAAACATGCATTCTTCCAATAATAAAAAGTTAGGTTGTTGAATATATCCCTTAGATTCAAACGTCTAATAATTCTAGCATAACATAAACCATCAGATCACTAACCACCTTAATGGTCACCAATACAATCCCATAAACATCTATTTATTATTATCTCAACATCAATAACATATTTAGGGTTATCTTACAGAAATAATTTGTTTAAAAATAGATCAAATTACAATAGAACCACTTCAATTGATTACTGGTTCTATTCATCACATGCTTCAAATTCTTTAAAGAGGAACTACAGTACAACCCTTATATATATGATGATTATTATAACCAGATAATTATTGATAAAATAATAAAATTACATAATTCTTGAATCCAAATATAGGAATATTATTCATTACACTTCATCTATGGTAGTAGAAAAATCTTTACCATGATCCATTATCCTCTTTTAGGGTGTGTATGTATGAGACATTGATTTATGTAGTGTCCCATCTCCTGGAATTTGAATCACTTTACATTGGAAACCTTTTCTTACCCTTTAAATCATAAAAAAATGACCTTTCTCTCTACACTTGTAGTAAACTATCATTTATTTTAAAAAAGTACATGGGTGTTTCTTTCCATAATTATCACTTGTGAAAAAATACTTCTTTCTCTTCATTCATTTATCCAAAATTTTCCTAGATGTACTCTGGTTATCATGCTTCCCTATGAATCCATAATAATTAGATAATTCCTTCCTTATATCATTATCACATGATAAATGTCTTCATAGATGTGATTTTTTGGGAGACTTGTTCCCTTAGAAAGATTGATATAAGACCATAAAACATTTGATCCTCCTTACTCTTTGGATTATGTGTATTGGTGAGGTTCCAATTACTTCTTTAGGGTTCCATTTACTAATGATTAAATAAACTATATTAAATTGTATCATAATGTATAAAACCAAAATTACGGAAATACATAACCTAAATTGAAAAATTTATGTGTAGATAATCTCATAAACACAGTTTATTTGGGATGATCTCCTATAGTTATCCTCAAATTTTATCTTAGTGTTATGTTCCCCAGTCTAGGATTTCATAAATCTAGTTCCTAAGGTTTTTACTTAACTTTTTTTGATACTAACTATAACTACCCTTACCCAAGTATCCCAGAGTTAGTGGTTGTTTTATTATAGTGGAAAAAATACAAGTGATCACATCACCAAGGGTCAATCAGTTTAGTAGTACTGAAGAACTAGATACATACATCATTCCCTTATTACATTGATATTTAATCATAGAACATAACAAATGAAAATAATCTACTTCCATGAAACTTATTCAAAAATTCAATCTTCATAACCCAGGGAAGGAAAAAAATAAAAGGGTGTGTTCAAATTCTCAATAAGGTTTACATGAATCAATAATAAGTGAAACAACATCAATAAGGAACCATAGCAGGGTAAATGACTTAAAAAACACATGCCAACAATAAACTGAGAATGAAAAATGCATCTATATATTTGTCTATAGTGAAAATATCACAGAAAGTAATAACTAAATACTGAATGAAGAAAATGATAATTTATTTGACATCATGTATCTGACACAAGAACCATTATACCATCAAAACGATTTATGTATATGGGTAAAACCCCATCTGATTCTACTTGGAAACAAACATGAAGGGTTCGTTGCCAACTTTTTTGTCTCATGAGACCTGTTGATGAATTTATGGGCTATATAATATTATAATCCACCTATCACTACAAGTCCAAAGAATTCTACATATATAAAATTTAATTCATGAACAATATTACTTATCAAAATATCTGTATTAAGTAGAAAACATAGATTTATCAATATTTCCCTAGTTAAAAAAACATTAAAAAAACACCATATATAAAAATTGTATATTGATAATAAAATAATCATATCCATGACACAATAAATATGTATATTTAATGATATCCTCAATTAATGATTCTCATAAAAAAATTTGAAGTATACATACACCACACACAAGGAATAAGTGGTGAATAAGGCATAACCAAAGAGAATATTATAATAGTATCCAATAAATAATGGGTATAAATCATACTTAGACATTAATAAGAGTAAATATTCATATTAAATGATAAATGATGTCCAAATTAAGTGAAAACATGTAAAAAGAGTTTTTAAGAAACTTTAGAAAAGAGCCACATTAGTGTGGTTTAAGGGAAAATATTAAAGAGTCTTTAAAACAAACAAAGGATTAATTTTTTTTTCAGAAAATAAAAAATTAAATAATATATTTTTTCATGATAAAATTAGTGATTTTATATAAATAATTCTGGATTTAAATAGATTATGTATGGTACTTGAAAATGGGTAAGAAATTGGAAGGTTTCCTTTAATCGGGCTTGCTTATCAAGAGGAATTGAATGGGAACTTTATAATAACATGAATTTCCCCATAAAAGAAAGAATAATTGAGCCAAGAAAATATTATTGGGATATATATGTATAATCTCATTGGATTAAATAAAAACAATTAAGAATTACATTGGGGTAAAGAGAGAGAAAGCGTAACTCGAAGGATAAATGGTGGTTTGGGGGGAATCCCTTACCTAATGTACAAAAGTATTATGCACTTGAAGTTAATATCATGGAAAATGAAATTATATTTATTAATAATTTAATTCATAATCTCTTAAAAAATTATTTAATTTATTAAGTTCATTTATTTCCTTTTTGATGAGTTATAAGATTCAATTTTTTCATTTAAGAGTGTTCGTTTCCTTAGTTTTCATGATTGGTTCACATGTTTACATGTATTAAAGATCATGTAAAATGGTAATAATTATCTAGAATTTATATTATATGTTATGAATGGATTTATAGAATATTAAATGGTCTTATATATCATTTTTCTTCTAGATATGAGGATGATTCATTAGACAAAATGTTAATGGTAGTCGTTTAGATTATTTTGGCATTTTTTGATCATCGCACACTAGTTTTGTTTTATTAATTAATATTATGTATATAAACTTGTTATAGAACATTATATAACTTATTAAATTTATAATAAAATCTAATTTACCCCTAATAATGGTTTTATGACTAGTTTTTAAGGCGATAATGGAAAGTGAAAGTGCACCGTCCACGATGGCGGTAATTTGGAAAATCACGAACGATGTTTTCATAAAAGAGAGAGGTGAATGGGTTCGATAATGGATATTCCAATAACATACTATCATTATAGTATATATAATATGTTGGAGTTATAATTTTACTTTTTATAGTGGAGGTGAGGGAAGGATAAGAAAATAAAAGATAATAAAAGAAAATGAAAGGGAAGGATTAAGGGATTTACATCTTGAATTCTTCTCCTTGAGAACCTCTTTAAGAAACATGGGTTTGGTATTTTGGTGATACCATTAAGAATAAGAACAGGGATTATATTTTTGGGAGAGATATTGTGTATAAATTTGACAATATTAAAGGATTTGGTGGTGTGAGGAGAAAAGGTGGAGGGGGTGGTATTCATAGTGGGGGAGAGGAGTGTTTTTTCATTATTTTAATCACCAGTTTATTATTTTGGATCAAGGATATGAATAGTTTTATTAACATAAATAAATATAGTAAATAGATAAGTATATTTTTATATTGTGATTCTTACATCATCCATGAATCAATAAATATGGAATTTAGTTTATACTGTTATATACCATAAATTACCGTATTTCACTATTCAAAAAATCAATTATTTTAGAAAAGTCCCAAAAATTCAACCTAACCATTTTTTATGTGGAGAATTAAAAAATGGACTCCATTTTTGGAAAATAATTTTTTAAATATGAGAAGATTAATGTTTTAATTAATATCATCATTTATTAAAAAAATAACGATTTTAATATTATATCCGTTTTTGACACTTTGAAAAATTAATTAAGGTATCATAAAATTATATTATAATCATAATAAAACCAAATATTAATTTATGAATCTATTTTATGAAAATATATTTTATTTTAAATAATTATTTTAATTATAAAATTGTGAATAAATATTTATGTTTCACAAAAATACCAATAATTAATTTATCATTTTTAAAACAGTTATTTACTTATTACATGATATATATATATATATATATATATATATATATATATATAATATTTTCATTAATTAGGTACCAAAATTTTATTTATACTTTCATAGGTGAGATAAAATTGAAATCATAAATATACTTTTAATATAACAAAATTGATTGTTTTATAAAAATCAATATTTTCACTATTCATCAGAAAATAAATATTTTTAAAAAATTACCGAAATTTCACCCTTAGATAATTTTGACATTATAATTTTAAAAATGAAGTTAATTTTGTTCAATATAATTTATAAAAGTGTCAAAATTTTGTTTTAAAACAAATGTTCCATTAAAGGGCGGTAAAACTGCCATTAGAAAAATATAGTCTTTTAATGCGTAAAATTGGATTCATTCTTATCTTATTCCTATAAAATCATTTGGATGAATGAATTTTTTTTAAATATATAATATATAAATTTCATAATTTGGATTATACTATTCATTACCACCAATTTAACGGCTAGTATATCATGGTAACCTTGGTGTTGTGTGCAACATAAGCTATCAAAAATGTTAAATTTAAAAGAGATATAACATAAAATAATATGGTGTTACATTATGTGATTGTTTAGATGAACTTATTAACCTCCCAAATAATTGACCTTATTACCCTTGTAATTTCACATATAGGAAATTGTCATATTTTCCAAGTTATCTCCTGAATTATATTTTAGTTTATAAATGGTTTTACCATGCCTTAGTGAATTGAATGGATTGGTTTGTATCAGATAACTTACTCATGATTGTTTCCCTTTCCTTAGATGAATTAAAATGGTTTGAATGAAATGGATTAAATGGATTGACTTCTACATAGTGGGTTATTTTCCTTTAATAAATGAAATGGATCTAATTGAAATGATTTGTAAAGGGTGGTAAGACCACACCTTATGTTTATCCATATATGAATCCTCATTGAGAATTCCAGTGCATTATTTATAATTGAACTTGATTATTGAGAATCCTGAAAGGTATTGTCTCATACATTATATTATAACTGTGATGACTCCTTTATATGGACTTTGTATGATGGTAAGGGGTGTTGATCAGGGAAGAAAATCACACTCCCTTACATTGGGTGTTGAGTATGGCATCTCACACTAGTTATACTATATGGGCATTGGGATTTACACTCCATGTGCTATGATTAGAGTGTTGACATGATGGATAACTCACCATCCTAAGTGTCATGAATTATGTCTCACAATCTTCTTGGGATGTAAGGCATGTACCCTATTGCTTGATATTATAGGCTTGTTAGACTAGTCATAGATATCTGGGTTATTCCCTAGTCTAGCCTGCACTAGTATTCCAAGTATATGGCCACTTACATCTACACGTACTTGGTTCATATAGATGGTTAAAATATATATAATTATATAATATATATTACTACCACATATATAATGACTGTTAAGACCATTCCTTTTAGACATGAGTCGAAGAAAGTAGACCCTCCAAGTTTCCTTCAGGAACCTAAGTTGGAAATTATTTGTTTATTCAAAATTGCTAATTAATTACCTGTGCATGCACATTGTTTAGTTATGAGCACTACTTGGATTACACGTAGATTTTTATCTGAAACCCTACTCAGGAAGCCTTTGGTGCCTAAGAATATTATATTTCTGTAGGTATTGATAAGGTAAAAGTCCCTACTATAGGTTGTTGATATATATGGATTATAGATGGAGCCTAGGAGCAGAGGACTGAGCATTCGATCAAAATTCTAGTGGAGCGACTTTCGTTCTTTTTGTACAATTTTTATAGAATGATTTTATAAATTTTCCCCTATTCCATTTTTGTATTATAATTCCATTCATAAATGTATAAAAATTTACTTATAGGATTTTTATTATATTATCAGTTTCTTATTTATTCTTCTAGTCCTAAACTGTTTAGTCTATTTATATTTCATTCAACTATATTTTCTCATTGATTTTATCCATTTTTCCATTCTAATATGAGGCTATAGTATCCCCAATGTACTACCTTTACACTCTCATTTCTATTCAGAAACCTCTTGCATACGAGAAGATGTGTTTGAGGCCATGTGACCCACCAGCTCGGGGTACGAGTTAAGTGGATCCCGGGTCAGGGCGTTATATCTTAATTACAACATGTGCCTACAATAATGATCCAAATTATATTAAAGGGAGGATATGGTCTAAATATGACCATAAAATTTATTTTTTACATGTTTCTAGAATATTTGACCCCTTTAAGTTAAAGTTTAACCATTAAGTAAACTTGTTTTTATCTTAATTATTGTAATTAATTTTAATTACATTCACTAATTTTTTTTCTAAAAAACTGTGTTGACCTTACTAGACATAAAAAATTATTATTATTACTAATATGGAATCAATTATGGAAAGTTTTAAATATATTAATTCCATAAATTAATTTAAAATTAATCCTACGGATGGGATTAGACAATGAGTTTTTAATGTGAAAATGTTCAAAAGTTTGAAGTTTTTTTATATCCAATTTCAATGTGAAATTGATTCCAATAACATAAATTAGATTAATTGATGTATAATTTATCTAAATATTCTTTAAAACAAAATAAAAATTTAATTTAACTATACTAATAAATTAAAATAAAAGTCAGTTTTCAATTAAAATTTGGCATTTTTCACTATTCATCAAAAAAGGAAACATCTCAAAAAAATTCCAAATATTCACCCTAAATAAATATTTATATTCCTATTTAAAATTTTAATTTAATTTTTTAAAATAAAAATTATAAAAGTTTAAAAAAATTAGTTTTAAAACAAGTCTTCCATAAAAAGGTAGTGAAATTGCCTTTTAGTAAAGTATTGCTTGTATGCCTAAAATTGGATTTGGTCTTATTTTATGTCTATAAAAATTATTTTATGAATGTAAAAATATTTGGTTGAATTTATAATATAGAAATTTCATTATGATCACTCGATAATAGTGATTAATTTAATTTATTAAGATAAAATTCCTTTTTGGGCATACAAATAGTTTTCAATAAAAACAAATCCTTTATATTAAATTGGGTTTTAATTTAATTTATAAATAATTTATAGAAAATAACTAATTTTATAATTATTTATAACCATAATTTAATAATTTAATTAATCTCTTTTTTACCCTATATTCCAATATCTAGGTGAGAACTATAATAATATTATATTGTAGTTTGGTAAAACTTAGTCTTGCATGTAGCACAAGCAGTCAAAGGAACTCAGAATTGTGTGTCAAAAAAGACAAAAATAGTTTTATTTATACCCCAAGCTAAAATAATTGTTTCATGTATATAAATATTAACTTAGTGTTGCATGTAATGCAATAAAAAATTAGTGATTTCATATAACACAAGCTATATTCAATGTTTTTTAAAATGAAAAATATCAAAATATTTAAATTAATAAAAAAAATATTTCAAAAAATCTCAGGATATTACATTTTCATCACATTTAATTATCTAGTTTTGGAAAAAGAAACCTTTATAAATAATGGTAATCCACAAAGCTTCCAAAATTAGCTCAGCATGAGAGCATAAACTATTCTAGGGAGAAGCTTTAGTTAATTTCATATAATTCCTGATATTACTTTATGGGATATAAAATTGAAGTAAGGACTAGAATTGGTAAGAGGATATAAGAGATACTTCAGGCTAGTGATCCAAATAAAATCATAAATGAGCATTCATCAATCATTAAAATCTAGAGTGGATTTAGTCTTTAACTCAAATTTCCTTATACATATAAACTCCATGATGTTAGTACAAGAAGGATCAATGATTATTATTACAAACATCTATTGATAATTAAAATATAACATGAATAATTTCCTAAATGCACATTTACATATACACATTAGAGTCATGTTTTTTTCTAAAAATGAGGATCACTGATGAGTTTTATAAATCATAAAATCCATCAATTATATTATCATGACATGATTCAAAATATAATGGCATTAACCCGTAACCATATTCAAATTAAAATGAAAAAATGGATATCATATAAGTTATAGTATGAAATAAATCCATTATGTCACAATTTAATGTTATTAAATGTAAAAAGTTTTTTTTGGCTCAGTCAAGAAACAAACTTAAATCAATGGAAAATATAGTGAGTCACATTTAATTATTCTAGTGAATTATTAGGATATTACACAAATACCTATGATAGAAACATTATCATCAATTGATAGACTATATTTCTATAAAAGGGTGGAAATATCTATTTGAGATAGTGGGAGAAATATTTAATTGGATAAAGTCAAGTCTTGAGATGCACAAGTAGATGGTATATGAACAAGTTCCATAAGAGATCATGGAAAAGGAATTTCCTAGAGACACATACTGTATAGGAAATATAAAACTAAGATAAATGGTATTATGATCACCAATTTAAGGGGATATATTATTCATTATGATTACTGAATTTTTATCCTATAAGAAAGTAGTAAATGGAAATAATCATAAATGAAAAGTAAATATATATTTAGGAAAATATATTCTAAGAACCAAAACCAATTTTATATTTTTGAAGTTTCTCAAAATTAAAGCAAATCCATTATTGGGTATTCAATAGAAACCATACATGGGTGGTTCAAGACTAGTACTAATAAGACGTGATTGATTATACCAAGGCATTATGCTAAAATGAATCAGAATTCAAATTTTCATCGAAAATTTATATGATCACTATATTAGACATTGAATATCAACACCACCTTTCTTAGAAGGTTTCAATATGACATAACCAAAATGGTTTGTGACACCATGTATTTGTAATAAGAAATTATAGTTATTGGAATCCAATTATGGTTTAATGTAAGCATTGTTATCATAGAATATTCATATATAATGAGTGATTTTCATGTTTTTTCTAGATGTTAGTAGGAGATACATGGTTTTCCAAGTGAAATATATGGATAAGATATGTAAAATAGTTGATTAGTATTTAAGTTATTTAAAACTAAATTGAAAGTATCTCTCCAAATATTGAATTAAAGTAATGACCTAAGTTATAAGGAACAATATCTATTGAGGTAGATCTAAGGATTTCTTAGAACAATTCAATGTATACATACTGATGCGATATTTAAAAATAAAAGTTTGAAAATTTGATATGAAACTTTTTACAATATCACATGGAATAAATATCCCCAAGAAGTCATGTATAATACATAAGAGGAGATTAAATGGTGATTATAATTCTATACTCTTTAGAAATGGATCTATCACATATGCCATGCTATGTAATAGATATGATATTTCTGAAACCTACAATATGGAAGACAAATATCAAATAAATCCAAGAGAACTACATGGAAAGAAGTTATAACTATCCAATAGTACTTGAGAAGGTACAAGGGACCATTACCTAGTAGTTAGAGAGAAAATAACACTAGTTTCCATGGGGACATAAACTACTCTTCCTACGGATCATTTTGATCTAACATTATAGTTATGCTAAGGAAATGAGAAATAAAAGATAATTCATGTCATTGGTAGTCATATCTTTAAATACTGAGTATGTTGTGTCTTTCGATGCAGCTAAAGAATTAGTATAAAATATGAATCATTTGAGAACAATGGCACTAGCCAAAATGTCATGATTATGAAAGAGGAAAAAGGATATACTTGGGGATATAATATTTTGATGATTTTTTCTCAAGGAAATGAATTCATGGATAACATATTATCCATGTATAAAGATTTGGTAGGACCAATGACTAAATCCTTAATTCAAAAAAATCATGATATTATCATGTGACAATTTACTAAAATGATTTACAAGTTGAATCTAGTGCAAGTGGGAGTACTTTGTAAAAGCGGGTAGCATGGAACCCACTTGAATAATACTTTTTGATTACCATATAATAGAGAGAGAGAGAGAGAGATTTATTCATGATTTTCTCTTACCATAATAGCATCGATACTTCCATATCCACTATTTACATGGTAATTTCCTTAGATTATTTGTTATATCAAAAATTTACAGTAGTTCCTAGTTATAAGGAGAACCATAAGATACTATGATTGTAATATTAAACATATGTATTATGGTCTTGATACATAATATTTATGAGATATATATGATGTATGACTGTCAGGTGTTGGGAGATCAGAATCATAGCGACTTCTACTCATGAATTTTGAACTTGGTGATCTTGAGTAGATGAGATCACGAGGTCTAGTATGCCAATAGGGACTCCACACATTTGAGGTGTCCTTGGTTGTTCTTATCTGGGGGTATGTGTATTGGTATCTAGTCTTGATATCATTATTAGTGTGTATCATTTGATCATGTACTTTGATACAAGATGAAAACTAATACATTTATTTTGTGGAGAGGTAGCTAGTGTTGGGTTTGTCATTGTTTATATGGAATTGATTGAATGATCAGGATAAGATTTGTCACTTTTGAATGGAAGAGATATCTCAAGACTAATTTACTAGGATGGTAGTAAATTTACTAAATCCATGGCCATGGTATAAGAATGTAACTTTATCTAGTAAGATCAAAAATAAATATAACAATAAATGATGATGAAACTAAGTGTGCATCATGATTTATGAGATATAATAAGGTAAAGAGATTATATTAGATAGAAAGTGTTTTTAGGAGGTTTTTATTTTTATGACTAAGCCTTATCTCTTTAGGGACCTTGATGAGTTGTTAAAATCGCCTCATATTCTGTGGGTAACACTCACTGCTATCGAGATTAGGGCCTAGTGGGTTACACACAAACCATATTTAGAAGCTTGATCAATTCATGTGAATTTGAGTTTAGGATAAGGTGGGCCCCATGGTGGGGGGTCGGGTAATGTCCATGTTTATACAACCAGAAAGGAAATAAATAAATCCAATATTATTTATGTTTTGAATATTAATTGTTGAATTTATTTAATTAACATATTCATAAATTATTTAGTGAAAATAATGGAAAATATTTTTCTGAATGAATATTCAATATTTATTATTCATGGTTCGTTTGATATAAATTAGAGAATAGAGTCAAGTTAATGGATTAGATTTTATCACATAATATATTTTGGATGTTAATAATAGGTGATAAAATATAAATGGAATTTTTGACATAGTTAATAGGTCATAAGATATCATTTAGTGTTTATTTAGATAGTTATACTTATTTGGGGGCATAACTGCAATTTCAGGAAGTATAAACAAAAATATATAATCCTTGAGAGGATAAAATTAATCATGACCATTAATGCCATGATTTTAATAGCCTCTATCTTATCTCCCACATTTATAGAGAGAGAAAGAGAGGTTCAAGGTACCTCGATCCAAGAACTCCATCCCTGATTGAAGAATCAGTGCTTCCACAATTACATCAATGTAAAAAGTGCCTTAATCTCTACATTATAGAACCCAAAGATCAAATATCAATGTATGAGTAATATTTTTGTGTATGTATGGATTATCTAGAGGGTTCTGTCTTTGATTGCTTCAATTGATGACCTCTTTTAGTGACCATACACGTGTTCGATCAAAATCGAATCATATACGGTTTCAATTTTTATTTTTCATGACTAATTACTTCAACATGAGATCCTTAGGTTGTAAATAGGTTACAATTCACTATATATTCCATAATGATGTTATTTCAGTGATAAAATTTCAAAATAACAAAATTTTAACCCTCCTACATCGCCCCGAGTTCAATAAAATGAATGGTTTAAGAAATATTTAGGAAATGACACATTTACTTATCTTAAAATAATAATTAAAAATAATTTAAAAATTAAATTATATAAATATAGATTAAAATTTATTTCTTTACACTTATGTATATTTATCACCAACTCTTTATAATTGATTCTATAAATGTTTTAAATCCTTTTATCGTACATTAGATAAAATCTTGAGGACATAATTTCTTTAATAGGGTAGAATGTGACACCCTAAGATTTTAGAGTGTACAATAATATGTTTGATAGCATGTACCATACATAGCCCTAATTTTAAACAAACCATGATATACTATAGAAATTTTATTATCTAATATAACCATTATAACATAGCTGTTGGTTTGGCAGGTATGAATAAGAATAAATACATTATGAAATATACGGTGAAATTTTTTACTTGATCAAATTTATTGATTAGTACATAGAAAATAAGAACTCATTTTTTAATAATAAGAATTAAACAATATAAGGCTAATAATTATTAAATATTAAAAGGGATATTTTTCTATAAAAGTGTCTTTTCATTATATTTTTCATTTTTATTTAAAATATAATATTAAAATTTTATAAATTGAATTTCATAAAATGATTTATATTTTGGCTTCAAAATATTAAAAACACCTTTGGGTAATTGTTTTTTATTTTTTTTAAATATTGATTTTTGAGTGAATGGTGAAAAATACCGACTTTACAAATATTGTCACTTTTATGACATTATCATGATATAATAATGAATTGAATGTTTAATAAAACATTTTGATATAATAAATATATATATTTAATAAATAATATAATTTATTTAAAAATACAATTCTAATCTTATAAATCAATTTATGAATTTTTGGAAACCTAAGTAATGTTTTTATTCAAATAAAAAATACTTTTTGTTCTTCTCTTTTAATCAAGTATTAAAAAGGTTAATTTTAGGTTTTATTTGGTTTGAATGATAAATAACTATCCTTTTATTTAACCCAATCCAACTAATTCAATGATAACCAACAATATACTTGATTTTGGTATTAAATCATTTTTATGCTTAAAATATGAATTTATCTAAAAACAGTTTTTCATTGAGTTTTATGAACTTATGTTTCAATTATTTTTTACCAATTCTAGAAATTTAATCTTATAAAATGGATTAAATATTTTAGATCAACATGTTATAATTTTTTAATGATTTTAATTTCATTTTTGGTCATAATGAATAATAACCATGGTAAAAATTTACCATTATAGTAATGGTTTAAAAGGGTTAATGAGGGAGTTAAACTAAGAGTTTAGGGTTAAAAAAATAAAATAAAATCTTAAATTTTATTTTACTATTTTAATTTTTACTTAAACCATATATATTTAAATCCATGAAAATTTGAAGCCACTTGACTTGAGTGAGACATATATTTTATATTAATATTTGAAGTATTTACAAGTTTTCCACCCACCCCACTTATAAAAGAAAACCTCTTATACTCTATTATCCACACTAAATTATCCATTTAGAATAAAAAAATCCCTTAAAAAATCCATTCCAAACATCCCTCCCCATGTACTAGAGGTTTTTTTCTCCTCAAAAGACCCATCCTTGAAGGTCTAAGGTGTAAACCAAAGGAGGTCTTCCAAAAAGAGGTATAAGCCCTAACCGAACTCTCTCTAGTTTATTTATTATTCAACCTCATTATAAACATAATAAAATTAGTATCCTATTTATATTGAAGTATTATTATACTGAATAAATAATTATTTTCTACCACTTCTTAATCTAATGGAGAAGAAAATATCACTCATGCATACGTACAAAATATCATCTCCACACAGTGATGAATTTTTTTTCATCATCATCTGATATGGTTGATTAAAATGATGGATACAATAAATATATATGATATTTATGAGATTATTAAGGGTTTTTGAAGATAATATATTACTTAACTTCTTTCACTTCCATCCATTAGAAAATGATAACGTCGCTCATACATATGTGTAGACCACCTTCACAAAGCAATGTGATTCTTTTTTCACTACCGCCTCACATGGATGGTTATAAAGATGAAAATAATGAATCTTCATGTCATGTATAACATAATTAATATTATATAAAATCAACATACCATCTATTTTATTTATTTTTCAATTATTATAAAAATGAAATCATTGTTCATGTGTTCGTACGAAATACCATCTCCATGAAATGAGGTAATTCATTTTTATTGACCGCCTTCCATAGTTGGTTATAAAAAAATATTAAATGTATAAAAATGATAAACATAACATGTTTGGGATTTTGGATATTCTAGAACCATGTAAACTTTTACCACGATCAAACTACATAAGTTAATTTAGATATTATGAAGCGAACGACCTAAAAATGTATGATATAAACTTAAATTATTTAACAACTAAATAAAGAATTGTAATAAATGAAATAAAAGGAATAATAATAAAGGAATAAACATGAAAAATGTTCTGAAGAATGTATAAAACTAGACTATTGTTCAATATGGTCCACCTTTATTTATCCCAACATCATCTGATGGATTGACCTCCACTATTCTAATAATATACCACTTAGAGCCTGATCTAGAAAAAAGATAAAGAATCCTGAAATACCAGATGATTTACCTTAAAAAAATCAATTTTAAGTTGATGATTCATGAAATAATATTTGTTTCCCCTTCCATTCTCTTATAATGTTTTTCCATATCTTGGATCTCAACCTCCATTCAGCAATATCAAAGAACAGATGCACACTAGTGACCTAGCTTCTGAATCACCATTGGCTTCATCAAAATATTTTCTAAATTATTTTTTCCTAGAATATTATTGAATGTCAATAGGCCATCCTATATTATAAATATGATAATGTGTAACTTAAACTAAATATGATTCCTCTGATCATGAAACTTTGGGTTCATCACGATATGTATAACACTCAATAATCATCCACTACATAAGAGGTAGAAGAACGTCTTCCTGTACTATGGGAGGTGGGTCTTATAAATGTACTATGAGTATAATAATTGTTCCCTTCTCACCCAGTGGGGACATATCATGATCAGTAAGCTGGATGGAAGATCTGTTGCTTATCTAGTTGGCGATAGGAGGATAGATCACTGACATGGGACCTGTACTTAGGAGCCCCTCTAACTATCTGTGTTGAGGTATCACGTACTTGAAAAGATGAACCATATTCCTAAAAAAATATATAATGTTATGAATTAGGAAGGAAATTAATATCAATGACTGATACCTATATGATGTATGCACCATTTTACTTATTCCTTACAAACAATGCCTTAGAGATCCAAGTCAACAAGAATATTATCAAAGTCCTAGTTAATACATACATAGACCACTGCATTCACACTAGGTTCCTATTATTGAAATATAAACCCAAAACCCCGTGATATAATTTCCCTAAATTCCCAAAACAAAATCATAAACACCTAACTCCAAAGTTCATCCCTAATACAGAACCCCTCTAGTACAATTTTTATATGACCCAACCCACTAAGAATCCACTTGGGATGGTAGTAAATCAAGTGTGCCACCCCAAGACCACCTCCAATAATCTAGGTCATGGTGACTAGTACTAAGTAGGCATATCACATATGTTGGATACCTTAGTCTAATTCACTTGTAAACAAACACACATCTCCACATTAGATATAATAATATAGGCTAGAAAATAAAACCAAATATAATTTCTAATGCATGTGACAAGTACAAAGATCCAAAAAAGAGAATGGGTATATAATACATAAAATAAAAAGTGTAAAATATATGCCTAATAAACCCAGAACAAAACCAACCTAGAGAAAATGAGGTGAAGGGGTCTCTAGAATGCATTGACACCAGACGTGAACTCCATCCACTACTGTCACCTATAGGCCCCAATAAGCTACAGAAACATAAATTTCATGTTCACTAAGGTCACCACTAAAATTTTCATCATCTGCATAAGACATGAAAACTTCAATAGATATACCCATGTAGGAGTGAGTATATATATACCAAGTACGATGCCCTAAAAACCACACAAGAAAATGTTAGTCATATCAAAACCAAAAGGTTAAAGGATAACCCACATACGGAATATGAGTATGAAGGGACCATGGATAAAACCAGATATGATTTAAGGTAGATAGCTATAGACACCAATTCCCATTTATCTACAACCCCACTAATCAATGACATCTATCATCCCAAGAATCCAAGATACCAAGCTAATCAAACTCATTCCATCTCATCGACTATGTTGAGGGACCCACGCCTCACCAAGATAAGTTCCATTTGAAGGAGTAAAAAACCCCTAATGGAGGAATCAATCCCCATTGAAAAAGGTCATAAAATGAGGAAGTATATAACTCTATAAATAAAGGACCCATTCCCTAATGATTCATGGAACACTGATTAAGGGAGTACCAAACTATATTTACCTAATAAAGGAATCATGCCTTGTTGGGTGCAAGGGATTTACAACTCCATGCCCAAAATATAGAGGACCCTCAACTCATAAATGTAGGGGAGTACCAAACTCTAAAACCATTTAGGGGACCCATTCCTTTCCATCAATATGAAATTAGGGTAATTCTAAAACTTGAGGCAATGTCCACTCATCATGACCGAACCTAGACTCCATAAGTGTGTTTGCACCTTATCCTCATGCACTGCGAGAGATCACATAAAACCCCAAAGGTGTGCTAAAAACTTCGCCTCAAGGTAAAATAAAGAACAAGTAATTAATATAGATTCATATTTATAAGATATAATCATATATACCACCCTAACAAGAAGATATAATCCTTATATAGGCTCCCTCAACTAAATTAATGAGGTTGAGTGTCAGATTCCAATGCATGGAATCCCACATGCATTAAAATAACACATTATTATTGGAGTGATATGATAATTAAAATTTTCAGTGATCATAAATACTTTTTCATTCCATAATTGAATCATATTTATGAATCATAGTTTATGGTAGAATATTTGGAAGACATGTAAATAACATCGCACATGATATCATATACCACATGCCTTATTATACAGTATGATATAGCCAGACATCACCTTTCTCAAATAGGGAATAAGACTCTAGGATATTGGGAAGTCCAAACCAAATTCCTTATACCAAGGGAAACTTTACTCAAGGTATAATCCAATTAATGATAATTCTAAGACCAAATGTGAACAAACAATATTTAACAACTAAATTCAAACTAATTACTTCAATTAAAAACTGAGGTCTAGGTAGATAAAAAATAAATCTTATGATGTTTTACCTAGAATGTAATAAATGGTATAACAATATTCTGAAATAAATTAATAAAATAAATTATTCAAGCAGTATATTCATATTTCATAAAAAATTTATAAATATAAATATTATTACGGAATAAAAAAATAAATAAACAAATTTCTATTTTCTAAAATATGAGATTCAAATATGAACATTTCATATTTAATTTAGGGTTGAAAAAATATCATTTTACATGGCCTAACACTTATCATTTATAAAAATTTTACAAAAAATAAAAAAAATCTAGAAAAATATTAAAATTTTAAACATTTTCTATATATCATGTTTTACGAATGATAATATGATTATCTATCATAAATTATGACCCATAAAAAGGGGTAACAACACTAAATCTTATGTATTGAATCATATTTTATGATATTATCCAATCATAAACTACATTTGATATCACTACCTATAATAGGAAATTTCATAAGTTTTATATTTTATTTAACGACATCATTGTTATCATAAATATGCTATGATGCTCTATTATCCTAAAATATGTTGTTAAATTGTAGGTTATAATGTCATATATCTTATCCTATGGAATAGTTTAGATCTATTGGTTTCTATTATATCATACCCTATGATATATGGGTTTTTTACACTATGATCAATCCAAATAGAAGTATTATATCGTATCACATTTTATGATATGGATAAAATTACTTATGGTAGAAAAATTCTCCATAAAAAAATATATAAACATGTTGATCAATTTAAGAACAAGGCTTTGATACTACTGATGCATTTTGGTGGTTCATAAAATAAAAATTTTCCACATAAAAAACCCATAATTTCCTGATTCATCTTCAACCATATCATTATGAAATATTTAAATAATGAAAACAATCATACATGTACCACTAAGTAATCCATCAGTTACTCTTTGAAATTAAATTGGGAGATCACTTAAGTGTTGGAGTCGGTGTCCTAGGACTACCTATTTGTAATTTGATTACATGTATATTCAATGTATTGAATATTAATAAAACTTCTTATTACATATTGTTTTTTTTCTACATGACTCTAATGTAATAATGTCATATAGTATAAGTCACAGTGATAGGGTCATATTAGTTCCCCACTATAATGAGAACCTAGATATGCTATGATGATATTCTCAAATAACATTCTATAGTTGGATAACGTATTACGATGGGACACATATTATATAGATTGTCAGGTATGATTACTCATAAGAAGATGAGGCTACTTCTCATGAAGTTAACACTTAGTAATCTCTAAGATTAGAGATTATAAAAACATACCAACTAGTAGGAATTATGCATGTTTTGGTGTCCTCTGATATTCCTTTCAATGAGCATCTTATACTTTAAGATTATTTTTAATGCATGTTTCAACTCACGTCCTTAGAGGTATTTCATAAACCATGATGATAAGAGTTCATGGAAAAGTTGTATATATTGGGTGCATCATGAGTGTCATGTCATTAATGAATTAGTTGAGGAAGGATTTGAATCTTGTATCTTTATGGAAGCCTATATCTCATTTTTTTATTGGAATAAAATTGTCGCATTAAATTCCATGGCCATGGTGAAATGATGTGTTTATTTCAGATAGTTAAAGAAAGACATATCGAGCGTATAAGTTGGTGACATAGATGTTCAACCTGCTTGATGAGATATTATGACAAAAGGATTACATTACATTGTGACCATTCTTATGTGGTTATCAACATTGTAACATTGAGTTATTTATCTTGGGTGCCACGACCCATTGCTAGACTGTAATATTGGACTTTAGGCTAGCCCACCTATTCCCAATGAGAAAGAATCCTAGAAGGTCACCCACTAAGTGTTTCCACTGATCACAATTAAATTATACTTGATTTTAATTAATGAATTAAATATTATTCTCAATCCCTAGGAATGATTTTATTCAAATTATATTGATCACATAAATTATATAAATATTTATTCTCTGACTTGTGAATAAAATATATATTATATTTTTTGAATATTTTAATAAATATATTTCACTAGACTGTGAATAAAAAATTTATTTATGAATAAAATATTTATTTGGTTGTTCAATAAATTCTAGATGAGTTCTAATAGACTAAAATCTAGGCCGGTGACAAATATTAATCAACAAAACTGTTATATAATATTTGTTATTGCGCAAGTTGTCGCACGCCCCAAAATTATAATAATATAATTTTTATTATTTGACATGGTGTTTATTAAATGTAATAAATATTATTTAATGGATGGTATGAAATTAAATAATATTTTAACATAAATCCTAACTCTATAAACAGACGACTATGTATATTGTGTATAGAATTCAAAAATTTAGAATAGAGAATTATTACGCACAATAAATTTTCTCTTAAATCCTCATTCTATCTCCCTCTCAAGAATGAGAAGTGAAAGAGATATTTCTTCAGGACCAAAGAATGAAAAATCAAGAAAAAACTACACAAGACATTCAACTTTCCACAATAGCACTTGGACATTGAGTGGTGTTGCTTGGAGATAATAGTAGAACATCTAGATCACCACTAGAGGGATTATATCCTTGGATACTCACAGTGAAATGAAGGTAATCTAAAAGGTTCTCTTTGGATGATCAACATTCACCAATGAAGAATGTCCCTAATCCCATATTTTTTTTATTAAAATATTAGATAAATTAATTATGAATTTTATGTGTAAGATCCTCACTCTTGGTTTTGGGTGAATATTATTTAAATAATTTTTAATATATCTCCCACCTCTGCATGCTTCCACAACACTCGGAACTAACAAGAGGTATCAAATTGGTCATATTTCAATTTATAATTATTTATTTCATTTTTTATCTATGCAAAATTGTGGTTATATTTTCATTTAATATTATTCGTTCTTTAATACGATTTGAATTAATATAATATTGACATATTAATCATGTTTTTTCAATGTTTTATTTTCTTAAAGTTTTATAAATAAATGAAGTGTGACTGAAGACGCCATTAGGAAGTGCAAAATCTTTGGCTAGTAAAACTGGGTTACAAAACATGTAGTCAGAGCACACACCATATAGCCATGATCATTTTATCTAGATGCACTGAACAATTAATTACATGTGTGGATTTTAATGAACACAACATGATGATCAGGCCAACATGGAACATGGAAAGCAGATACAAGGTGTGTAGCTGTAATGTACATGCCATGTAGTCTATACAATTTAACATGTCGAAGCCCTAGGCGTGTGACTTGGATATACGTCAAATGAGACACAAGGTGTGTAGCTACATGTACATGCTGTTTAGTCTCCCATTAATGAAAAAAATAAAATTACATTAAATTTGAAAATTTTAGCATTAAAACCTTATTTTATTGATTAACACCATTTTTTTAAAAAAATTTAATAATGGTTTTAAATAATTTTAAATAATCAATAAATTTATTGTAATTAATATTTAATTATTATTTATACCATTATTTTCTATAAATTACATTAATAATGGATATCTCCAAATAAGATCAGATCATCATTATGATGAAATGGAATAAATAAATAAATAAATTAATTAATGAAAGGATGTTTATCTTAAATAATTAAATAATGAATAAAGAAATGAATGCTTGTTAACTACTTTTGTATATTCATTGCACATATGACCATTCATGAGAATGAACAATACCTATGTATGTATTGGATTTTTTAATTTAATTTATTACATGAATATAAAATTATTTAATATTAAATAAAATGAAGTCCTATGAGTCATACCTTCCTCCATTATTATGTAGGACCTGTATGTACAATGATATTTATATAATCCCCTTTAACCAATATTTTGGTTCCTCTTACCTACATGAGTGTAATAAATATTTTTAATTAATGAAGCATCCCAGGGAATATGGTGGCAGTTCAAAATGGAACCATAATGATGCTAACCCAGGTGATATACATGTGGACATATAGAATGTTGTAACTAATTCCAAGATAATAGGAGTTATTTCCCCTAGGTAAAAGGTTGATTTATTGTTTTCTCATTAAATCAATCATTAGATAAATCTCATGAATGGGTCATTTAATTATTTATTTATTTCTACCAATTAAATTATTTATTTTATGGATGTAAGGCCTCAATCACATAAATAAATGAATTTATGTGCAAAGATAGAAATTAAATAAATGGATTATGCGTAATTGTTTTATCCAATGTGTCTAATTAATTAAGAAACATCCATTTAATATTAAAAATACGCATAAAGGACAAAACAAGATAAAATTTATGCATAATAAATTAAAATAACTCAATTAAATATTAATTTAGTCTAGTACTCTCATTACTTGATTGGGAATGAAACCACATAACTAAGTGTATTACATGGAAAAAGTATTGACACTTACTTTTGTCAGGGAGTTCTCATGAGTGATTTAGGTTGACTTAACAAAAATTATATTGAGTTTAATATCCAAAGTGTGTTCAATACAAATTTGGAGTTATGTTTTGAGGAAATACAGGTTAGAATTTTAGGATAGGGGAATCCACTAATTGGATTAAGGAGCTAAAAGTCATCAGTTAGCAAGACCACCTTTCTAATTACATTATTATGATTTTCATGGAAAATGTTTGGAGAATTAAGAAAAGTAATAGGGTTCATTTCCACTAGAATGCTATAACAACTATAAATTATGAGTTAAATAGTGAGGGATATTGAGATTTGATAAGATAATTGGAGAATTAATAAAAAAACAAATAAATAAAATTTAATTTACTATATATCCCATATTTTGTAATAAAAAAAGTACTAATAAAATGCTCTTTTTAATTGTAAAATCAAATGATAATTTCATCATCCACACTACCCCTATGATAAATATTGGAGAAAGATAACCACCTAACTGGTAGTAACTTCTAGGAGTGGTATAGACAACTTAGGGTTGTGCTACACCATTAATGGAAATATTACATTCTAGGACCCTCAATACATGATCTAGCTGCAAAAGAGTCTAATAATGAAGAGTTCATTGTTTATAAAAAATATTTGAGTGATGCAGTTGATGTTTGATATTTTATGTTTTCATAGATGTCTAGTGAACTAATGAAGTCTCATGAAAACATGGATGCATATAGCAGGCTTGAGCACCTCTGTGGTCTTTGAAGTGCCCAGATCAGTGTGAATCACTGAGAGGGGGAGGGGGTGAATCAGTGATCCCTTAAAACTTTTTACTAATTGATTCCTTATCAATTAAACCTCTATGGATGGTTAAAGCCTCGATCCACTCTTCTTGTATCTCTCACATTTCCTCGAATGATGCAGTAAATATAAAGGCACATGACACAAGGATTTACAAGGTTCGACACCAAAGGCCTACGTCTTTGCCATGTTGGTTATACACCCCAACATGGTTTCTTCCATTATAATATGTTAGTATTACAATGGTCGATACAGAGTCCCACTGTATCTCTCCTGAGTCCCACAGGAGGGTCTTTATACTGCGTCTCACAGTGTTACCAGAGTCCCACTGACCTGCTCCAGAATCCCACTGAAGACTTCTTCCGCCCTGAGTCTCACAGGGGGCTTCTCCTGGCTCCTCGAGTCACACGAGTAGCTCTTCTTCTCTTTAAGTTCTTCAAGTATCCTCAGCAGTCTGGGATAAAGACTGCTGGCCTTGCTCTATACCTCTAATCACTTGAGTTGATCAGGTCTTCTCGTCTTGCTCAGGATTTATCTCCTTCTTCTCAGGATGACCTGGCTTCTCTCTTCAAGAATTTTCAACAGCCTCTGATAAGGTTAGTTGGTCTTGATCAACTACTGAAAACTCAGCCAAATAATATCTTTCACTTCAGCTTGGCTTCACTCTCACTTCATCACAACTTCATGCACTGAATGCATGGCATCACAATATCTTCAAGATCTCCTGGTTTTGGACTCCTCAAATGCACACAACCAGATTTGGCTTTGTTCACGTGTGCATGTGCATGCATGCATGCATGCACTTCCCTTTCTTTTCTCTTGGTGCAATAAACCCACAAAGGGTGTAATTCGTTTTATCACACACACCACTTCTCAACTTCCTTCACACACTTAATTCAATTTGGTTACACACTTAAGAGTGTGTTCTACTTTTAGTGTGGGTCCTCTCCTTCTTCCTTCTTCTAGGTGTGTTCACTTCACTTAGTGAACACACACTAGGTTCGACCTCTTTTCTCTTTGCACACACTTCTTATGCACACAGGTAAGCTTGGCCTCCTCCTCTTCTTGCACACCCCAAAGGCTACAACCTCTTCTTCAAATTCACACACAAAGTGTGTTCTTCAATTAGGCACAACCACAAGGTATGGCCTCAGCCTTCTTGTTCACTTTGCACCCACAAATGGTGTATGTCTTTCACTTGATGTGGCTTTCCTCCTCACTTAGCACACAACCCGTAGGTATGTAATGCACTTCATCTTCATGTTGCACTAAGCACACACACTGCCCAGGGTGTTCTTAATTTTGGATCGCGTAAGGTGATTGAATACAAGCCTCGGCCTTCCTGCCTTCAACAGCCGTGAAAGTCCTCTGACAGCCGTGGGCGCGCAGGGTGTCAAGGACACCAACTGCCGCGCAAGTGCGGGCTTCAACCGTGGGCGCGCAAGGTGCTGCGGCCACGGGGTCTTCCTGCCGCGCAAGGGGAAGGCGCGCAGGGTACTTCCCTTCACCTCTTTCACACAAGGGATGTGCGAAAGGAACCTAACGGAGCTAGGAGAGCTCCGGGATTTTATGCCGCGCATGGGGTGCGCAGGGTGTTCTTCGCAAGGCTTTGAAGCACTCACGGGACGTCAGATTTTCAACAAAGGATCAGCAAGCAAATTCAAGAGCAAGGCCTCTCTTTATATAGGCAGAGGCGTCTCGTTCAATCCGCGTGGATATAAATTCAAACTCCAGAATATCTCGGGTTTCCAAGATTTCCAAAATCTTGTTTCTCCTTTGTTTCACACGGCTTAACTCATATTTAATTTCCTCTACGTGCATCCGACTTAGAACGCATGCACAACCTTCCTTCGATCCAAAACATGCAAGCATAAACACCCAAACCTCGGCAAATTCATCTTGCCTCGGCCGGATACCAAAACTCTCCAAACATTGCATGCAAGTGTATTTTTAAGCATGGATCGGTTCGTCTTGGCCAGACGATATTAATGATGTCTTTGGCATGATTTGTAATGGTCGGGAGCTTGAGATCAGTCTTCGGGGAGGCGTCTGGATCAGCGGGAGACGTCGGGTGGCACGGGGTGTCCTCGGCTCAAGCTCAAGGTAGAGGATGGACGGGGAGCCGTCGGATCGAAGATTTGGACGGCCGCGATCAGAATGGGCTGCGGCGGATTAGATGTGCGGCCGAGATCTGGCGCGCGATCAATCGAGCGGCCATGATTCGTTCCTGGAGATTTTTCCGCGTCCCACATCGAAACGGCGAGTGGATTTTCTGCGGTTTATCAACCAAGTGCTGCCGAGAGCCGCTCAGTTGAACTTCTCCCCTCTCGGTGCCGCCCCGCACCGAGTTCTCTTATCGGGCGCGCTCTTGCGCCCACCCCTGCCACTCGGGCGCGCCACTCGCACCCACTATGCATCCTCGGGCGCACATCCTGGCGCCCATGCTGCGCAGGCTTGACTCCCCTGCGTGGCTTCTGCCGCCTTGGGTTTGCCCCACGGGTTCCCCCTTGGGCGTGGCGCCCTAGGCCCACATGTGCCTTGGGGTTGAACCCTCAAGGTGTCCTTGGCTGGCCAATTTTTTATGAATAAGGACTTTTTCAAATACAAAGTTATCCTATGAGTATAAGCCAAATGCCAAGCCCTTCAAGCCTCTAAGCCATTTTTCTTCTACATTTTTCTTCTTCTTCTTAAGAATTCCTCCATTCATCCTCAACATTTATTTATCCCTTAGGAATGGAAATTCTTGAAGGTTCTTCATCAACTGAGCTCCTGAATCAAACATATTCATCAAAGTTCTTTATTGATCTAATTAGAGATCAAATTGGATCTTCTTCAAATTCACATGCACTAAGTGATAGTGCATGGACTTATTTAGCTCACTTCACCCACTTAGAATTTGTGGATGGCTCTCTTCATCTCCTCATGCATTGTCAGTACAATGCATGGTCTTCAAACAATGTTGTGACATTGTATCTACTTAATACAAGTTCTTGAAACTTAATGATCAGCTCAACAATCGTCAGATGTTATGATGCTCCATCATCATCAATTCTTCAGGTGGTGTAACTTAGTATAATCTTGATACAAGTATTGAAACATTAAGATCAGTTCTACAATCGTCTGATATTACTAGAGAATGTTTCAACCATTATCTCCTATGTCACTTAGTGAATCTCCTAAGTGAAATTCATCTTAGTACCATGGCCATTCTCCTTTCCTTACCAACACCATCACATCCTTTGTCATTCACATCTTGACATTCCTTGACATCCATCCATTCATTCCTTGACAACAACATACCTCATTGACAACAAATGCAACACAGTGCATTTCAGTCCTTACTAGGATATATCTAGATAGGAATAGTTTGAGATTTCCAAGGTGCTCTTTCAGAGAAATCTTAGAGAGGGTGCCTCAATCGTGCATCACGTATTCAATATCATTGGCTATATTGAGAGCTTTGAGGTTTTAGGGTTTAAAATCCACTAAGAACTGGGAACTAAGTAAATTATAACATCACTACTTCAGAGCTTATCTATCTTTGTTATTAATTTTAATATAAAAAACATTGAGAAGTATGTTCCATATCTTCTTACTCTTCTTCTCTAAGTAGATAAGGACACGAAGAATGAAAAAATACCATCCCTATGGTGAAAAAAATATAAAGGGAAAGAGAAGATATTTAAGACCAACTCATCTTCATGTCCTTCCAAGAAGAGGACGGTCAAGGGGAAAGAAAGGGAATAAGATGTTGTCTGTTTTTCATGTAGCAAGAAGGGCCACTAGATAAAAAACTGCACATAGCTAAATAAGAAAAGGGAAGCTTATGGTGCATTTTTTATCGAGTTAAATTTATCTATTTTTAAAAATTATGTTTTAGATACAGCTTGTGGTTCTCACATATGCATTCAAATACTAGAACCTAGTAGATTTAGAAATATTGAACAAGGAGAGGTAGATATTTGAGCAGCTAGCAGAGATAAACTTGTCGCTGTAGATATAAGGGACTACCACCTCACATTGCTGACCATAATGATATTGGTTTTAAAGTGTTGTTATTATGAGAATTCAGTTTCCAAAAACATTATTTTTATATCCAGACTTGATATGGATGGATTTATTTTCAAATTTAAGAATAAATGTTCATTATTTTATAAAGATATAATTTTTATGTAAATGAAAATCTAAATAATTGTCTTTATGTGTTGGATTACATGAACCAAATAATGGTAATAGATAACCAAGTTGTTTCACATGACTTATACCACACCCAACTTTGGAATCATTGACCAAGTCATGTAAATGAAAATTGATTATCAAAATTACATAAATATGGATATTTATATTATTTGGAACTAAAACCATTGGGTGTATGTCACACATGATTTATAAGGAAAAATGATAAAATACCCATTTAGTGGGAAATGTGAAAGGGATAAAGAGATTCTTTAATTAGTTCATACTGATGTGTGTGGACCATTTCATGTTTAAGTAAGCATTGTGTACTCATACATCCTAACTTTTACTGATGATTCTTGTAGATATGGATATGTCTACTCAATGAGGTATAAGTCATATTATTTTGATAAATTTGAGGAATAAAATAATGAAGTGAAGAACCAGTTTGGTAAGAAGATTAAGAATATTCACTCAGACCATAGTCGAGAATATATTAATCAATATTTAATTGATTATTTATGATAGTTTGGGATTTTATATCTACACACTCTTAATTATATGTCTTAGTGGAATGGAACAAGTGAAAGGAGGAATAATACCTTGTTAGACATGGTGAGATCAATGATGTGTCATGTGAGTCTTCTATTATACTACTAGGGATATGCATTAAAAATAGTAGTATACATACTAAACTGAGTGAAAACTAAAAAAATAGATTGTATACCATACTAGTTATGGAATGGAAATAAACTCGAGTTATTTTACTTAGATGTGTGGGATTGTGAAGAATTATTTAAGGCCTATTTAGGTAATAAGATTTCACCGTGAGGAACAATGTGTATCTCTATATGATATCTAAAAGAAACGAAGGGATGATACCTATAAAATCCTTCAGATAAAAAGGTCGTGATTGATATACATACCACATTTCTTGAGTTGGATCTTATATATAAAAGTTACAACAGGAGAAAGATAAAATTTGATTAATTCCAGGCTCAAGATACACAAGAGTTGGAACATGAAGAAATTCCATAATGACCCATGGAAGAAGAAATTGTTCCTGAGACACAATTACTAAATAAGAGTTATAGATATATTAGAGAACCAGAACATTATTATTTTCTAGTCACTAAGGATGTTGACTCATTATTAGTTGATAATAATTATCCTTTAACCTACAAGGAAGCACTAAGTGGAATAGATGTTTCCAAATGTCAAGAATCCATAAATTCTGAAATGGATTCCATATACCAATACCAAGTTTATATTTTGATAGAACCTTTAGTAGATGTAAAGCCCGTTGGTTTCAAATGGGTATTCAAGAAGAAACTGGACATGAAAAGACAAGTCAGTAACTATAAGGAATGACTAGTTGAAAAGGGTTTAAAAAGAATTAAGGAATTGACCAAGATGAAACCTTTTCACCAATTTCAATGCTAAAATCCATCATAATTCTACTTGACATTATTACTTTCCATGATTATGAGATTTGGAAAATGGATGTCAAAATAGCCTTCCTTAATAGGAACCTTTGAGAAGATGTCTAAATGACATAGACTAAAGGGTTTTTGAATCCAAAGGATTCCAAAAAGATATCCAAGTTGGAAAGACCCATTTATGGATTAAAGAAATAATCTAGGTCATGGAACATTCATTTTGATGATTCCATAATGAAATTTGGTTTCATAAAGAAAAAATGTGATCAATTTATCTATAAACAGTTTAGTGGGAGTGAAATTGTTTTCTGAATAGTATATGTTGATGACATATTACTCATTAGAAATGAAATACCAGTCTCACTATCTATTAAGGCATAGTTGAATAAATAATTATCTATGAAGGACTTGTTCGAGAAGACATATATTATCAGGATCAAGATACACCATGATAGATGAAAGAGGTTACTCGATCTAAGTCAATGTACAATAATTGAAAAGATATTGATGAGTTTCAGTAAGGAAAATTCAAAGAGGGGATTGTTTCTAGTGTCATATGATATTCATCTTTCCATGAAAATGTGTACTTAGAAACATGAGAAAAAAATAGAATGAAAATGATTCCATATGAATCAAAGAGTAGGTTAGTCATGTATGCTATGTTAGAAACCATACCAGATGCCTCCCAATGCCTCTAATTCTCCCTCTCTTAGGGTTTCATGGATCTGATTGATGGTGTCGAAGATCCTCATTCCACGTGATTTTTTATTCTCTTCCTTCTCTTTATTTATCCTTTCCTCCTTCTCGACTGATTCAACTTACTGGTGTGGATATCACATGTCGCTCATCTCCGATATTTCGGTGTAACCCAGCACATCAGACCTTAACTCTGGGTCTGTGTACTAGTGTTTTAGATGGTTTGGGTCAGTGCTGGTGGTGGTGTATAGTGTCACCCTTCTCTACTTACCTTGCTAGAAAACCCATCCTATTCTGACTCTACTTTTGGTCGGGATTGATATGGGATCTGGTCCTACTTGTTATTGTGATGTAGGGGGGATGACAGTCGTATCTGATCGTTCTCTTAATTGGAATTTTAGATTTTTTTGGGTTTATTTGTTTTCAGTTGCAATATGAGGTATGATTGGTGTTTTGATGGGTTCATTCTTACTCTGGGAGAATGTTTTTTTGGCACTGATTCTTCTTGTTTTTCTGCTTTGGGTTTGATGGTTGATGGTGTTATGTGGTTGTTTCTCCCCTATTTATGAAAATATGGTCTCCAGCATAGACCCCGACCGAGGTCTCCTCCGCTCAACTCTACTATGGTGTCTTGGTCCAATGATCCCTTCCCAGCCAGTCAGGTGCGATGGTCTTGATGGAGGGTCTGGGAGGTGTTATTCAAGTGGTATTAGGTCTCCTAGTGGGAAACTAGAATTTGATGTTATCTATTCGATGTTATCTATTCGATGAAGGATCTAAAGTCTACGATGGAGAGTCATGTTCTTGAGGTACCTATACTGGTCAGCGTTCTTTTTGGCCATCGACAGGCATTGGTGTTGATGATTCTTCTTGGATTAGAGGATGTCGATGATGTGGATGATGGACATGGGATGATTCAGACAGTCGATGACATGGTTGTGTTCAGCACTGTTGAGATGATAATGGTGGTTGGAATTAATGCGACTAATCTTTAATATGTGATGATGGTGGTGATGTGTTTGAGGGTTGGTTTCTCAGGAAACACAATGACACGTGGTCCATAATCCATAATTTGTAATCTATTTTTAAATTTGAATTTTGAAAATCTTGCAGGTGTAGTTCTTGAATTCCATTGTGGGCGGTAATGTTTCATTTTCTAGATGGGTTGAATATGGTGGGATCATGTTAGGGTTAACACATTCCCCTTAAAAGTGTCATTATTAAATAAAAATATATGGATTATGTGGAGATTTATGGAGGATATGAGGAACTATTCATCATAGTATATACAGATACTAGTTTCCAAACTGATCAAGATAAATTAAGTCACAAAAGAGATACATCTTCACCTTGAATGGAGGTGTTGTGAGATAGAAGAGATCAATTTAGGTCATGGTTGTAGATTCTATAGTAGAGTCTGAGTATATCGTAGCTAATGATGTACCTAAAAAGGCATTATGGATGCACAACTTCTTCCAAGAGCTTGATATGGAATCTAGCAGTAAATATCCTATCACACTCTATTGTTACAATATTATAATGATGGATCTTGTAAAAGAGATAAGTTCACATTATTGGTTGATGTATATACTTCATAAGTATCATATATTAAGGTATTTTTATCATAGAGGTGAATTTTAAATGAGAAAATTTTCCACAATAGACAATGTGGTGGACCCCTTGACTAAAGCCTTGACACAACAGAAACATGACTATCATGTGAGGTCTAGATAAATAAAGGTCGTTGGAAGTTGACAATAGTCTATGTAATAGTTTTTTTTGGAGTTTTTGTCCTAGGATCAATTTTTTGTAATTTGATTACATGTATATTTGATGTATTGAATATTAATTAAACTTATTATTACATATTTTTTGTTGTTCTTCATGACTCTAATGTAATAATTTACTAGAGTATACGTCGCATTGATAAGATCATAACAGTTACCCTATATGATGAGAACCTTTATATTCTATGAGGATATTCTCAAATAATGTTCTGCGTTTGGATAATGTACTATGAATTTACACATAGTACATAGAATATTAGGTACGAGTACTTGTAAGAAGATGATGATTCTTCTCATGAAGTTCAGACATGGAAATCTCCAAGACATGAGATTATGAAAACAAACCTTCCAAAAGGAATTCCCCATGTTTTGGTATCATCAGATATTCCAATCTATGAGTGGGTGTGATGGTCCTTAGACATTAAGAATATTATTAATGCACATTTCAACTTGTATACTTAGATATATTTTGTAAACCATGAAGATAACAGTTGATGGTGAAGTTGGATATGTTGGGTGCATCCCGAGTGACATATCATTAATGAATAAGCTGAGGAATGATTTTTCCATCCATATTTATTGAAGTTAATATATCGTCCCTTTGATTGGAATAGAACCGCTGCTTAAATTCTATGTCCATGTTGTAAATACGTGTTTATTTATGATAGTCAAAGAAATACATATCGAGCAATCAGTTGGTGAAATTCATGTGAAACATGATTGATGAAATATTGTAACAAATGGATTATACTACAAAGTAAGCATTCATATGTGGTTGTCGGCGTTGCAATATTAAGTTCTTTCTCTTGGGTTTCTTGATCCATTGTTAGAAAGTAATCTTGGACTTTAGGCAATCCCACCTAATCCCAAAGAGAAAGAATCCTAGAGGGCCACACACTAAGTGTTTCCAATGATATCAATTGAATTTTATTTGAGTTTAATTAATGGAATTGTAACGCCCTGACCCTAGTTACCCAGATTCCGTGCATTATTACATAACATTGACATGATCACAAGAAAGATCAAATCTCGAAAGACCGATTAGTTTATTAGCCTTGAAACACAAGATATATTCATAAAGTTTTACATTACATCATAAAAATGAACACTACAACAACATAGTCTCCATAGTCTATACTCTTATCTCCTCATAATATCCCTGCAGGTCATTCATAATTTACTTCTTCACATCCTGGGAAAAATAAACCCTAGAAAAGGGGTGAGCTCAAATACCCAGTAAGGATAACAATATAGCGGAAACTTTCATAAATAAGAATAAAAATTTAAGGCAATGTATAACTAAAACAAAAGCTTTTTAAACTTGAACTTCAACATAGTATGGCAAAAATAAAATGAAATAATTCCATTTACTTATTCACATGGATATTCTACTAATCGAATAATCACATGCAATATCAATAACCACTTTCATAATGATGGAATGCATAATGCCAGAATATCATAACCACATAGCCAAGGCCTCGTGCCAAGACTACAAATAAGATTTTGCCAAGGCCTTGTGCCAAGACACTAGTTTGTCTCATGAGACCTACCAATTCACCGAGGAGCTATAGCGGGCTCCACCCGTCACATATTAAGTCCAATGCATTCCCATATGAAAAGGTTTAAACATAACATAAACATTCGTACTAAAACTAGCATACAAAATGTAAATACTTAATCCATAAACCATGAATGGTATAAAACTAACACATCCATAGTCAAACATATCACAAAACCTTCAATACAATATAGAAGTTTTGTATCATAATAAATCAACTTCAAATAAGCGTAAAATCCATCAAAGGATATTGACATAGATGAAATCAAAACTCTTTTTAGAGAAATATCTCTTTCAATTTTGAAATCATTAAAGAGTAATATATTTATAAAATAAAACATTTTCTTTGAAAATATTCTTATAATATTGTAAGGGAAGCTTCGACGATTTTATAACGGCGGAAAATAGCCGCA
The DNA here is from genome assembly GCA_963277665.1 of Viscum album. Taxonomy (NCBI): domain Eukaryota; kingdom Viridiplantae; phylum Streptophyta; class Magnoliopsida; order Santalales; family Viscaceae; genus Viscum; species Viscum album. Next base: position 494,969,538 of record OY728148.1, on the reverse strand, counting down.
TCCGCCATATAAGTTAAAAAAAATTCTTACCTAAATTCTGTCAAAAAGGTTAAAAAGGACCTTGTTTGGAAAACGACGAAAAGATTCCCTTATAAACCACTTATAAAAGTCAAAAAGGGTATAAATGAATTTAACCCATATTCTAGTAAATATTAAAAATGTTTGGAAATACATTTTTAAGAAACATGGATGTGGATGATAAAGAAGTCCCAGTAGATTATTACGTATAAACAACCTCGGATAATGAAGAGATTGCGAAATAAACCCTTACCTTGTAATCTTCATTGGTTGAGGGTAGGTTAAGATCCTGTATAATGGTGAAATAATTGTTATTAAATTATACATGAATCATATACATTAATATGATATAATATATGATCTTTTAACATTGATTTGTTAATATTATTTTAGAATTATCGTCGTTTCAGGTGTTAACTTACTCATTTTCTTTTATATATTTTGTTATGTAAGCCATGTTTGTAATGGATTGGTTGTATATTATTAATATCCAGAATTATATTAAGTTCTTAAACATTATTATTAATCTTAAAATGATAATTATACTTTAATGGATATGATGGAGAATGAATCTCATCGTGTTCGTGGAGACGGTAGTCTGTACGTACGCACGAACAACAATATCATTATTTTGATATTAAAATAATATTTAATTGGATGGTATATCATATATAAAGAATAATTATCATTTTAAATTAATTATTTACATGAATTACACATCATTATTATAACCATACAAATAATAATGTTTTGAATAACAATTACACCACGACGTGGAGACGGTAAGCCGCACGTATGCACGTACGGTGACATGTCATTCAAAGGATGGATAGAATACTGAAATATGGTTTTACCATGTTTATAATAATATCAAAGTATATATAATATACTGGAGTTATTATTTTAGAATTTTAATAACAAAGATAGAAGAAGTGGAAGAAGAAAGGAACTTGAAAAGGGGTGGTGAAATCATTACCTCTTCTTCGGGTTCTTCCTTTTGATTTGATCAAAATGGCTCTTTAGGTTGGATTTATAACTAAAGGAAGGCCACTGGGATTAAGTGATAGAAGTTGAGAGAGTATTTGGGTAGGGTTTTGCTGAACCAAAATGCTTTGAAGGTATGAATTAATGAGAAGGGGGAGTGCCCTTTTATAAGAGGGGTGAGGGGCACCTTTGGAAAAGCTAGAAATATTATTCTATAATATATTAATATTCGGTGTATAATGGATCCAAAGTGGATTATTTAATTTTTAAGGTGTGGATGGGTCTAAAACCACTCATCCAATAGAATTTAGAAAGGTTTGTGTCATTATATTAACCTTATCTTTTAGTTTTAACTCTTAGTTAATTAGTTTGACACTTACCATGTCACTTTGTATTTTTATATTATATAGTTAATAAAATTACTATATACCTCCAAGATACCCCAAAGTGGTCCATTAATAATACACATATCATGATATAAGTCTTTTGGACGAAGCTTATATTTTTAGGAATTGAATATCAATTAATAATATAATATTTGTTTTAAAAACTCTTTTATGTCAATTTTGACACTATTTGGAAAATTGATTTTTTTGAAAATCATAGCAGAATGATTAATTCTAAAAACATTAATTAAATCATTCCTAACATGTCATATTAACCAATAAAATTAGTTTAATTCATAAAAAGTCTCAAATTATATTTATTTGGGTATTTATAATATCAATTATTTTAAGTTTTCACTATTATGGTAATTACTGCATCATCATTGTGTCATTAATAAATTAAATTATTTAATGTATAAAAATTATAAATAAAATATAATTATGTAGGAAATATTTTTATATTTCTAATGAATATTTATAATATAATTTATCTTATGTGTAACCCTATATTAAAAACGATTTAGTAAATAAACTTTGATTTTAACTCTTTTAACTCTTCTTTGAATTAAATAATAATAAACGTCCTAATCTAATCCAAGTGGACCTAAATGATAATATTTTATTGCTAAGGTTATTTTGGCCGAGATACACTTGTAAAATAGAATTAGGACATGTGTTAGGGTAATATTAATATCATTTTTACCCTTAATTAGCTTATTTACTTTTAACCGTGGTAAATAAAAGTAAAAAGTTACTATTCACCCAAAATTATTTTCATCTCATTGAACCAAATTTTACTCCTTGATATTAACCTTGTCTCTCGGATTTTCGAAATTCCACTCACAGAAGCGGTAAAATTAAGTTTTATGAAAAATTCAGTTTTTTTAACTACCACTTAGTGGTTTCACTATTCGTCAAAAATGAAGTTTTTCAGAAAAATACCAAAACTTCACCCTAGACTAATTTCGATATTCCGAATCCAAAAATGAAGTCCATTTTGAAAAATAAAATTTATAAATTTCAAAAAGTTGTTATTACTAATCATAACAGCTAGTTTGATTGGTTGTGGTGTGTTAGAACTCGATGTTGCGTACAACACACGCTATTGCATTATTAAAAGAGAAGCATACCGTAGAAGCTTGGGGTATTACATTCTCCTCTCCTTCAAATAATTTCGTCCTCGAAATTTCTAGAATACTACCGCATGAAAAGACTCGGGTGATTCTTCATCATAAGTTCCTCGAGTTCCCACGTTGCCTCTTCCATCTTATGGTTTCTCTATAAGACTTTTACCAGACGAGTCGTCCGGTTTCTCAGTACTTGTTCTCTCGTATCAAGAATCTTGACGGGCTCTTCGCAATAAGACAGATTGGGTTCTAGTTCTAATTCCTCATAGGTGAGTACATGCATTGGTTCAGACATGTATTTCCTCAATAGTGATACATGGAACACATCATGAACTTTGGAGAGACTTGACGACATTTCCAAACGGTAAGCTACAACCCCAATTCATTCTAGAATTTCAAAAGGTTCGATGTACTTGGGAATCAATTTACCTTTCTTACCAAAACGTATGACTCCCTTCCATGGAGATACCTTCATAAAAACATGATCACTGACTTGAAATTCCAAATCCTTCCTTCGATTATCGGCCTAGCTCTTCTGCCTAATTTGAGCTGCTTTGATATGGTTTTGGATTACCTTCACCTTTTACATCATTTCCTCCACCAGTTCTGGTCCTACAAGTTTTCTTTCACCAACGTCATCCCAAAAGGTTGGTGTGTGACATCTCTTTCTGTATAACGCTTCATATGGTGCCATACGAATACTCGAATGGAAGCTATTATTATAGGAAAATTCTACTAGAGGTAAATATTGATCCCACATACCCTGAAAGTCAAGTGAGCAAGATCTCAACATGTCTTCTAAGGTTTGAATAGTTCGTTCTGATTTTCCATCTGTTTGAGGGTGGTAGGAAATGATCAAATGAAGTTCAGTATCCAAGCCTTTCTGAAGACTTTTCCATAATCTTGAAGTAAAACGGGGATCACGATCAGAAACAATCGATAGGGGTACTCCATGAAGTCTCACAACTTCATTAATATATAGTCTTGCTAGACTTTCCAGTGGTAGATCTTCTCTTATAGCAAGAAAATGTGCTGAATTGGTAAGATGATCAACAATAACCCATATTGCATCGTTCCTTCTAGGAGTCTTTGGTAGTCCCATAAAAAAGTCCATCGTAATATTTTCCCATTTCCACTCCGGTATGGGAAGAGGTTGCATGACTCCTCCAGGCTGTTGCCTTCTAGCTTTCACTTGTTGACAAACCATACATGTTGAAACAAAATCGGAAATCTCCCTCTTCATGTTGTCCCACCAAAAATGTTCCTTCAAATCTCTATACATTTTGGTGCTCCCAGGGTGTATAGAGAAATTGGAACTATGAGCATCATCCAGCAATTCCCTTTTTAGATCAGGTATATTGGGAACACAAAGACTCTTCCTGAATTTCAAAATTCTTTCTTCATACACAAAGTCTCTCAATATCTCATCATTCACAGCTTTAATCTTCTTTTGAAATTATTCATCATAGGTCTGAGAACTCTTAATCCTTTCTAGTAAAGATGGTTTGGCAACCATTTTAAAAAGCATTGATGTTTCACCTTCACTAGTTATTCCAATGTCCATATTCACTAGATCCATGAAAATTAGATCCCTTTTAATTATCATATTGTTCAAAACTCCATGATCTTTTCTGCTCAAAGAGTTTTCCACCTTGTTTGCCTTCCCCAGGTGGTAGTGTATCATTAAATCATAATCCTTGAGTAATTCAATCCATCTCCTTTGCCTCATGTTGAGTTCTTTTTGTGAGAAAATATACTTTAAACTCTTTTGATCAGTATAAATCTCACATTTTTCACCATAGATGTAGTGCCTCCATATCTTCAAAGCAAAGATCACAGCTTATAACTCGAGATCATGAGTATGATAGTTTTTTTCATGAATTTTCAACTGTCGTGATGCATAGGCAATAACCCTATCATTCTGCATAAGGACACAACCAAGTCCTTTCTTCAATTCATCACTATAAATAACGAACCCATCATTCCCCGATGGTAGATTCAATATAAGAGCATTGACTAATCTTCCCTTCAGTTCTTCAAAACATTCTTCACACTATTTTGTCCAAAACAATTTAACCCCTTTTCGTGTGAGATTCGTTAATGGGTTATCCAATCAGGAAAAATTCTGGATGAAATGTCGATAATAACCTGCCAAACCAATAAAACTGCATAACTCAGTTATACTCGTAGGCACTGGCCATTCTTGGATTGCCTTGGTTTTGGAATGATCAATTGAGATTCCATATTTAGATACAATATGTCCAAGAAAAGAAATCTCCTGAAGCCAGAATTCACACTTGATAAACTTCCCATATAATTCATGTCTTCTCAGAATCTTCATGATAATGCGCAAGTGATTTTCATGATCTTCGTAGCTTTTAGAGTATACCAAGATATCATCAATAAATACCACCACAAATTCATTGAGATATTCCTTGAAAAATCTATTCATAAGATCCATGAATACAGAGGGTGCATTAGTCAATCCAAAAGGAATTACTGTAAACTCATAATGCCCGTACCTGGTTCGAAATGCTGTCTTCGGAATGTCTTCCTTCTTCACACATAACTGATGGTATCCAGATCGAAGGTCAATATTTGAAAAGTATTGAGCTCCATGCAGTTGGTCAAATACATCATCAATGTGAGGTAGGGGATACTTGTTCTTTATTGTTATAGCATTGATCTCCCTGTAGTTGATACATAACCTCATAGATCCATCTTTCTTTTTAACAAAAAGAATAGGGGTTCCCCATGGAGAAACACTAGGGCGAATAAATCCCTTATTACTCAATTCTTCTAGCTATTTCTTTAGTTTAAATAATTCCACAGTGGCCATTCTATAAGGGTTCTTCGATATAGGCCTTGATCCAAGAATTAAATCAATGGGAAACTCAACTTCTTGTTCTGGAGGATGTCCAGGTAAATCTTCCGGAAACACATCTACATATTCTTTCACAACAGGTACATACTCTATTTGAACATTCATTTCCTCACCCATAGTCATTTCATTCTCTTTCTCCCCAATAATTGAATTTAGTTGAGCTACTGGGGGTGGATCTAGATAAGAATTAGGTGGTGATGATTCTGCTCTAAGGATAAGGTGTTCCTTATCATCATCATCAGAAATTGTAACCTCCTTCTTCTTACAATAAATCTTTACATCATGGTCCGAAAGCCAATCCATACCAAGGATTATATGAAACTAAATCATAGGTATGACAATGAGATCAGTGGATAAAGAAAATTTATGTGCTCTAATGGGAACTGATTCACAAAACTTTGTTATAATGATACTTCCCTTAAGAGTTTTAACTGACAACTCCCTTGTTAAATCAAATTGGAAATATCTAATTTTCTTAGAAAACTGGGATTATATGAAACAATGCGATGATACAGAATCAAATAATGCATTTTATAAACTTGAGGAAACCATTAAATTACCTGCCACCAAGTCTTTCGGAGCTTTTACCTCAGTAGTAGTGATAGCACAAGCTTGGCCTTGATCCCTTGGCCTTTTCTGAGGTAAGTTCCCCTGATGCTTAGGACATTCATTTGCATAATATCCCATCTCCCTGTAATTGTAGCATTTGAAATCGGTAGCTTCTTTCTTCCCCTATCAATCATGAGCATGGTGGCCTTTTTCACCACACTTTTAACAGACTCCCGTTCCTTTTAAGCAAGTACCGGGGTGTTTTTTCCCACATTTACTGCAGGTTGGATATTCAACCTTTCCCTTCTTACCCTTATTTTCATTCCCAGATTGATCAGTAGATCTCTTCTTCTCTTGTTTTGCTTTAAATTCATATGACTTAGAGAATTATTTCTCTGTCTTGATAGCACATGAGACAATATCTTCGTACGACGAGAAGGATTGTGAGACTAATGCTCAATGAAGAAATGGTTTTAACCCATCAAAGAAACGATCAATCTTACTTCTTGGGTTACGTATATAATCTCCAGCATACCTTGATAACCTTTTAAAGTTAGCCTCATACTTTGCGACATTTTCATCCTCCTTTTGTCACAGACTCAGAAATTGCCTTTCTATATCTGCTCGATGGTCGCGAGGAAAGTATTTTTCTAAAAACAGATCTTTGAACTCCCTCCATTCCATATTTGATACTTCATCATCTTCCTTCGTGTTTTTAATCAATGACCACCATTGATCAACATCTCGAGTGAGGCGGTAAACTGCTATGATAACTTTTTCCCTTTCACTACTCCCCAAAGCCTAAAATATTTTCTCTAGGGAATTTATCCATTGCTTAGCTACTAAGGGATTTGTACTCCCATTGAACATTGGTGGTTGTTGCCTCATGAAGCGATCTAACATTGATCCTCCACACTGTGGATCAGGGTGCTCCATACGGGTAAGGTTATTATTCATAACCTGAGTGAGTTGTCCCAGTATGGTTATTAGCTGATCGGAACCAATTGCATCACCAGCTCCACTATAATTATCTTGAGCTGGAGGGAAATCACTACATGGAGTGCCTGCATTAATACGAGTTCCATTTCTTCCACTAGGTGCCATTTCTAAACAATGGAATAATCTAGATCAGTTTATGAATCAAAATACATAATTTCATACTTATAAAACACTTAACATAAATTTAACTATTTATGGATATAATCCATAATCATAAAAATGTTTTCTTTGAGAAAGTATATAATCATAAACCCTTCATAATTATTTGTAAAGAAAATGAGAGTTATCCTAAGCATATCCCCTTGAAGTGTCATAACCAAGAGTGTAGAAAGGCCCGTTGTCGTGCACCAGTTCCCGTTTGAGTCCAGATCAAAGTGGTGTTTTTTGGTTTTACCCCTAGGTACATCTATGCCAGAGCCGCCTCTACCTGCTCGTACCCAGAAAGGGATGTATTTCTTGGAAAACTCAAAAAATCTCTACAATACCAAAATTCTAGGAAGTTATTCTATACTAATCCTCAAAGTCTATCTTAGGTCTATGTGCTCTAATCAAAGTTTATCTAAATCTAGCTTCCAAGTTTTGTACTAACATTCCTCTGATACCAACTGTAACGCCCCGACCCCAGTTACCCAGAGTCGGTGCATTATTACATAACATTGGCATGATCACAAGAAAGAGCAAATCTCAAAAGACCGATTAGTTTAGTAGCCTTGAAACAGTAGATATATTCATAAAGTTTTACATTACATCATAAAAATGAAAACTACAACAACATAGTATCCATAGTTCACATTCTTATCCCCTCATAATATCCCTGCAGGTCATTCATAATTTACTTCTTCACATCCTATGAAAAATAAAACATAGAAAAGGGGTGAGCTCAAATGCCTAGTAAGGATAACAATATAGAGGAAACTTTCATAAATAAGAATAAACATTTAGGGAAATGTATAATTAAAACAAAATCATTTTAAACTTTAACTTCAACATAGTATGGAAAAAAATAAAATGAAATAATACAATTTACTTATTCACATGTATATTCTACTAATCAAATAATCACATGCAATATCAATAACCACTTTCATAATGATGGAATACATAATTCCAGACTATCATAACCACATAACCAAGGCCTCGTGCCAAGAATACAAATAAGATTTTTCCAAGGCCTTATGCCAAGACACTAGTTTGTCTCATGAGACCTACCGATGCATCGATGAGCTATAGCGGGCTCCACCCGTTACATATTAAGTCCAATGCATTCCCATATGAAAAGGTTTAAACATAACATAAACATTCGTATTAAAACGAGCATAAGAAATGTAAATACTTCATCCATAAACCATGAATTTTATAAAAATAACACATCCACAGTCAAACATATCACAAAACCTTCAATACAATATAAAAGTTTTGTATCATAATAAATCAACTTCAAATAAGCGTAAAATCCATCAAAGGATGTTGACATAGATGAAATCAAAACTCTTTTGAGAGAAATATATCTTTAAATTTTGAAATAATTTAAGAGTCATATATTTATAAAATAAAACATTTTATTTGAAAATATTCTTATAATATTGTAAGGGAAGATTCGATGATTTTATAATGGCGGAAAATAGCCACACTCTCTGTATAAGTTAAAAAAACATTCTTACCTTAATTCTGTCAAAAAGGATAAAAAAGACATTGTTTGGAAATGACAGAAAGATTCCTTTATAAAACACTTATAAAAGTTAACAAGGGTATAAATTCCTTTAACCCATATTCTAGTAAATAGTAAAAATGTTTTGAAATACATTTTTTAGAAACATGGATGTGGATGACAAAGAAGTCCCAGTAGATTATTACTTATAAACAACCTCGGATAATGAAGAGATTGCGAAATAAACCCTTACCTTGTACTTTTCCTTGGTTGAGGGTAGGTTAAACTCATTTATAATGGTAAAATAATTGTTATTAAATTATACAAGAATAATATACATTAATATGATATCATATATGATCTTTTAACATTGATTTGTTAATAATATTTTAGAATTATCGTCGTTTCGGGTGTTAACTTACTCATTTTCTTTTATATGTTTTGTTATGTAAGCCATGTTTGTTATGGATAGGTTGTATCTTATTAATATCCAGGATGATATTAAGTCCTTAAACATTATTATTAATCTTCAAATGAGAATTATACTTGAATGGATACGATGGAGAATGAATCTAATCGCGTTCGTGGAGACGGTAGTCCGTACGTACGCACGAGCGACAATATCATTCTTTTGATATTAAAATAATATTTAATTGGATGGTATATCATATATAAAGAATAATTATCATGTTATATTAATTATTTACATGAATTAAACATCATTATTATAACCATCCAAATAATAATGTTTTGAATAACAATTACACCACGACGTGGAGACGGTAAGCCGTACATACGCACGTATGGTGACATGTCATTCAAAGGATGGATAGAATACTGAAATATGGTTGTACCATGTTTATAATAACATAAAAGTATATATAATATACTGGATTTATTATTTTAGAATGGTAATAACAATGATAAAAGAAGTGGAAGAAGAAAGGAACTTGAAAAGGGGTGGTGAAATCATTACCTCTTCTTCGGGTTCTTCCTTTTGATTTGATCAAAAGGGCTCCTTAGGTTGGATTTATGACTAAAGGAAGGACTCTAGGATGAATTTAGGGAAGTTTAGAGAGTATTTGGGTAGGGGTTTTCCGAACCAAAAGGCTTTGAAGGTGTGAATTAATGAGAAGGGGGAGTTCCCTTTTATAAGAGGGGTGAGGGGCACCTTTGGAAAAGCTAGAAATATTATTTTATAATAAATTTATATTCGGTTTCTAATGGCTCCAAAGTGGATTATTTAAATTTTAAGGGGGGTATGGGTCTAAAACCACTAAAACCATAGAATTTAGATAGGTTTGGGTCATTATATTAACCTTATCTTTTAGTTTTAATTCTTAGTTAATTAGTTTGACACTTACCATGGCACTTTGTATTTTTATATTATATAGTTAACAAACTTACTATATACCTCCAAGTGACCCCCAAGTGGTCCATTAATGATAAACCTATCATGATATAAGTCTCTTGGCCTAACATTAGATTTTTAGGAATTTAATATCAATTAATAATATAATATTTGTTTTAAAAACTATTTTTTGTCAATTTTGACACTATTTGGAAAATTTATTTTTATGAAAATCATAACAGAATGATTACTTCAAAAGGGTTAATTAAATCATTACTAAAATGTCATATTAACCTATAAAATTAGTTTAATTCATAAAAAGTCTCAAATTATATTTATTTGGGTATTTATAATATCAATTATTTCAATTTTTCACTATTATGGTAATTACTGCACCATCATTGTGTCATAAATAAATTAAATTATTTAATGTCTAAAAATTATAAATAAAATATAATTATGTAGGAAATATTTTTAGATTTATAATGAATATTTATAATAGAATTTATCATATGTGTAACCCTATATTAAAAATGTTTTAGTAAAAAAAACTTGATTTTAACTCTTTTAACTCTTCTTTCAATTAAATAATAATAAACGTCCTAATCTAATCCAAGTGGACCTAAATGATAATATTTTATTCCTAAGGTTGTTTTTGGCCGAGATAAACTTGTCCAATAGAATTAGGACATGTGTTAGGGTAATATTAATATCATTTTTACCCTTAATTACCTTATTTACTTTTAACTGTGGTAAATAAAAGTAAAAAGTTACTATTTACAAAAAAATGTTTTCATCTCATTGAACCACATTTTACTCCTTGATATTAACCATGTCTCTTGGATTTTCTATATTCCACTAATAGAAGAGGTAAAATTAAGTTTTATGAAAAATTCAGTTTTTTTAACTACCACTTAGTGGTTTAACTATTCATAAAACAAATGAAGTTTTTTAGAAAAATACCAAAAATTAACCCTAGGATAATTTTGATATTATGAATCCAAAAATGAAGTCCATTTTGAAAAATAAAATTTATAAATTTCAAAAATTTGGTATTACAATTCATAACGGCTAGTTCGATTGGTTGTGGTGTGTTAGAACTCGATGTTGCGTACAACACACGCTATTGCATTATTCAAAGAGAAGCATACCATAGAAGCTTGGGGTGTTACAGGAATACATATTATTCTCATGTCCAGGGAATAATTTAATTAAATTTATATTTATCACATAAATCAAATAAATACTTATTTTCTGGCTTGTGAATAAAATATTTATTTTATTTATTTAATATTTTAATAAATATTTTTCTCTATATTGTGAATAAAATATTTATTTATGAATAAAATATTTATTCATTTGTTTAATAAATTATAGAGGATTTAGAATGGACCAAGACCAAATCTGATAAAAAATATTAATTAGAAAGACCGTTACATAATATTTGTTACTGGGAAAGTTGGCGCACACCACAAAATAATAATAATATAATTATTATTATGTGTAATGTGGTTTATTAAAGGTAATAAATTTTATTTAATGGCCGATATGAAATTAAATAACATTTTAACATAAATCCTAACTATATAAAAATATGACTCTCTATTGTATAGAGAATCCAAAAATTGAGAATAGAGAATTCTTGTGCAGAATGAATTCTCTCTCAACTCCTCCTTCCCTCCCCCTCTCAAGAATGAGATGTATTAGAGATATTTCTTCAAGAACGAAGAATTAGAAGTCAATAATGAACAACACAAGACATCCAACTCACTGTGGTAGCACATAGAGACCATTTGGTGTTTCTCAGAGATCATAGGAGCATGTGTGGATCACCGCCAGAGGGATTCTATCCTTAGAACCTCACAGTACAATGAAGGTAATCCAAAATGGTCTTTTCATACGATCAACATTCACCAACGAAGAAGGTTTATAAGATTATGTTTTTATTTCTTCTAATATTAAATAAATTAATTATAAATTTGAAATGCAAGACCATCACTCTTGGTTTTAGGAAATGATTATTAAAAGAAATTTTAATAAATCACCCACCTATGCATGCTTCGGCTACACTCGAAAGAAATACTAAGAAGAAACTGTATGCCTCCTGCCTCTGTAGGTGGTACACCAACTAGTGGGTCCTTGATCATATCAAGAGGATTCATGATCACCAAAGAGGTATTCTCTATACAGACAAATAATGACCTGTAAGGAAGATAGAGTCAACTATGCTTGTATAAATCAAGGGTATATCCAACAAGATATATCTGATACATTTTGTGGACACACTTGACACTCTTCATTAAATGAAGAGTTAGAGCATTGACCATATTAGGTTCCATCTCATGGAACCCATACATTACTGATAATTTGTATACTATTCATTGAACATTTCAATGAAAAAGTGAAACCATTGATAAATCAATCTCATTGATTTATAATTTATGAAACTCTGTGGGAGAATGTGGCTATGATGCATGGACATACATTCCATCAAGCACATATCATAAGTCTTATTATGTGCTATGATATAATCCAACAAAAGAAACCTCATTTCCTTTATGATATAAGTATATTGTAGACTATGATATGAATCATATGCATATCTTATTATAAAACATGGGAATATAATAAAATGAAATATACCCTTATTTTAGGGAATATCCAATATATTATTCTTCCTATATAACTTCCAGATATGAAATTATTCATCTTCCTAAGAAACTATGGATTCAAACTCCAAATCCATATATGGGACTGTTATGAATTCTAAAAAACATTAGAAATGTTGCTTCCAGATCCCCATCCTTTTCCATTCACAAAATTACACCCTCAATAACTTTTTCCAAAACCCAAATAACCTATAATTGATCTATGTATCCATTAAAATTATCTCCTCAAGTATATCACATCTTTCATGTACTTTTCACCAAATACAACATACAACCTCCTTGTTGCAACACTGACACATCATCATGTGCATTCTCCTTGTTCGTGTCCTAGTACAGGAGAACCAAGTAAAATCTATGTGTTCTCTTATACTTTGATTTCTGTATATGTTCATGATATTTTACATGAGTGAGATCGAGGGAGTAATAGATGGAATGTTGTTCACACTAACAAAATAGCAAGATTTTAAAATGGGTAAGGGTAAAGTTAGAGAAGTTTAAATTGATCAGCAACCTGATTCACCGCCTTATCATGTTCTTGGGTCTCAAATCATAACCCACATGTCCCAACATATACTTATATTAATATAAATGTATATATGTATGTATATATTTAATATATATATATATATATTGTAAATTTATGATATAAATCTACACCGTATGTTTTCAATGCAAATTAACATTGTACATATTTACAAACACACACACACACATATATATGTATGTACGTATATGAAAATAATTACATTAACATACATGTATTCATGTGTGTTCATGCTTATATTAATATGTGTGTGTGTGCGCGTGCATGTATGTGTATATATATAATGTATTATTATTTACAGGTATATATGGACATATATAGTGTAAATTTTCACTAAAATATTACACTACAAATTGTGCACTATAATTTTATGATGCATTTTTATATGCCTAATATACACTAATTAAAATTGTCTATACTTACATATAGATAAATATATTTAAGAACTAATGAGTATGAATATATTAAAACACCATATATATATAATGTATCTTTATATTCACATGAATTTGTATATTAATAATTCATATTTATAATGATAATAATAATTATAACAACATATAAATAAAAACATATATTTTTTGACATCACATACATACATATATAGAGAGAAACACAAATCAAGTGAAAAACATTAATTTTTTTTTATTAAAAAACCCTTTTGAAAAATACTTCCTGAAAAATATAATAAATCTTTGTATGTAAAAAATTTATTATTATAATTATTATATTTACAATAAATAAATCAATGTACAAGGGGGTGGGGCACCAAAAAGAGTGGAGGGTATTTCCATTAACAAGTATATTGTTTATTATGTAATTTTTTAATAAAAATATAAATATAAATTTCCCATTCACTACCATATATAAGGAATGAGATTGGATACCTGATAGTTAAGTATCCCTCTCAACCTAACCAAATAAAAACTCAATTCGAGTGCCTTTGAAACAGGTTCGAGTTTAAAAAGTAGGGATAACATTGAGCACCCATTAAATGGGTACTTGACACTACCCAACCTGATTAAATAGGTTTAGGTAACCAAATTAAAAACATGATTAATAAATAGGAATGGTTAGGGTAGTACTAATTAGGGTATGATAAATCTGAAACCCGATTATGGAAATTATTATTAATTAATCAATAAAAATTTTAAAATGATATTAGAATGATAAGAAATATTTATTTATTATGATTTTGGTTAATATTATATTTATAAGTAAATTTTAAAATTGAATTTATTTACTATATTAAAATAGTTTGTGGGAGGGGTATTACAAAGAAATAAAGAAACTACTACGCTAACAAGTACTCATAGAGACTCAGACTTGAGACCTCCCATGAGACCCCTCAAAGGAGTAACCACTAGGGTACACCCCTAAGGGATGAATTTATAGACTAAATTTTATTAAATAAAGTAAAATCATAAAATATATTTACTAAATTTATTGACATGTTTATTATATATTTATAAATAAAATTTAAAATTTTGAAACTTTATTTGGATAATTAAAAGGTTTAGGGTATTTATATGTATATTTAAAAATATAATGAGACCATCATGTTCCCTTTCTGTATAATTCCTTGACACACCACCTTCACATAAGCTTAGGAAGGTCTACACCTGCTAGTCGCCATCGCTTTCAAATGACCACGAAACCATACTGCCCACCGACAGAAATGTGAGGTGGTAAGAGTGGAGGAATGAATAGTTGTTGTACAAACCATTGAAAATAATTGATGCTTCATAAGTAATCCCATGCACTCCCCTTTTTCATTTGACTTCAAGTATAGATACATGAAGTTCTATGAACTAGTGTGGTTGATTGCATTCACCCTTCGGTCCAGGATGGCTCGACCAAGAGTGTACTAGAATTTGTCCTCCCAGAGAGGGTGGAGCAGCTGAAGCTAGAGGGGTGGAGAAAAAAGTTAAGGGAGAGGATTCATGGGTTTTCACTGATAAGGGATCGAAGTAAATTAATATTTTATAAATTCAAAAGAAAAATCACTATCAAGTCTTTTCATTTGGGTATGGTGGTCATGCACTTGTTATTTTTCATTTTCAATTCAATGTTTTATATTTTTTATTAATCTGAGGATTTTTTATTTTCATTTCATTGGTTATTACCTTTAAAATGATTTGGAGATATTCTATTAAAATTTTAATTTAATCTAAATGAATATTTATTAGCTTATAATTTGTTTATGTTGGGAAGATAAAATTATATCCTTGTACTACATCAATCAAACACTGCTACGATGGTGTCTTGGAAAATTCAACTTGGGATGCTTAACGTGCCTGGCGCTGTTAGTTTGGAAGAAACCTACTACACTGAATTTTTGGACTTTTATTTCTGTTTGGGTTATCCATCATTTGTTTTGATGTATATTTTTATCCTTATAAATAGGGTATGTTGTGTTCATTCTAATTTGATTTTGAGACGAATAAATAAATACCAGTATTTTTTATTCAAGTTTATTAAAATCACCTCCAGTATAGCGACCTGGAATTTTCTTAATTTACTATTACATCATTTTAAAGATAAATGACATAATAGTATTACACATAGAGGATCCAATGGTTTAGTGTCTTTGGAAAACTAGGACCACACATAACATATACAACAACAAGCATAAACATTTATTTAATTTCTTCTTCTATGGATTCTTATTGGCACTTTTCCTCTCCTTAGTACATGTTTCCAAATGAGGATATAAATCAAAAGGGGTGATCTAGAAGCCCAGTAAGAGGATAAATAAGAACAATATAGCATGGGGTGATCATAATCATGACATAGGCAAAAGATCATGAACATGAGAGGAGCATAAATAAAAGACTTGAAATGTGGCAATGCATAAAAATGAAACATCATGTCTTAGTGGTTAACTACCACACATACTTGTGAACCAATCTAGAATCTTGTTCACACATCATTTCACATTTACTCATGAGATTCATCACTTTACCCAATGCATTGGAGTGCTGTATAATTCCGGGTGCACCCGTCACATTGAAACATTCATATTTCGCTATATAATTTTGGGCACACCCGTCACATCATAACATTATCATCATCATTCTTGACACATAGAACACATATCAAAAATTTAAATAACTAGACCATGGAAAGGAATGAGTTTAATATCATAATAACACATTCATAAGCTTTGGGTTCCCAAAATAAAGAGGGAATAACATACATGTTACAAGAACTGTCCACTTTGAGTGTGAAGTAAAAGGGGTGTTCTTAAAAGAAGAGTTATTTTGGAAAACATTTAGTTGGACATGAAAACCAGTGAAAAACATGTATACCCTAGATAAGTAAAGATAATTATGAACAAATTATCTTTAAAGGGAAACCATATCAAAAATGGAGTGAAAGAGGGAGGACCCGAAGGATGAAAATTGGGTTCGATATTTCCCCTTACCTTGCATCCGAATGCTTCCTTCTATTTAATTTCTTGTATAATGACATTATATTCATTAATTAGAAATTAAAGAACCGTTTATACATTAATAGGGTTCATTCTGGTTTCATTATGTCATTTTATGTTTCTTTGGATGACTTACAGTGTTTAAAACCATTATTCGGGGATGTTCGTTTGTATGGTTTTTCTTGGGTGGTTCACCTGTATTCATAAATTGAAGTCCAGGTAGAACATGGGTAAACATCCAGAACTAATATCACATGTTATTAATGAGATTATATGAGTTTTAATGATCTTATAATGAATCATATTATATCCATTTGGATGAATCATTATATTATAATTAAGTGAAGATTGTTTGAGTTAATTTGGGCGATTTTTCGATCACAATGAGCTTGTTTTAATTTATCACATAGTAATATGTTCATAAGTCAGTTCCAGATCTTTAAATAGAAAATAATACATATAACATATTCTGGTTCAACCATAAAAATGGTTTCATGACCAGATCTGAAGGTAGAAATGGAAGAAGAAAGCTTGTCGTTCTTGAAGCTGATAAATTAACACCTCACGAACAACGTTCTCTTTAATAAAATAAAAGGAAAAGGGAAATATGGTTGGGTGATATAATATCCCATTAGAATCATAAAATTTAAATATATGTATAATAATAGATTTAAAATACAATTTGGATGATGATAGGTGGGGAGAGATCAAGAAATGAACATGAACTTGAAAGGAAATTAAAGGAGAAGAGGGAGAGAAATTACCTCTTGAATCCTTCTCTTGAGAACCACCTTAAGGGCCTAAGTTGTTGAGTCAATAAGGTTTTCCTTATGAATTTTTCCATTACTTCTTGTTTTGAAAATCATGAAAACCTTATACTTAAGAATATCTATATTTTACTTATATAAGGAAAATTTTCTTCCCAAAGGAATTTACCCTTACCATGATTTCAATGTTCATATCAATATTTTTTCTTAAGTATAAAAAATCGGATTCATATCTAAAACCTCGGAATCATATAATAATTAGATATGAAGAATTTTGTTTTAGGATCCTAATTCTAAGTACGAACTCTAATGAAGTTCCACTCTGAATTCTGGATACGAACTCTCATGAAGTTCTACTCAGAATTTTGGATACGAAATCTCATGAAGTTCCACTCCAAATTCTGGATATGAACTCTCATAAAGTTCCACTCCGAATTCTAGATACAAACTCTCATGATGTTCCACTACGAATTATGGATATGAACTCTCATGTAGTTCGACTACGAATTCTGATTACGAACTTATCTAAGTTCTGACTCCGAGTTCTCTGAATTCAGACTCTGAACTCTTATGAGTTCTGACTCCGAATTCCCATGAAATATGACTCCGAACTTTGTAAGTTCTGGTTCTGAATTATGATGAAACCAGACTCCAAATTTCCTTAAAATTCAGACTCTGTATTTCTACAGAATTCAGGTTCTGAATTCCTACAAAACAGAATCCGAATATCTTTTTATTATAGACTCCGAATTCCATTTTGGTTAGACTTAGAACCTTTATTTTCTTACATTCTGAACTTCAGTTTTACTTATTCTTACACTTGTTTCATTACAAAACAGTGTCGTGCTTTTAGTTATTGAATAACCGTTGGTTGAGTGACACATGTATAGGTCCCTCCGAAATTCAAGGAGAAATATGACCGTTGGAGGAGGGAGCTGACCGTTGGAGCTCACTTGAAAGTGTTCGAAAATTTTGGAATTTTTGGTGATCAGAACATCCTGAAGTGATTTCTAGAGTGAGAGGCTCTTATCAAATCTCAAAGATTCATGCAGAAAGTTTGAATAGCTTGTTCAAACTTTTCCTTGTGCAGACTTTCTCTGTGCGACTCCGATTGATGCTGATTACAATCGAGGGCTTCCGGGGATAGGAAGACAGAGGTTCCAACACCTTGAATTTGAGGGATTCCTTGCTGAGGAAGACAGAGGTGCCGACTACCTAATAGTTGAGGGCTTGCGGGGATAGAAAGAAATACTTTGATCTTCATATCGAGAGCTTACCCTGGTGTGTGTAAGACATACTTTCTTAAAAGTATAAATCAAGGGACCTCTTATCCAGGTTTGTTGGATACCCTTATCTTTGGGTTAAAAGAGTTATTATATGTTACTTTTGGTTTTAATAATTTTTTTTCTACTTAATTTTTTATTGTTAATGAAATTATAACTTTCTTATAGTTCATTACTTGTACTCTGATTTAGTTAGATTTTATACGCTTTAAGGTAGAATTTTAGTTGGTGTAAACTTTTGTTAACTTTAATTTCCAGAGTCACTTTTCCGGAATCAAGAAAGTCTTTAGAACTCATAGGTGTTGTGAATTTTGGTTATCAAAAATTTCCTAAGGGAATTTTTAAAGTATACAATTCACCCCCCTCTTGTATTTGTATCTCATTGTACTTATTTGATCCTACGTTTGGTATTATAAATTATAACATACTCAGAGTCATACCATACTAACATAAGCTTGGTCTTTTGATGAGACCAGCTGCTCTTGGACGTGCGGGAGGGGCTAGGGAAGGTGTTTGGGTAGAGTTTAGATAAGTCTTGGAGCTTGAGAGGTGTAAGGAAATGAGGGTGTGAAGGGTGGCTTTTATAGTGGAGGGGAGAGGGGTTTCCTTAATATAAAATTCATTAGTTTATTAATTTCCCCTAATACAAGGAATAGTGAGTCTTGAATGACCAATAATAGTAATTTTATCATGTGATCTAGAACCAAGTGGGATTACATCAGCAGAACATCATCGATGACTCAATTAATCCATTATTTAGCATTTATTGTAAATTATCGGATTCTACTATTCATAAAAAATTCAAGTATCTTAGAAAAATCCCAAAAGTTTACCCCAAACATTTTTCGATGTGTAGAATCCAAAAATGAAGTCCATTTTTCAAAAATAATTTTCTAAATATTAATAATTTAATATTTAATTAAAATCATAATTTACTTAAAAAACAGTTTTTAAGATTAAAACTAATTTTATAGTTCTTTCAAAAATTACGTAGGGTCTTATAAAATTATATAAAAACTATAAGACATTGATTCAATAATTTATGAATACATTTTAGGGAAATAAATTTTATTTTTAAATTAATTAATTAATTATAATTATTTATTTATGACTTACAAAATACTAAAAAGTTTGCTAAGTTCAAATTGTCACTTTCTAAGATGTCTAAATTTTATTTAATTATTTTTAGGTAATGTTACTCTTATTTTGGATGATTTACTATTCATAATGGTCATATTAATATTCATAAGGGTATGTTACTATTCATAAGGGTAGGTCACTATTTACCAAAAATTATTTTTGTTTCATTAGACTCCAAAAATCATCTTGAACATAACGGTGTATGTTGAATTTTCGAAATTCCAAACATAGAAGTGACAAACTTATGTTTAAAGGTCACTTATCACTTAGTAGTTCATTATTTTGTGTTTTCATGTTATTTTATGTCATAAATATAAGAAGGGAATTTCCATTGGAAAACTTTGGGTCGTTACATTCTTCCCCCTTAAGAAATTTCGCCCCCAAAATTTCACTTTACACAAACAGGTGAGGGTACTTCTCCTTCGTTGCCTCTTATGGTTCCCAAGATTCTTCCCCAAACTTATGGTTCCTCCACAACACTTTGACAAGATGAGTTGTCTTGTTGTGTAGAACCTTATCTCTCCGATCCAGAATCTTTACTGGTTACTCCTCATAGGAGAGATCATCTTCCAGCTGCACCACCTCGGAGTTTAGTACATGTGAGGGGTCTGGTATGTACTTCCTCAGTAGTGATACATGAAACACATCAAAACTTGATCCATATTTGGTGGAAGTGAAAGATGATAGGACATGACTCCTATGCGGCCAAGGATCTCAAAGGGGCCAATATACATTGGGCTTAGCTTCCCTTTCTTCCTGAATCGCATGACTCTCTTCCATGGAGATATTCGAAGGAAGACTTTATCTCCAACGTCGAACTCTAAGTCCCTTTGAAGGTTGTCAGTATAGCTCTTTTTCCGAATTTGAGAAGCTTTGATGCGTTTCTGGATGACTTGAAACTTCTCTATCATCTCTTGAACAAGATCAGGTCCAAGTACCATTCTTTCTCCAACATCATCCCAAAAAGTTAGAGTTCTACATCACTTTCCATACAGATCTTCATATGGAGCCATCTGAATACTCGAGTGGAAGCTATTATTGTACGAGAGCTCAACCAATGGGAGATGCTGATCCCAACCACCTTTGAATTCAAGAGATCATGCTCTTAGTATATCTTCAAGCATCTGAAAAGTCCTGTTAGACTAGCCATCAGTTTGGGGGTGATAGGCCGTGCTGAAATTTAATTCAGTACTCAAAGTATGTTGAAGGCTCCTCCAGAATATAGATGTGAACCTTGGATCACGATTAGAAACAATTGAGAGTGGAACACCATGCAGTCTCACCACTTCTTTCACATATATCTTTGCAAGTTGTTCAAGAGAGAGATCTTCTTGAATAGAGATAAAATGGGCAGTCTTGGTGAGTCGGTCAACCACAACCCATATCACATTATTTCCCTTTGACGTCTTCGGGAGACCCATTACAAAGTTCATAGTAACATCTTCCCATTTCCACATGGGTATAGGCAATGATTGCATCATACCTTTGGACTTTTGTTGCTCAGCTTTAACTTGCTGACATACCAAGCACCTTGATATATATTCTGCAATCTCCTTCTTCATGTTATCCCACCAGAAGTGTTCTCGGAGATCACAGTACATCTTGATACTCCCAGGATGGATAGAGAATGTTGAGCTATGTGCACTGTCCAATATCTCCTTCTTTATCATAGGTGATTAGGGCACACAAATACGCATTACAAACCGAATCACACCATCATTGTTGATATGGAACTCTAGAAACTTCCCTTCATTTACTGTATTCACCCTCTTTTGTATCTCCACATCATCCCTTTGTGCTTCCTTAATCTTCTCCTAGATGGATGGTTGCACAATCATTTGGGAAAGGTAGGATGTATCCCCTACCCTTATGATTTCTAAATCCATTCTTTGGATATCTAAGAAGATAGGGTCTTTCTCAATCTGTAATATGGATAGAGTAGCGGGTCCTTTTCTGCTTAGAGAATAAGCTACCTTGTTCGCCTTTCCTGGATGATAGTGAATAGAGAAATCGTAATCCTTGATTAGCTCTAACCATATCCTTTGACGCATGTTGATCTCCTTTTGTGTGAATATATACTTTAGGCTCTTGTGGTCGGTATATATGTCACAATTCTCACCATAAAAGTAGTGCTGCCAGATTTTCAAGGAAAAAATCACGGCTACCAGCTCTAGATCATGAATCGAGTAGTTATGCTCATGGATATTAAACTGTTGTGAGGCATAGGCTATCACATTATCATTTTTCATGAGTACACAACCCAAGACTTTCTTTGAAGCATCACTGTATATCACAAATATTTCTCCACTTTTCGGTAGTATGAGTACAGGTGTAGTTATCGGCCTTCTCTTTAGCTCCTTGAAGCTTCCCTCACATTCTTCCATCCAGACTTACTTTACCCCTTTTATTGTTGACTTAGTTAGCGGGCTTGACAAACGTGAGAAGTTTCTCACAAAACTTCAGTAGTACCCAGCTAATCCAAGAAAACTATGGATTTATGTGACACTAGAGGGCCTGGGCCATTCCTCAATTTCCTTTGTCTTTGAAGGATCCACATAAATTCCCTCACTTGGGATTATATGTCCCAATAACATGACTTGATTCTTCCAAAAGTCACACTTTCTGAACTTGACATCCAACTTCTCCTTTCTTAATGTCGCCAACACAAGTCTTATATGTTCTTCATGTTTCTCCTTGCTCTTGGAGTAGATGAGAATATCATCAATAAACACTACCAAAAATTTGTCGAGGTAATGTCTAAAGACTCTATTCATCAAATCCATGAAGATTACAAAAGAATTAGTAAGTCCAAAGGTCATCACCAAAAACTCGTAGTGCCCATACCTTGTTTGGAAGGTAGTCTTCTGAATATCTTCCTTCTCTACCTTTACCTGATGTTATCCAGAATGAAGATCCACCTTTGAGAAGTATTGAGATCCTCTTAATTGGTCGAACAAGTCATCAATCCTTGGGAGAGGATACTTGTTCTTTATGGTGATCTTGTTGAGTTCCAAATAATCGATACACAGCCCCATTATTCCATCTTTCTTCTTCACAAAGAGCACTGGTGCACCCCAAGGTGATGAAATAGGGCATATGAACCCATTTGCTAGATGCTCTTACAGCTGCTTCTTTAACTCCTCCAGTTCGATAGGATCTATCCTATAGAGAACACTTTGAGATAGGAGTAGCTCCAGGTATGAGTTCAATTGAGAACTCTACCTCATGATCTGGGGGAATTCCGGGTAACTCTTCGGGAAATACATCGCCGTATTCCCTCAAGATGGTAATTTACTCAAGGTTGGAACTTTCCTTCGACTCAACCATTTGGGCGAGGTATGCTTATTCATAGGGAATAAACACCCACAACATTGAAGGATTTTTAAAAGGAGAATAATGATCTTCCTTCAATTTGTATAGGATCATGGGATGGTTCATAATATGAAAAGATATTTACTTTTTCTGACAGTTGATATGTGCTCTATATAACGAGATCCAATCCATTCCCACTATAGTGTCGAATTCCACCAAGGGAAGTATTACGAGATTTTTCGGAAGAATCTTTCCACATACGCCAACATGAGAAGAGTCAAACACTTGGGTTGCAATGATTGCACCACTTGGTGTTTTTACAGATATCTCTACTTCAAGGTTTCGGGGCTTCGATTCTATAGTTCTAGAAAAAATGCAAAATATAAAAGAATGCGTAGAACCAGAATCAAATAAGACTTTTTCCATTCTTGAGTGAATAGGAAGTTTACCTTGTACGACTTCATTATCATGCTCCACCTCCACAGTAGTGATGTCATAAGCCTTACCTTGTTCCTTTGACTTTGGTGGTTTCTGATGTTGATTACCCTCGAGAACTCGAGGTTTAGTGCACTGGTTTGCATAGTGCCCTAGCTCCTTACAGTTGTAGCATTGAACCATGAGTGGTTCTCTCCTTTCATCGGCTATATTCTTCTTCCTTTTCATGTCTTTTTGACACTCTTGAGCATGATTTCCTTCTTTCCCACACTTAAATCACTTCCATGTCCCTTTGAAACAGTTCCCATGGTGAAACTTTCCACATTTTTGGCATGTGGGTCATTGAGTTTTCTTCCCACCTTTATCATTAGATCAACTGGCTTGAAACTCCATCTTTCATTTCTTATCCCCATAGCCATGTGACTATTCTACAAACTACATCTCCACTTTGTGGGCACATCCAACAACTTCTTCATAACTCCCAACGTCTCGAATTGCGAGAGAATTTTGAAGGTGTGGTTTTATTCCACTAAAGAATCTATCAATTTTTCTATCATTGTTGATAACAAAACCCAAAGAGTACCTTGCAAGACTTGTGAAATTCGCTTCATAGGTTGTGATAGATTCTTATTTTTTCTTGAGCTCTATGAATTCTCTCTCCATCTTCGTACGAAGAGTTCGTGGGAAATACTTATTAAGAAACATTATATTAAAGTCTTCCCATTCCATCTCTTTAATTTCCTCCCTTGGCTTGGTGTTCTTAATCAAATCCCACCATTGATCATCTTCTCCATATAGATGATAAATGGATAGAGTCACCTTCTCCGTCTCAGAACAGTGAAGCACAGAAAAGATCACCTCCATGGATTTGACCCACTATTCCACAACTAGTGGATCAGAATATCCACAAAACGTCGGTGGTCGTTGCCGTATAAAACACTCGATAGCCAGTTGCTCCCTCTTTGGTGAAGGAGAAAGTTCCCCATTATTATGGTTATTATTCATAACCTGAGATAATTGGGTAAGTATGGCCCTGAATTTTTTAACTCCACCTCCCAAATCATTGGGGATGTCGTTTGGGCAATCGTTGCATTGTCCCTCGCATGAGTTGTTGGCCTGATTTCTCCTGGTTCCCACCATTTTCTAAAATATAAAAGGTTAGAACAAAAAATAAGTAAACAATTCATGAATAACTTATTCATTTAAACAATTTAAACCTAAAAAATAACATATGGGATCCCTATATAAACATTCTTATGAGCATATTTGTACTTAGTCTCACGCTAGAGGTTTTCTCTAGGGTTCACTAATCCTAATTCCCAAATTAACTAAACCTTGCCTCTGATACCAACTATAGAGACCCAAAATTTTCTTACTTTACTATTAAATAATTTTAATGATAAAAAAAATAATAGTATTACACATAGAGGATCCAATGGTTTAGTGTCTTGGGCAAACTAGGACCACACAAAACAAATACAACATCAATCATAAAAATTTATTTAATTTCTTCTTCTCTAGCTTCTTATTGGCACTTGTCCTCTCCTAAGTACATGTAGCCACCTGAGGATATACATAAAAATGGGTGATCTAGAAGACCAGTAATAGGATAGATAAGAAAAATATAGTATGGGGTGAGCATAATCATGACATAGGAAAACGATCATGAACATGAGAGGAGCATAAATAAAAGACTTGAAATGTGGCAATGCATAAAAATGAAACATCTTGTATTAGTGTTTAACTACCATGAATACTTGTGAACGAAGCTAGAATCTTGTTCACACATCATTTCACATTCAATCATGAGATTACTCACTTTACCCAATGCATTGGAGCATAGCATAATTCCAGGCACACCAGTCACATTGAAACATTCATATTGCGCAATATAATTCCGGGCGCACCCGTCACATCATAACATTATCATCATCACGCTTTCCAGATAGAAAACATATAAAAAATGTACATAACTAACCCATGTAAAGGTATGGGTTTCATCTCATAATAACACATTCATAGGCTTTGGGTTCCCAAAATAAAGAGGGAATAACATACATGTTACAAGAACCGTCCACTTTGAGTGTGAAGTAAAAGGGGTGTTCTTAAAAGAAGAGTTCTTTTGGAAAACATTTTGTTGGACATAAAAACTAGTTCAAAACATGTTTATACCAGAAAAGTAAAGATAATTATTAACAAATTATCTTTAAAGAGTAACCATATAAAAAATGGAGTGAAAGAGGGAGGACCCGAAGGAAGAAAACTGGGTTCGAGATTTCCCTTTATCTTGTATCCGAATGCATCCTTCTATTTAATGTCCTGTACAATGACATTATATTCATTGATTAGAAATTACATAACCTTATATACATTAATAGGGTTCATTCTGGTTCATTATGTCATTTTATGTTCCTTTGGATGACTTATAGAGTTTAAAAACATTGTTCCGGGATCTTCATTTTTATGGTTTTTCTTGGGTGGTTCACTTGTATTCATAAATTGAAGTTCGGGTAGAATATGGGTAAACATACAGAACTGATATCACATGTTATTAATGAGATTACAGTATTTTTAATGATCTTAGAATGAATCATATTATATCCATGTGGATGAATCATTAGATTATAATTAAATGAAGATTGTTTGAGTTAATTTGGGCGGTTTTTCGATCACAATGAACTTGTTTTAATTTATCACTTAGTAAGATGTTCATAAGTCAGTTACAGAACTTTAAATAGAACATAATACATATAAAATATTCTGGTTCAACCATAAAAATGGTTTCATGACCAGATCTGATGGTAGAAATTTAAGAAT
Organism: Viscum album; assembly: GCA_963277665.1. Lineage (NCBI taxonomy): Eukaryota > Viridiplantae > Streptophyta > Magnoliopsida > Santalales > Viscaceae > Viscum > Viscum album. The sequence continues at coordinate 494,943,192 of OY728148.1, read as the reverse complement.
AAAGCATGTCGTTCTTGAAGGTGATAAATTAACAGCTCACGAACAACGTTCTCTTTAATAAAATAAAAGGAAGATAAAAAGGGGGTTGGGTGATATAATATCCCATTATAATCAAACAATTACTGTATATGTATAATACTGGAGTTACAATACAATTTGGATGATGATAGGTGGGGAGAGATCAAGAAATGAACTTCAACTTGAAAGGAAATTAAAGGAGAAGAGGGAGAGAAATTACCTCTTGAATCCTTCTCTTGAGAACCACCTTAAGGGCCTAAGATTGGTATTTTGATTAGAACAGAAGATCTTGGATGTGGGGGAGGGACTAGGGAAGGTGTTTGGGCAGAGTATAGAAAAGTCTTGGAGCTTGAGAGGTGTGAGGAAATGAGGGTGTGAAGGGTGGCTTTTATAGTGGAGGGGAGAGGGGTTTCCTTTATATAAAATTCATTAGTTTATTAATTTCCTTGAAGACAAGGAATAGTGAGTCTTGAATGAAAAATAATATTAATTTTATCATGTGATCTTGAACCAAGTGGGATTACATCAGCATAACATCATCGATGACTCAATTAATCCATTATTTAGTATTTATTGTAAATTATCAGATTCTACTATTCATCAAAAATTCAAGTATCTCAGAAAAATCCCGGAAATTTACCCGAACAATTTTTTGACGTGTGGAATCCAAAAATGAAATCCGTTTTTCAAAAATAATTTTCTAAATATTAATAATTTAATATTTAATTAAACTCATAATTTACTTAAAAAACATATTTTAAGATTAAAACTGATTTTATAGTTCTTTCAAAAATTACGCAGGGTATTATAAAATTATCTAAAAACAATAAGAAATTGATTCAATAATTTATGAATAAATTTTAGGGAAATAAATTTTCTTTTAAAAAAATAAATAAATTATAATTAATTATTTATGACTTACAAAATACCAAAACGTTTACTAAGTTTGAATTGTCACTTTCTAAGATGTCTAAATTTTATTTAATTATTCATAGGTAATGTTACTCTTATTTTGGATGATTTACTATTCATAAGGGTCATATTACTATTCATAAGGGTGTGTTACTATTCATAAGGGTAGGTCACTATTCACCAAAAATTATTTTTGTTTCATTAGACTCCAAAAATCATCTTGAACACAACCGTGTATGTCGGATTTTTGAAATTCCAAACACAGAAGTGACAAAATTATGTTTAAAGGTCACCTATCACTTAGTAGTTCATTATGTTGTGTTTTCATGTTATTTTATAACATAAATATAAGAAGGGAATTTCCATTGAAAAACTTTGGGTCGTTACATCTAGTGATCTATATCTACACAGTTATGTTTGTCACTAAAAAATCCACCTTCAGTGGTATCAAGTTGCTTCTACTTTGCGTGTGAGGGTTCTATCGGATCTGCTTCCACTTTTGATGTCGCTAAATCCACCTTCATTGAAATTAGAGAATTTGAAGGTGTTTCTACATATGTGTGAGAGTTCGGTCTGAGGCTCTACTGAACTACACCAGAAGAAGGAAGAAAATGAATAGTCTTCATACCTATTCCAAATCATGTGGTTTACATTTTTGTTTTATTACCACTTTTATTTTTCATTTTCTTTATCATTGTTTGGAAGGTGTTTTTAAATTTGTCAAAAGTTTTTTTTTCAATTTCAATTCACCCATGTTTCTTTTTCCTCCCTTATCTATCTCTATACATTTAAAAATAAACCACATCCCTTGTAATTTGTCCCCCATATCTATCTCTTTCCAAATTTTCCAAATGTTTCATTTAAAACTTATTTCCTCCTTCCATCAAAACATCCTCATATTTGCCTTATACTTTTCCAAAAATGTGTAAAGGAATTTTCAATTCATCAGACATTCTTATACATTTTTTTGGAAATCTATGATATAATTTTTTTTTGCATTCCACAATTTCAAAAAAAAATGTCATCTTGAATTCTGAATAATTAAGACTTCAATTAAGGAAAAAAGAAGATTCTGATTCTGAAAACAATAATTGAAATTTGAAATATCTAAATAAATGGATTTCATGGAGATATAATTCTGTTTCTTTAATGATCTCCTAAACTTATCTCTGGATATTGACAACAATGTTGGATACCCGCCACCTTTATCTTCCTCCACCCTATCTCTCGTCCTGAAGCTAAATCAATCATCTGCACCCGAATCAATTAAAGAAATGGAGTTATTATCCAATTAAAACTCCTATCATAATTTCAAGACCTTCTTCAATGTTCTATATGATTGACCATCCTCTAGTTCAGGATTCCTAAGCATTGTAGGTCTATTTTGGTTCTCTTGGAAAAGAACAGTGGTTCCTCCTTCCCATACACATGTGTCTGAGTCCCAATGAAGGCCCAAAGTAAAGGGGGATATTGCAAAGAACTCAAGGAATATGATTCCATGGACAATAATATGACCCATGATGAAAAGTAAAGGGTGGAATAATTCCAAGTCTATTTAAATGAAATCTAGTTTGTTTCCTATTATTTTTATTTTGTTCTTACAATCACCTCTAGTGACCGACTTATCTTATTCCACATGAAATTTTGAATTTATTACAACTAATGTGTATGGTGAAGTAATTAAACATGTTGGTCAACCACATGGATGTGATTAAAATTCATGGATGACATGGAAAATAAGTTTATGGGGCGGGGGTGTTGGGAAGATAAACTTTTTTCCTTGGATTACGCCAAACATCCACTATTATGATGGAGAATTGGATAATTAAACTTGGGATACTTAATGTGACTGGTGCTGAATTCTAGGGTGATACCTACTACACCAAATTTATGGATTGTATTTATGTTTGGTTTTTTTTCTTTCTTTTGTTGTTGTATTATTGTATCCTTATAAATTGGGTATGTGGTGTGTGTTGTAATTTAATTATGAGTTGAAAAAATAAATACCTGTATTTCCACTACAAGTTTATTGAGATCACCTCTAGTGATCATCATCTACGTGGTTGTGTTTTTAATTTCAAAATTCACCTTTAGTTTTGTCACACATTTATGTTTTAATGGATAAATGGTTTTTTATATTAATACCACCCACCTATTTGATGAATTTGTTTTAATTCATCTGCATCATCTTGGTGGTTGTTGTGGTGGTGGGGGGTCAACTGGCTTTAACATGTTAGGGCATGGGATAAAAACATTGAACTTTTCATGCCTCTCCCCATATTATGACATAAAAAGTAAGTTTTCCAATGTTGGTAGTGGGTTCTTATTTTTTAGCAGTATAGTGAAAATATCTAATTATATACAATATTTTTGAAGGAAAAGAAAACCAAATGTTCTAATAATTTTTCCAACTTTATTGATTTACCATGTACCAATTTCTATTTTATGACATTCTAAGTGGTTTATAAAATATCTTATTTCTTACTTTATGAGAATATACATAATATGATCTTTATATTTAGTGGATAAAACAATTTATTCTAGCACTAGGGTTTTGTTAAATTTCATCTATCCTATACATGGATTAGTTTAATAATAGTGATCAGGGTATGTGAAATATATTTAGTACTTTTATTATTCAAAAATTGGTCCATTTTACTATATGGGGGAAATACATTTTTTGTTGTTAGATTTATATGAATGATAATTGAGCTCACATGAACATTTCTCATTACAAAAAATTCAGTTTTTTCAATTAATAAACAATAAATTTTTGTTTATAATTTTTCTAACTAGGTTTTTATCAAAAACTACAAATTATGTTGAGGTGGATCTTCTGTTCAAAATATTTTCTTCAAGATTTTGTCCATGACCTTGCACTCTTTCTTTTTGGATAATTTTATTCCTTTTATACAAGTCTTCATTAAGTGTCTTAGAATTTGAGTTGTCACATCAACATGTTTGTAACTTAGTTTACCTATGATCTGACATACTTAATTTAGTATAAAAAATAGCTGAGTATGTAAATAATAAACAAGCTTATATGATGATAATTTCCACTCATGTTTCTTTGTTGGTTTCTCTTCAAGTTTTCTTCTAAGTATAAGTGGATTATTTACAGACCATTGTTCATATATAATATATATATATATATAATAGAAAAAATTATTTGTGTCATTTTTCTAAATTTATAGCTCCTACTAACATTTTTAATGTTGGCTGTTTTGGACACGACACATCTCTATGGGATCTATCCATATATCTAATTTTATGAATCACGTTTTCCCTTTATTCTTAGACCATATTACATTCTAACTTTCTAAACAATTTTTTTAGTGTTTTCATCAGTGGTTTTGTTTTTTTATTGCACATGATTGTTTTTTATTCTCTTATAGGTTGAGTTTGTTTAACTCAAAACATGCTGAAAAGGAGTCACAATCACTGAAAATATGTTTTGGAAGTTAGAATATAATGGTTAGGTATTTCCACTATTGACTTGAAAAATGTGTGCAACCAAATTGTGAATTATGGAATTTCATTTCATTGTTGTCATATTTAAATTTTCCTTATTCTATTCTTCCAATTTTCATTGAATTAGTTTGATAATTATGCATGAAAAATACTTTTATTATTTTTAATTATCAATTTATATAATACTGTTAGGATTTTGTTTTCTGCATTGGGTCTGCTTAATCCTACATGGGCTTCTTCATTGGGCTGTTACATTCAGCTAGCTTTCTTTTCGTGACTTAGTTAACTCGGTGATCCACGTTTTTTATTCCTTGTTTATTGATTACTCTAGATACCCACTCGATCTTCGACGTCTACCTGTACACCTCTCTTCACTACATCATTGGCATTCTATTTCATGTGGCTATATGGCATGAGTTGGTTGGTCTTTCAGTTCAAGGTGTAAGATAATGTAAAGGGGAATTGATCACCATTGTGTGGTGTCTCTTCACTCTCTCGATCATTTAGTTCTCTCTCTAGTTTAGATCTTGGTTCTCCCAGACAAAACCTAGCTCGTCGTTCTCACCTGCTTTAGTAGAGGTTTCATCCAGGCTTGTCACGCTCCCCTGCTTCACCTCATGGCTAGTTTATGGTGGAGATGACATCATTCCTTGGAAGAGTAAGTGAGAAACCTTCTTGGTGATATATCCAAAATCACAAAGGCCATGAGAGATATCAGAACCAAGGGGTATTTCACACACCAGTACTATCTTTAATATATCAAGACTTCCAAAGTTTTCTTTAAACTCCAACATTGTAAGTACTATAATTTTAGTTTCATTTGTTATGAATATTTACATATTGAATATCCTTGTTATTATTTTATATTCTTATTGGTTTTCACATGTAGCATTCCATTTTTTTGAGATAAATAAAATCTGTTCATGTGGGTGGTGTTATTTCTATGCATGTAGGTCCCCACGAGAATGGAGCACATTAAATAACAGTGTTCTTTCTATTTCCTTTAACTTTTTATATTCTACTTTTTTGGTTCTGTATTTTCAACTTCTTCCTATAAAGATCCAGTTTAGTCCATCTGGGGTTTTGTTTTCTAGTAATATTCAGTTCACCTTCACCCCTCAAAAGATGGTATCATAGCCTCATTGGTTTTATTTTTTTGTGTATTTGATTCCTATTTTGGTGTTTGTAGTTATGGTTTATGTTTTAATTTTCAAACCATGATCTCATCCTAATTCACCAATCACTCATTTACTATTTTTTCTTAAAGAAACTATCCAATCTATATTTTTTAGCATTTTGAATCCCTTTGGGAAAGCATTTTTTTCCTTGGATATTTGTTGGTTGTAAGGGGAATTCTCTTAACATTGAAAATAAGAACTAAAAATCTCATATGTGGGTAAACATGTCAACAACTAGATTCAAAATTGATAAATTTAATGGCAATGATGACTTCAACCTTTAGCGAATTATGATGAGCACCATGCAGGTTACAAAGATGTAGACCCTAACGTGTAAGTTAAATCACATAGACCTTTAATTTTTTCATCAGGTAATAATTATAGAGACCCTAGACTTTTACACACATTATTACATGATTTTAATCATAATTAACCATTAAATTACAAGACAAGGATTGTAAATTCTAGTGTCTTTGGATGATTAGGTACATATAATTGAAAGCATAGAAGTATAATAAAACATATTTATTTTAATCATCCATAAAGAGATCCTAATTTCCATTTATCTCCTTTATATGCATAGGATAACCTGGCGAATACATGAAAAAAAATAGATGAGCTAAAATCCCAGCAAGGGTCTAAACATAAGAATAAAGTAAAGCACATGGGTTAGAAGACATAAAATAATGACATAAAAAGTCATGGAACATGAATAAAAATAAGGAAGAAGAACATGTAGAACATTGAGACATGTAATAATTCCATCATTGGAATTTGGTAAAAACACACAACATGGAATAATCATGAGCGAAGGCTAACTACCAATACCATTGCACATGGAGGACAAAATCCCATAAAAGAATCAGGTTCACTCCCTGTCTTAACCTGATGTATCATGAGACTAAATATTACACAATTCATTAGAGGAATATATGGGAATACCCATAGTAACATTATCATGTATATGTGTTCCATATGAATAATCAAACATAAGGAATAAACATCAGGTTTACCCAAGGAAATAATTTGGGTATCATAAAAATGTCCTAAGGAATAACCAAAGGCTGTATCATGAAAGAGTTCATGAAAGAATGGATTTAAATAATAAATAGACATTTATAAAGGAAAATAGGCATAGATAATGATAAATTTTGAAATAATGAAGTTAAAACCTTTAAAAAGAGTGTTTAGGAAACTTTAAAAATGAGCCACTTTGCTGCAGTTTAAGGGAAAATATTAAAGCATCTTTAAAACAGAAAAGTCATAAATGCTTATTTAAAACCAGAATTGAACCAAGAATTTAATTCATGAGAATTTTTTTTTATTTTAGAAAAATAACAGTGTATTAAAAAAGATTATGGATGGTACTTGAAAATGAGTAAGATTGTGAGAATTTCCTTTAATTGGGCTTGCTTGTCAGGAGGAAAAGAGAAAGGAACATTATAAAACATGTATTTAACCATAAAAGAAAGAATAATAAGGATATAAAAATATTTTTGGAACATAAAAACAATATTTAGTAGGATTACACAAAAAAAATAAGAAATTAATTAGGATAAAGAGAGAGAAAGCGTAACCCGGAGAAAAAATAGAGGTTCGGAAAGATTCCCTTACCTTATATCTGAAAGTGTTCTCCACTTGATCTTAATTTCCTAGATAATAATATTAAATATATAAATAAATTAATTCAGAATATTTTCTACATGTATTATATTTTTACTATTTTATTAGGTTCATTTATAACCTTTTTGATGACTTAAAATACTCAATTTTATCATTCAGAAGTGTTTATTTCCTTGGTCTTCATGATTGGTTCACTTGTATAAATGTATGAAAGATCATGTAAAATGGGAATATATATACATAATTGGAATTTTATGTTATTAATTAACTTTCATAATATTAACTGGTTATATAATTCATTTGGTTATTTGGGGTGAGGATTAATCATTAGATAAATTGTTACGAACTAGTTTTGTTTTATTAGTTAATATTATGTATATAAACATTTTATAGAAAATTAAATAATATTTAGTAAATATATTATAATATATTTTAACAATACTTTTTTATTATCACCCTTGAAGGAGGAATTGAAAAACAAAAACACATCATCCATGAAGGTGGTAAATCATCACCTCACGAATGATGATTTCATCTTTAGAATAAAATGAATAGGAGAAGATAATTGATGGTGAATTTTAAATTAAATAATAAAATAAAATTTTATATAAGATAGTAGAGTTATAATGCATGTTTTTATAGATGAGGTGATGGGATTATAAGAAAATAAAATAAATTGAAAAAGAAAATAAAGAAAGCGAAAGAGGATTTTACCTATAGAATTCTTATCCTTGAGAACCTCCTTAGAGAAATTGGTTTTTGTTTTTTATTGAGATCATAAATCATAGAGACAGGGAATATTCTTGGGAAGATTTTTGGGAAGAAATTAAATAAGCTCCATGGCTTAAGAGTTGTGAGGAGAAGAGGTGGTGAGGGGCGGTATTTGTAGTGGAGGAGATGAGTGTTTTTGGTTATTTTATTCATCAGTTTATTATTTTTGGATCAAGGAATGAAATAGTGATGATTCAATAAAAAAATATAGTAAACAGAGAAGTATAGTTAGATATTTTTGTGCTTACATTAGCAATTACACAAGTAATTGTGTATTTAACTTATAATGTATATATACCATAAATTACACCTTTTACTATTCACAAAAAATTCAACTATTTTAGAAAAATACCAAAAAATTAACCCTAACCATTTTTCAACAAGTATAATTCAAAAATGAACTCAATTTTAGGAAAATAATTTTCTAAATATGATAAATTTAATTTTTAATTAAAAACATTTTTTATTCAAAAAATACAGATTTAAAAATTATACTTGATTTTATGGCATTTTGAAAAATTAATTAAGGTCACATAAATTTATTTTATAATAATAATAAAACAAAATATTAATTTTTGGGTCTATTTTAGGAAAACATATTTTCTTTAAAATCATTATATTAATTATAAAATTTTAATTAAATATTTTTTACTTACAAAAATTCAATGACTTAATTTATCATTTAAAACATTTTTTACTTATAACAAGATATAAATATACAATATTTTCATTTATAAGATACCCTAATTTTTTTAATACTTTCATTGGTGAGGATACTATTCTGTTGGTTGGTTTACTATTCAAAATGGTTACCATACTATTGCAAATGTCATATTACTATTCCATTGATTTAGGTTCCCTAATTCAATAGATACTTCTTATTTAATTCATTATTCATTTATAAAGTTTAAATTGTATTATAAAAGTGATTTTATGTGATTTATACAATAATAAATAAATATAATAAGGTAATTTTCATTGATATAATTTTGGTTCCTTACATCCCCCCCTTATGAAATTTCACCCTTGAAATTTCATTTTACAAACTAAGGTGAAATTAGGTGAGGGTACTTCTCTTATTTTCTGTCATTAACTAGAAAAGAAAAATAAAATTTTGGGGCTTTAATACTTGGATAATAATAATTTGAAAAGGAAAATTTTAATATAAAAGGATAAACTTGTAAATAAAAAAGTATATCCTAACTTGTGATTCCCTAAGTTTTAATATTGGTTATCCATGGTGATAGAATTATCCCTAGGGTTCTTAATAAAGTGTTATAGTACCAATCTAAAAAAATAAATAGACCAATATACGATACAAAATATAGATACCCTATCCTTTTACACATATTATTACATGATTTTAATCATAATTAACCATCAAATTACTAGCCAAGGATCATAAATTCTAGAGTCTTTAGATGATTAGGTACATAAAACTAAAAAAATGGAAATAGAATAAAACACATTTTATTTAATCACACATAAAGAGATCCTAAATTCCATTGAGATCCTTTATCTTCATATGATGACCTAGGGAATACATAAACATAAGGGATGAGATGAAAATCCCAGTAAGGGTACATACATATTAATAAAGCAAAGCACATGGGTTAGAATAAAAACATGATGACATAAAAGGACATGGAACATAAATAAACATAAGTAAGAATAACATTTAGAGAATAGGGACATGTAATCAAGGAATCATATGAATGTTGAAACAACACACAACATGATATAAGCATGATTCAAGGCAAACTTCCAAGATTATTTCACATGGCGGACAAAGTCCCATAAAGGAATCAGGTTCACTCTTGATCCCAATACAACATCTCATGAGACTAAACATTACCCAATGAATTGGAGTGATATCTGGGAACACCTATCACAACATTTTCATGAATATGTGTTCCACATGAAGAATCAAAACATAAATAATAAACATAAGGGTCACCTAAGGAAGGAATCTGGGTATCATAAACAAGTCATAAGGCATAACCAAAGGGCATATCATAAAATAGTTCATAAAAGAATGGATTTAAATAATAAATGTACATTCATAAAGGAAAATAAGAATATATAACGATAAATTATGTAAAAAGTATCTGAAAACCTTTAAAAATTGTGTTTAGGAAACTTTATAAATGAGCCACTTTAGTGCGGTTTAAGGGAAAACATTAAAGAGTATTTAAAACAGAAAAGTCACAATTCATTTCATAATTTGAGAATTGAACCAAGATTTTATTTCATGATAAAATGAGTTATTTTATAAAAATAATGGTGGCTTAAAAAATATTAATCATGGTACTTTAAAATGAGTAAGAATTTGAGAAGTTTCATCCTATCGAGATTGCTTATCTGGAGGAAAGGGGAAGGAAACCTTATAAAACATGTATTTCCACATCAACGAAATATGAATAGGGATAGAAAAGATATTTCTAGAACATAAAAAAAAAATTTATGAGGATTAAATAATTATAATTGATAATTAAATTGGGATAAAGATAGAGAAATAATAACCTGAAGAAAAAATGGAGGTGCAGAATGAATCCCTTACCTTATGAACGAAAGTGTTCTGAACTTGATCTTAATTTCTTGGATAATAAAATAAAATAAAATAATTAATTAATTCATAACCTTTTTAACATTTATTTTATTTATAATAATTTTATTATGTTCATTTATAGATTTTTTGAGGAGTTAAAAGATTCGATTTCATCATTCGAGAGTGTTCATTTCCTTGGTTTTCATGATTGATTCACTTGTATAAATGTATGAAAGATCTTATAAAATGAAAATAGGTATCCATAATTTAAATTATATGTTATTAATTAAATTACATAATATTAAATGGTTATATATGTCATTATTATTTGGGGTGAGGATGAATCATTACATAAAATGTTAGTGGTAACCGTTTAGATTATTTTGGTGTTTTTTGATAATTATGAACTAGTTTGATTTTATTAGTTAATATTATTTATATATACTAGAATTAGAATAATAAATAAGAGTTCATACATATATTATAATCTTTTTTAAACATAAAAAAGTTTTTATGACTGGCCTTGAAGGCGGAACTAAAAAATGAAAACACGCCATCCACGAAGGCGGTAAATCGGCACCTTAGAGATAATGTGTTCATCTTCAGAAGTAATGGAAGGGGAGAAGAGACTTGATGGTGGATTTGACATTTAAATAATAAAATTATGGTATATATATAATATACTACAGTTATAATTAATGTTTGGATAAAGGAATTTATGAGAGTATAATAAAATAAAATAAAGTGAAATGAAAATAAAGAAAGAGAAAGATAATTTTAGCTCTTGAATTATTCTCCTTGAGAACCTCGTTAGGAAAATTAGTTTTTATAGTTTTTAGGTAAGAACCTCATAGACATGGGGAATAGTCTTGGGAAGATTACTGGGCTGAAATTAGACATAATTAAAGGATTAAGAGGTGTGTAGAGAATAGGTGTCAAGGGGTGGTATTTGTAATAGAGGAGAGATGTGTTTTTTTTTATTTTATTCATTAGTTTATTATTTTTGATCAAGACAAGAAATGGTGATGATTATTTGAATAAATAACTTAAATATATAATAATATTTTGATATTATGGTTCTTACACTAGTGATTAATCAAGGAATAGTATATTTAACTTATAATGTATGTATACCAGAAATTATCGTATTTTATTAATCACCAAAATATTCAACTATTTCAAAAAAATACCAAAAATTAACCATAACCATTTTTTGAAATGTATAATTCAAAAACGAACTCAATTTTATGAAAATAACTTTCTAAATATGATAAATTTAAATTTTAATTAAAATCATCTTTTATTCGTGAAATAATAATTTTAAAACTATAATTGATTTGATGACATTTTGAAAGAATAATTAAGGTCTAATATAATTATATTATAATAATAATACAACTAAATATTAATTTATGAGTCTATTTTATGAAAAAATATTTTATTTCATGACATTATATTAATTATAAAATTTTAATTAAATATTTTTTACTTATAAAAATACAAACACTTAATTTATTATTTAAAACATTTATTTACTTATACCAGGATATAAATATATCATATTTTAATTTATAATAAATCCAAATTTAATTTATACTTTCATGGGTGAGGTTAATACTCTATTAGCTGGTTTACTATTCATAATGGTCACATTACTATTCGAATGGTCATGTTACTATTCCATTGATTTAAGTTCTGTAATTCTATAAATACTTCTTATGTCATTCATTATTCATTTATAAAGTTTGTATTATGTTATTTAAGTGATTTTATGTGATTTAAACTGTATGATATAATTATAAGAAGGGAATTTCAATTTATATAATTCGGGTTCACTATAATAATGTTCTAAGAGAAGTTTCTTATGAGTCTATTGTTGCTGGTATTTGGGTTAAACTAGAGAAATTATACATGAATACTTCATTGGTTGGTAGGATTTACAAAAAAACACATGTTTACATTTAAAATTAAACCAAGAAGCTCTATTAAATCCCATCTTGATTAATTTAACAAGGTTATGTTAAATATTTCTAATATTAATGTAACTGTCAACGATGATGATCAAACAATGATCCTTTTAATAAATTTATATAATTCCTACAATACACTAGTTGAAACCATGATGTATGGATCAGAATCCCTAACCATTGAATAGGTTAAGTCAACTATTCTTTCTAAAGACCTGCACTCTAAACCTAGAATCAAAGTTGAGATAGATAGCCTATTATCTAGGGGAAGACCACAATCTAAAGGTAAGAAGAAAAAATTTACTAAATATAAAATCAATAAAAATAAACACCCTAAAACTAGATCTAATTATAATGAAATAAATGTCACTTGATTTTATTATGGAAAACCAGGGCACATTAAACCTGAGTGTAGGAAACTCAAACATGAGTTAGAGTCCAAATTACCCACTGACCAGTCCCTTCTTGTTGAATCAGGTTATGACATTTCTAAAGTCCTTAATATGTCCAGACATTCACTCAATAAAGAGTGGGTATTAGACTTAGGATATTCCTTTAACATGTGTCCCTTTTGAAATTCATTCCTAGAATTGGTTGAAAGGGTAGAATAAGGTATCCTCATAGGTGATAGTAAAAGGTGAAAGGTTGATAAAAGAGGTTATTTTTTATTATAACTATATGATCATTTAATAATCACCATAGATGATGTTAGGTGGGTTCCCAACCTTCATAGAAACATAATTTATTTAGGCATTCTAGATCAAAATGGCTTCACTGTTAGATCAGAAACATTTATTCTAAAAATATCTAAAGGTTATAGAACCATAATTTTGTGGTCTCTTGTCAATGGGTTTTATGTCCTGAATGGAAAGACCCATTCAAGGAAGTTGGGTAGTGTCTATTTCACTAAGACTGGTAATACCACGATTTATCATAGGATATTGCAGTATGCTAGCTCTAAGATCCTAGAAGATCCAAACATGAAAGGGTTGTTGAGTGACACCACACCCAATGATCTTCTTTTTGGGGAAGATTGTGTGATGGAAAATTCCAAGAGGGTTAAATTTAACAGGTACCATTTTAAATCTTTTAAAACCCTTGAATAAATTCATTCTAACCTATGGGGGATATCTAGAAAACCCTCCCATGGTGGGGCATCATATTGTTTTACTTTTATAGATGAAATTTCCATAAAATTGTACATTTACATTCAGAAAAATAAAAATGATGTTTTGAAAACTTTTAAAATCGGTAAAACTTTGGATGAAAACCAAATTTTCAAGAATGTTAAAACCATGAGAAACAATAATGGGTTTTCAATAACTTTCAATTGAATTCATTTATCATTGTGAATATGAAGGTATTAAATGACATAGAATTATTATGGAAACTCCCCAATGAAATGGACTAGTAGAAAGGACGAATAAGAATATCTTAGAGAGTGTATAAAGCATGATGTTATCATTAATTCTCTCTAAATACTTCTTGGTAGAGGTCGTTATGAATACTATCTACCTTATTCTTAGTTTTCCTTCTGATAATTAATTTAAAACACCTAAAGAATTATGGAATAGTAATCCTACCTCATATAACTACTTAAGAGTATTTAGTTGTACTTCTTATTCTCACATTAATAATGATAATCTAGAACCACGAGATCTAAAATGAATATTTATTGGGTACCCTGAGGGTGTTAAGGGGTATAAACTCTGGGTAGATAAACTCATCCACCAAAAGTGAATCATAATTAGGGATATTTTTTTTCAGGAGTCTTGTTATCCTAAAACCATGTTTTCCACATATAGAATCACTAAACTAGCCTTAGAATAGGATGATGAAGATGATCCCCAACTCATTTTGAAGCTGTTTTCCAGTCCACTCTACCTCTAGCTTAGACCACTGTTATGAATGATTTTGAGTATAGTTTTGGTTCATATTTTGAACCAGAACTTCCTTCTAGTGATAAGGACTACCAATTTACTCAAGATAGAGAAACGAGAGTCCATAGACCTCATTCTTAGTTTAACAAGTATGACATGACTTAATATGATTTCCATGTGGCCCAAGATCTTATATATGATGATCCTAAAATATATAGTAAATACATAAATGAAAAATACTCAAAGAGGTGGGTCCTTACCATGGATGAATAAATTCACACTTTAAGAAAAAATCAAACTTGGTCTGTTATTAATTAACCAACCAATGAAAAAATTATTGGTTGTAAGTGTATTTATAAGATAAAGGAAGATAAAACTGAGGGAAATGAAATCAAATACGAATCCAGGTTAGTTTCGAAGGGTTTCCTTAAATGAGAAGGCGTTGACTATTCTGAAATATTTTCCCCTATTATCAAACATTCTTCTATTTAGATTTGTCTTTATTTTGTAGCCTATAATGATTTTCACATTGAACAAATGGATGTAAAAATTTCCTTCCTACATGGATATTTAAATGCGAAAATCTATATGAAACCACCTATTGGTTACTCTGAGTAATTTATACTAAATCAAGTATTCCAGTTAAATAAATCATTATATAGCCTGAAACAATCTTCTAGGTAGCAGTATATAAAATTTAATTCATTTATATTGGATAAAAAATTTAAAAATAATCAATATGATGCTTGTATATATTTCAAATCAACTAAAAATTGTATGCTTTATCTAATACATTATATTGATGAAATTATTATCATTTGTAAAAATATTAGTCTTATCAATTTTTTAAAATCTCAATTAAAAGGAAAGTTTGAAATAAAATAATTAGGTGAAGCTAAGAAAATAATAGGAGTTGAAATAATTAGATATAGACCAAATAAATTGATTTATCTTCCTCAAAATGATTATGTAATAAAGATTCTAAATATATTCATGTTTTAATCTCTCAAACCTATCAATTTACCTCTTGGGAAACACTATAAACATAATTTAACACAAGAAACCACAACTAAAGATGATGTAAAACTTATGTCTAAAATCAATTATGATAATTTTATTGGTAGAATTACATACTCTATGATTTGAACCAGACATGATATTGTCTATGTAATCTTCACTCTTACAAGATTAATGAAAACACCTAGAAAGCTACACTGGAATTCCATTAAATGTTTTTTAAGATATAGATCCTGTAGTTATAATCTTTATTTGTGTTGTGGTAAAGTTGTTGACACATCTTATATTCTGGGTAGATATATAAATGTTGACTATGTAGGTAATATTGACACTAGAAAATCCTTGAATGGTTACATGTTCACTACCTTTGGTGTCCCCGTTTAATGGAAATGTAACATGCGTTCCATAGTTTCTATTTTAACTACATAATCTGAGTATATTGACTTGAATAAGGAAGTGAAAGAAGCCTTATGGATAAAATGATTCTCTTATAAACTTTTTCTTTTCAATTCTATCATACATATATATTTTGATAATCAATCAACACTTAATTTTTCTATAAATTTAGTATTCCATGGAAAATCAAAGCACATAGAAATTAGGCTACACTTTATTATAGATTTTTTAGAATCCATAACCATGTGTGACAAAAAGATACACACTGATGATAACTCAACTGATAGTTTGACTAAAGTCATGGTATAATCTAAATTCAATTTTTGTCTAGATAAGTAAAATTTGTTTCCATTTCTATAACCATAGGTTCAATAACATTTCCAATTTCAATTTAAAGTGGTAGATATTTTTTAATTATTTCATTCCATTTCATTTTTTTCACATTGAAATTTTCATAATTTTATTCTTCCAATTATAATTGAATTAGTCTGATAATCATGCATGAAAAATAATTGTACTATATTTAATGATAAATTTATATAATACTTCTAGGATTTTTCTCTCTGATGGTATTGGTTAATCCCAAGTGGGCTTCTTCATTGGGTCATTACCTTCAGTTGGCATGATTTGGTGGCTTTGCTGACTCAGCGGTCCGCATGTATTATTCCCTGGACATTGATTACTCTAGCCACCTAATTGATCTGCACCACCCACCAGTACACCTCTTTTTTACTACGCCACTGGTGTTTTGTTTCGCATGGATTCAGGGCATGATCTGGTTGATCATTATATTCGAGAAACATGCTAGTGTCAGGAGGGATTGATCACCCCCTTCATAGTGTCTATTAAATCTCCTAATCATTTGGTTCTCCCTCTATTTTGGATCTTGGTTCTCTTGGTGAAACCCTAGATCACCATTCTCACCTGCTTCAGTAGAGGTTCCATCCTTTCCTATCTCTCTCATCGTATTCACCACATGGCCAATTTATATTGGAGACAATTTCCTTTATTAGAGGAAGAAGTGAGACCCATTCCTGGTTTTAACACCACAAGAACGGAGGTTAGAGAGAGAGAGAGAAATTATAAATCATTTTGGGTATGAGGAGTGGGTGTTAGTTCTTTTATTAAGGGAATTTTAATTCTTTCAAATTTTAGTGGAATTCACATTAAATCCTCAGAAATAAGTTTTATAGACATAATTGTTCCAAATTTTTTGTTTTGTTAACAATAATTCCCCTTAAACAATAGATAAAAATTATATTTTTTGTTATTATATTTATATTTATCATGATCCATCACTTTTTCAACGCATATGAAACTAACTATTAACTAATTAATTAATTTACCATTTCCTCTACCATTATTTTTATTATTCTATTAGAATTGGTCCCCTTAAACCAAATGTAGTGTTAGGGATACTTTGTTATCAATCGTGAAAATGATGAGAAAGAATTTTTAAACTATTTTCATTGATAATTATATGTTTCAAAATCATCATTTTTTTATTTTTTAATTGTGTATTTACATTTTCCTTATTATTTATATTTTAAGTGATATGGAATGTTTTCTACCTTTTTGATTTTTCTCTCCTGCTTCTTTATTCTAAAATATGAACAAAAGGCATCAAGGTTTGGCTTATTTATTAAGACTTTTTGAAAACTACTTATAGTTTAAGTGATTTTGTGAAGGTTTTTTCATATTTATTATTATAATTTTTTTGGATAACTTATTTATGTGGATTTTTTCTGAGGGGAAAAAGTTTTTTCTTGGATTTAGGTCTTTTTGAAAACACTTATTTAAAATTTCTTATAGAACTGATCACTAATGATGAACTATTTTAAAAATTAAGCGATATTATTTTGGTTTCTCAAAAAACACCCACACTTAAATTTAAATGGAATAAAACTGAATGACGTGGTAGAATTTCAATATGAAATTTGAATACATTTACATAGAAGCACTCATCACAAGTGATAGGTGGAATAAGTAGTTTTCAATAAGTTTTGAAAAAATTATGTTCTAGAAGAAAACCACTTAAATAAGTGTAATAAAAACAATAATTTAACAAGAAATTTGGAATCAATTATGTATAATCACTTATAATAGGTAATAAATTCTATAAGGAGCTATAACACCCCATAAGACATAATACTTTAATCTGATCATAGATTTTCTTGCACACAACACCAAACTATAAACAAATATGAATAAATATTACTATGATGAATCATTTAAAAAAGAGCATGAAATTTAGTATGAAAAACCATGGATTATTACACATCATGGACAATTACATACTTTAAAATTGAATACATTAAAATAAGACAATAAATATAAAAGAATGAAAGATTAAATACTAGGAGACCTCTTGGATCATCTTCACCCATGAGGATCATTAATATCCAAAGAAAACCTATAATGGGTTGGAACATAATGAAAGGATAAAGAATATAGTTATATCATTAACTAAAACAATGAAATCATAAGTGTGACTAAAGATATGAGAACATAATGTATGATTCTAAAACGTCTATAAATAAGAATAAAATCTGTCTGTTATTATTGTTGATAATATGGTTTTTGGATAAAAATGTATGCAATATATATACTGAAGTTCTGTATTTCTAATAAATTTTTTAAATAATATATTTGAGAAATAACAAATAAATAAACACAAATATAATATTTAATTTAATTATCTTATTATAAAAATATTTCTATGTGCTAAATGTTATTATTAAATAATTATATGATAAAAATAAAAGAATTATTTTAATATCAATATATTTAAAAATAAAATTATTTGGATATAAAAAATAATTATTTAATTAGAAATTAATTTGAAATAATATTAAGAATATAGAATATTTAAAAAAAATTATTCCCAATAATATCAGTTTTTCTTCATATATTATATTTTAATTTAAATGATAAATTTATAAATTTATAAATTTTTATTTTTCTAGAATAATTTTTTTTATTTAGAATAACAATATTAACTTAGGGTGTATTTTTTTGAGATTTTTCTAAAATAATTTATTTTTAGGAGAATAGTGAAAAATAGATTCTACCAAAACTGTGAATTTTATGTCATTGTATGGAAGAACTAAGAGTGTATAAAGACTTTTAATTGGTCAAATATGTATTCAATATGTACATCTATACATTTTAAAATTACTATGTTTAATTTAGAAAACCTATTATTAACATTTTAAGGACTTAAGTAATATTTTTTAATAAAACCTATTTTTGGTCTTTTATTTTAATTAAATATTTTTTTGGTAAAAAAACTTTTTGATTTCCTTGAAAGTATTATAATTATTTTATCATATAATTATTTCTATTGTAATTTCTCAACCTATGTTGCACTAAACGGTGCCCCAAACTGGTGGGTCACATGGCTTCAAGTACGCCTTTCCGTACGATAGAGGCTACTATCTAGCTATGAGGGACTAGGGTGTTTATGTGGGGAGAATATTCCCTCATATTAGATTATACCACAATGATATAGTAATAACAATCAATAGAGGAAACATTAAATCATTAAGACACAAGATAATATCCAAGAACGGAATAGATAAACAACACTAAAAGTAATTTCATGTACAATATAATGTGTTATGTCATGTATCTACAAAGGAAGAAAACAATTATACAAGAATATATTACAATACATGTATTAAAATACCAAAAAATACCCAAAAGGAACTATCCCAACTAGCATAACAAGCCTAGCTTGGTCCTGCTCTCCCCTTATCCTAAGCATAATAGTAATCAAGCATTTTATAATGGGTGCTTTCCCCGATCCTTATCTACATCCATGAATTCCTTCCACATATCCAGCAGCAGCCCAAACTTGGTTTGAGATAACACTCAGTAGGCCACCACTAACTATGTCTATAACAAATTCATCCTATGTATACAAGCTAAGTAGTGTATGATATATACATCATGTATCAAAATAATGAAAGTAAAATGATACAAGTCAAGTGTACGATCTATCATACCAGGGCTCCCTATAAAAAACAGTCAAGCTCCCATGACAAGGGAAATGGTAAAAACATAAATAAACAAGTCTAATAACTATTTAGTCTAACAACTGTAAACTGATACCCTGAATAAGGATATCTATAAGCATAACAAAATATCCACCATGGCCATGTCATATAATCAAGTGTATAACATTCACCCCAACCATGCTGTATATTCAAGTGTATAATAACCATCACAACCACACCATATAATAAATATTATACATAATGAACTTGTCATGTAATCAGAATTAAGCAGCCACATTGGCCTACACCATGTAATCAAAAGTGTTAGACCAAAAATGGTCATATCCAAGGTATACAAGATAAGGCATCCTCATTGAGTCCTAGGAGCATCTCGATGGAAACTCGATAAAGACATGGGGAGAGAGGGGTCCAAGGATCATGTCAATAGACTATGTCTAATTAAATCCCAAACAAGCTAGATCTAAGTGGTAATAAGACCCAAGGAATCCTACCGAATTGGGATCTAAGGAGTAAATAGGTCCAATCCATCTACTTACATAAACAAGATCAATGGGTGGAATGCCCATGAATTATATGGAATCAAGATCCATGGAGCTCTTCTAAGGAATCCACTTCCAATTAAATTCATCATCTCATTTTATTCATCATTTCATAACATTTACATTTTATGAGTTCTTATAAATCATTTCCACAATTTGTATAACATCCATTTAAACAATTTAATCATTCAACATCATTTAATACATGGAAAAAGAGGAATATCTTTCTTCTAATCAATTTAATTAAGTTTATTCAATTTAACAATCTATCAAAATAGTGGCGAGCTACCACGCACCCAACAAGGTGGTATAACATAAGGAAAAATCAAGGGAGCACCCCATGGGTGGCCTAAGTTGATGCTAAACAACCTCAAACCATAAAATGATACTCAAGGGGAAACCTAACAAGTTTCATTTCATTTTCTTTAAACATTTAATCAATTTCTGAGGCAACGTCGGAATGTCTAGCATGCGGAAAAATGAAAATACAGCTTATAAAACACCAAAACATAGGGGATAAGGTATAAACCACCTATTGTAAGTCCATAATAGATAACT
The DNA here is from genome assembly GCA_963277665.1 of Viscum album. NCBI lineage: Eukaryota > Viridiplantae > Streptophyta > Magnoliopsida > Santalales > Viscaceae > Viscum > Viscum album. The sequence continues at coordinate 494,922,295 of OY728148.1, read as the reverse complement.
AATCTAGTATTGAGCTTTGATTTAGTCTAGATCAGAAGAAAAATGAATAATAGATGAAAATATTGGAAACATGGAAAATTTGCTTCCACCAAAATATATTCTTCGATATGAAGTCGAACTAATAATGTCACAAGAGTAATGGATAACTCACAGATGCAGATCCAGTGATACTGAAGGTGTTCAAATCTGAGACCAGATGGCGAAATAGTTGCAAAGTCTATGATTTGAGCTCAAAGGGAGCTCCCAAGACCATGCTGTCTACTAGAATGAAAAATAGAAGATAAGCTTAGGTTTTAATAAAATTTAAGGGTGAAATGGTAATTTCCTCTAAAAATCCTATGTCAGATAGTTTTTCCACACGGTTTTCCAAACAGTGGGCCCTGCACTATATCAAGGGGGACCCCACACAATTTCGTATGCACAATTTTTGAAACCATGCACAAACTATTCCTAATTCCTCTATTAAAAATTATAGGCGCTCCTACACATGCATGTTCCCCTAGATGTATGGTTTTCTCAAATCGTACATCCTTTTGAATCCCTCTGTTTAGCCCCACATGATTTGTAGTAACCATGTGGCCTATCCTATATGGTTTTTGCTTACTGTTCAGCTAAACTTACATTTCCAAAAAGTGGGGATTCAGGATCCAAAAAATCCCCATACATCCCAATACACCTATGATCTCATTAGGCATCCAAAATAGGTCAAAAAATTATTTAAAATGAAATAAAAAATAATTTTACCTCATAATAAAACCTAGAATCTTACAATATTCCCCCTTAAATCAATTCGCCATTGAATTTCCCTTCCAAGGGTGGTCAAGAATCACCTGATAATAACTCGGGTCGTTGAGTTCATACATCAGCCTCCCACTCCCAAGTCTCATCCTTTAAATGGTCATTCTACCATAAATCCCATATTAGAGGAATTAACTGGCCCTAGAAAACATTCCTACTCCTTTAAAAGATATGAATAAGAGTATCCTTAAAGGAATCATCCATGTATAGGTCATCCTCATCTAACTATAAATTATGAGACGAGTCTAAGGGATAATGACACAATTGAGATACATGTAATATGTTGTGTATGGACTTATACCTTTTAGGTAACTACAATAGAGAGGATACTAGACAAACTCTCTCAAGAATCTCAAATATCCTGACACATCACAGTGAAATATTTCCCTATATCCTAATACATTTTTGTCCTAGCCCGGGTGAGATATGTAAAAAGACCTCATCCCCAACCAAAACTCTTGAGTTCATCGATAGTGATTGATGTGGGATTTCAATCTAGACTGAGTTGTATCCATCCAATTTCTGATCAACTATACCTTCCTTAAAGTATCTTGCATGATATTCGATCCTTTTAATGCTTCCTCAACAACCTATAACTTGGACAGGGGTGATCAATATGGTCTACCATAAAAAAACTCATAAAATACAATCTATATTTTCACCCGATAGATGTTATTGTAGGTGAACTTAACCAGGGGTATATGACTCCCCCATGATCCCCTAACATCAAGGATTCCTGCTCACCATATGTCCTCAATCACTTGAATTGTGCACTCTAACTGTCCATCTGTCTGAGGGTGGTATTCCATGCTCAAAATCACATGTGTACCTAAAACCCTCTACAAAATCTACCAAAATCGAGATGTAAAATGGTTTTCCCTATCTAATACAAATGTCTATGGAACCATATGAATTCATACTATCTCATATATATAAAACATCCTAATCACATCTACTAAAAAGGTCCACCTTGATCGGTAGGAAATGAGAAATCTTCATGATTCTATCCACAAAACTCATAAATCATCACTACCTCAAGGAAACCTCATAAATGCTGCCACCAAATCTATCGCAACATATTCCTATTTATTCTTAGGAATGGGTAACTACTATGAAATCCTATCTGGTCATAGGTTTTCTGCCTTCAACTACTGATAGGCATAACAAATCATGAAAAAACTAACTACCTCTCATTTCATCCCCGACCACCAATACTGGCGATGTACATCACGATACATCTTGGTAACATCGGGATGCACTATCCAAAATAAGGCATGAAAATCTAGCATAAACTTCTCATGTATGTCTACTAGAACCCAAACATGAATATGGATACACAAAATTTTATCCTCTCCCACAATATAACTAGGAGGTAGGTCATCACCTGCCATACTCTGACATAAGACTAGGCACTCTAAATCAAATAATTGTATCATCCGCACTCTATCTAGAAGCATGTAATTCACTACCAAGGATGAGATAAAACTATAACCTTGGTTATATTTCACCCCCAAGTTCATATCAGAAATAAAATCCATAAGCCTCCACTCCCTACTATCCTCTTGAATTTCATGTATTTGAGTCCTCCTACTCAGTACATTGGCCACTACATTGTACTTCCTGGGGATGTAGGAAAGATTTAAGTAAAAAAGACTATAGTTACTCGACCCACCATTATTTTATCAAGTTTAGATCATATTGTGTAAAAATATACTTTAGGATTTTTTGATCTATGTACACCACATAACACTCACTTAGTAAATAATGCTTCCAATAGTGAAAGACATGTACAATATAAACTAACTCAAGATCACGCGTTGGGTAATTCCTCTAATGTGGCCTCAACTGATGAGTCTAATTTTCAACAACTTACTCCTATTATATCAAAACTTCTTCTAGAACAATACTTGATTCATCACAATAAATAGTTTATCTCTCTCCCAACTCTGGAAGAATCATAATTTTAACTTATGTCAGACTCCCTTTCATCTCCTGATAGGATGTCTCATAGGTATCTGTCCATATAAATTTCACACCCTTCTTAATCAAGCTCATATATGGTTTTCTAAGCATGATAAGTCCTATATAGAATTATTGTAATATCTTGATATCCCCAATAAACTTTATATATCAAATATGTTCTTGGGATACTCCCAGAAAACTACATCTCTCACCTTATCTGGCTCAACTAACACTCATTTCTCTAAGATAACATGACCCAAGAAATTAATCTTATCCCTCCAAAAGTGACACTTTTTGATCTTATCATATACCCGATGCACTTTATGTATCCAAAAATTATATCAAGATGTTTTACATGGTCATGTAGAATGTGAGAATACATCAAGAAATCATCCATGAACACCACCACAAACAATTTCAAATTAGGATGGAAAACTCAGTTCATTAATGCCATGAAAACTGCTGATGCATTCATGAGTCCAAACTGAATAACTGGATACTCATATAGACTATACCTACAATTAAAATCTGAACATGGTATATCTGTAGGCCAAACACATACTTGGTGATCTCCTAACCTCAAATAAATCTTCAATAATACTTGAGATCCTCGAAACTGGTTGAAGAAATCATTTATCCATGGTAAGGGATACTAGTTCTTAATTTTCAATGGGTTCAATTTTCAATAATCAATGCATATATTGAGGGTACCATTCACTTTTTTTCAAAAAGGGACCAGTGAACACCATATAGAAGTATTGGTTCAAATAAACCTCTTTACCTCTAAGTCCTATAGATTCTCTTGAGCTCCCATAACTCTGTAATAGACATCGTATAAGGAAGAATAGATATTGGTGCATCTCCTAAAACTAGAACAATAGAGAAATCCACCTATTTTTAGAAGTTAAATCAAACATTTATTCTAGGAAAACATCCTTGAAATGATCAACCATTGGAGGGAAATCTTCCCAACACATTTCCCGATCATCCAAATACAAACAAGAAATCAAGGATGTCATCTAGCCAAAACCATGATGTTCTTGTCTAGATCTACTTGCTTGGACATTCCATTCACCCCTGTGAATAAATACTTCACCCTCTGGTGATGTGAAGGCCACCCTTCAATGATAATAGTTGAAATGGGATCGATAAGAAACTCTCCATTTCATCTCAAGTATGACATAAAACTGTATCATCTCGAGGGGAAAAAGATCCCATACGAAGTGACACCTGCTAATCTCAAGGGGTTACTCCCTACTCTAGCACACAACCTCCATTATGATCCCCAACATAGTATCTAATGTCTCAACACCATCAAAAAAATTAATAACAAGCCCAAGGATCTTCATGACAGGAACTGATATAAAACCATGAGATGCTACTATATCAAAAAGAGAAAATACTAAAGTAGAGGATACTATGATCATACCTCTCACCGTAGATGGCCCAATTATCTGCTCCTCAGGGATACAACTTACATAATATATCTATCCTGAACTGTTACCCAATAAAAGAACCTCACTACCCAGAGAAATCCCACTATGCTATCTAGGTACAAATGGTGTCTGGATTCCTTGTACATGACCACCACCTCAGTTTGAATGACCAACATTACTCCATCTACCAAACTATTGTGGAGCTATGAATCCCACTTATGTACCCAGATTCGGAGTTTATACCCTTCCAATAACTAGTGGAGGGAAGGTCCTACAAAAATGATGTATGTGGCCCATCCCACCACAAGATCGGTACTTTAATGGGGATCAATCACACTGATTTATCATATGTACTCACCTCCCACATTTGTTATAGAAGGTAGAACTACCAACATTAATTGCCTGGCTGGTACTCACCTCATGAGAGGTCTCAAAATGACACTTCACGCTAGAAGTTTCTAAACCACTAGGTCTAGAGGCTGAAATTCCTTTCCCTATCCCCCATCTTCCCTTAGGTTTCACTATGTAATAAGCACCTGATTCACTATCTCAAAAATAATAGTAAACCTAAACATGTTGACATGTAATCAAACAAAATGTCTGATACCTTCTTCTAAGAATCTATCCCATGATGTATCATTAACAAGATAAATTGGTGCAAGACACTAAATCTCTCTAAAGCATACTAAATATTCCATAACTTTCATCACTCCCTACTCTCAACACATAAACTCACTATCCCTTTCATCTCTCAGGGTATCAGGAAAAATGTAATCATAAAACCTGGATATGAAATTGTTTCTGACACTTTCATCGGGGAACACATCCTTTCTTTTGGAGGAACACACTATTTTGTTGCCCCATATTCCTGCTTTCCAAAGGTGGGTGGAATCCATATCTTATTCAAGGATCTTTTCTCCTTTGTAGAAATGAGATGATGGGATGTCGGTTCCTCCTTCTGTGGATTCCTCCTCAGAGCTCATCAAATGTTTTGGGTCTCCCTTAAAGATTAAGACATTTTTTTTAACTCTTCATAGTTCCATGTCTTCATGGATGCCGATTAATTATGCTTCTCTTGTCCGAACATTACAAGGGGTAAATTCATGGAAGCAACATTTGATCAGGGGAGTAGTCACATTGGAGATCGCTGGCATGTATGGATGCTGGAACACTGATGCATATGGGTTTCCTCCCCTTATTATAGGGATTCTCGAAGGCGTGGAAGCCCGAGGAATCCCAAATAGAGTGCGGAAAATTATATGCCATAGGAATGTCTCTGAGGTTTTCCTCAACTTTCCATGTTTAACACAGGGTATGCCGCAAGTTGAACATCTAGCGGAGATGGATCAGACTGATCAGAATACTGATAAGAGTGGATCAGATGGGTGAAACCCTAAGAGGGAGCACTGATGCTAGGGATAACACGTGGTTAGTTACCCAATTGCTATTAGGAGTAGTGAGAAAGTGGGTGACATGATCTCACCGGGATGTGGAGGCCCGGGTAAAAATCAGGTTGGATATGGATGGTAGCCCGAGGATGTGTAACCTCCGAGTCGGGGAATGACATTCCCGAAATACATAGGATCGAGGGAGATACTATGATGTGACATGAGTGATGGGCTTGAACATCAGGGAAGATTTCTACATATCCATGTGGTAGGGAATCAAAGATCACATAGTTCATGGTGGGGTATAGAATTAGGGTGTACACATAGGACAACGACCCGACGATATACTGGGGCCTACGCGTAGTTAGAAGCCTGGGTCAGTCTAATGCTCGGGGGGAGGGACCAAAGATGTGGGTCCTAGAAAAGGGGAATTCAATGGATTACCACTGGATGGTGACTACAATGGATTACCACTGTTTGGGGATCACAATGGATTACCATAGCTTAGTGATCACAATGACATACTATTGATTGGGGTTGAACCTCAGGGAGGTTTCATATGTAACATGTCCTAGGGACAAGGATCAACGACCACGTAGTTTGAAAACATAAATTTTAATGTCAAACAAGATAAAAGGGGGCATACAGTTTAACGTCATGCAGGATTAGGGTGGACTGATGTGGAGTGGCCATGATCGGTGGGGGTTGGGCTTGAACATCTAGGAGGCTTCCTACGTACCCTACCTAGGAGACAGGAATAAAAGTCCCTGTAGTTTGGAATGATGAATACAATTTAATATCATATGGGATGAAGGTGAACTGATGTGAAGGGGTTAGGATAGGTAGGTGTTGGGCTAGAACCTTAGGGACACTTCCTACGTACCTTTACTAGGAGACAAAGATCAAATTCCACGTAGTTCGGAAAGGGGTATAGAATCATGGTGTACAAATAGGAAAATAACCCAATGATATACTGGGGATTACATGTGGTTAGCATCTCGGATTGGTCTGATGCCTGGGGGGAGGACTAGAGATGTGGGTCGAAGAAAAGGGGACTACAACAACTTATTGATGGATGGGGACTACAACGACTTACCACTTGTTGGGGATCACATTGTCTTTCTACTGATTAGGGATCCCAATGTCTTACCTCTGATTGGGTTTGAACCTCAGGGAGTCTTCCTACATACCATGTTCATGGGGAAAGGATCAAATCCCACATAGTTCAGAATCATATAGTTTAACATCATGCGGGAATAAAGGGGGAAATATAGTTTAACATCATGTAAGATGAGGGTGGACTGGTGTGGAGTGCTCAGGACTAATGGATGTTGATCTTGAACCTCAGGGAGGCTTTCTACATAACTTTCCTAGGAGATAAGGATTAAAGTCCATGTAGTTCGAAAGGGTTTTAGGCTTACATGCTAAGGTGGCCCAGGAAGGATGACATGGTCAATGCTTACTCTAATCCCACGTGAGTCATGATCTGTGTGAGAAACAATAGGCTTCAAATTCTTGAAGATCACATCACAAAAGGAGCGTATGTAGAAAGTGGAGTGGGGATTACACGTGGTTAGTGGCCTAGGGAGATAGAGATTGGGACTTCCTCTAGAATGGAGGCCTGATGGAGAAAAATCCCAGAGGGAGAGGGATAGGGTAATGAAGTCTTGATGCACATCTCTCCTCTAGTCTATGGCATCAAAGAAGAGAGGAGGAGTAGGGATGCTACCTCCTGTAAGAAAGGCTAGGGGCTTACACGAAGATGTTTGCCCTTCCCTGTAAACAGATTTCGCTCCAACAAAGAGGATATCATTCCATATGAGGAAGATCTGACTCATGTAGATACGAGTGGGTGTGGAGAATATCCATGGTGGGGAACCTCGTTTAAAATGCATGGGGTGAGGCCACAGTTTAACATCATGTGCTGAGGACGATAGTTCTTGGACGTTTAACTATAGCTCAGATGAGGCGGGTTCACTCTACACCCCTTGGAATTACATAATTGATACCCACCCACCCTTAGGGGAGGGAATCCATCAGAAATGTCATAGCGAGGTAGTGTTATGGAGTGATCCATTAAGGGGATCACATTATCGTGGATATGAGAAGAAGAAATAGTCATTAGAATTCCTATGAGAAAAAGCATGATACTAAGAAAATAATTATGAATAACCACCCAAGGGACCATAAAATCACTTCGTACAAACCTGGAGGGTCATACAGGAGAAGGGTTTGCGAAGCAAATGGGTTATTAGGAAAGGACCTTATAAAGCTATGGTGCTCTACGCAGGGGAGGAAATTCGCGAAGGGGTATGCTTTGGGAAGTGAAGTGGTCTAGCTTGGGAATAGGGTATTAGTGTATATGAAGTGTGATTCATGAAGTATAATGGATTTCTTAGAGTAGGGATTTATGAAGCAAGGGTACCTTGCAAATCATAGAACTGTGAAGCAATGTGCTTCGCGAAGCATAGTTACCCTGCCTTAGCATGTGGTTCACATGTGCATAAAAGGTAATTCATGAAGCACGAGTGCTTTGTGAAGACCCAAGTCCCCTTAGGCATCTTATTTGTTTGAGATGGCACATGGGATCTGTGAAGGGAATCCCTGCTTGAATAAGGGTTTTATTTGAGCTAATGGAAAGGTACTTTTCAATGCTCAAGTCCCTTGAAGAGATCATTTTTTCTCAAGGTTTTTCATAGTAGAAGGTGCCTCAAGATTTCAGAGTTGAGAAGGCGAAAGGTCAGGGTATCCATCCTTTGGGTCTGAGGGAAGCTAGGTATTTATAGGTGAGGGGAAATGTGAAGCAGGGACAACTTTGTGAGAAGCCACAAGGCACTCTGTGATCGGCCGCAGATTGCATCAATTTTGTCGTAACTGTAGAGATGACCGTCATCCCCTCCTTGACGGAGATCTCTCCTTGGTTCCCTCTGTGATGCTCGTGGAGGCTTCTGTCAAGTTCCAAGGGATGGCGTAGGTCGGCCTAGTTCTATATTTGGTGTGAAGATTCTGATCTATTATGTTGTAACCATGGATCCTACCACATCTTTTACTCCATGGCGACCGTGTATGGGGATTCATCTTCGCGCTGGCCATGGTGCTGGACAAGGCTCTGTGAATGGGCTTCGCAAGGCATCTCCATTGGTATGGGTTTCTTATTTCCATCCTTCCCTTATGCACATATTTTGGTACCAAAAACATCCCCCCCAAACATAGATCCAAGGAGAAAACGAGGGTCGAAGTCTAAGGGTAGATCACTAAAATATTAGGCGAATCAAAAAGCAAGACCGTGAAGCAGGGTCACAATGCAGAGCGGTGATGTGTGAGTTGGGAACACTGCAAAGATCACTATGGATAGGTGCACCATAAAGCCAAGGGAGTTGTTGCCTATAAATAGAGCAGGTTGAACCCTCTTTTTTCCTTTCTTATCTTCACGTTCTTTTCAAATTTTCTCTCAATTGGTGAATCTCTACATGTTCTGCAATTGATCCTTTGAAAATCAAGGCTTTCTGCTCTACGGCGCACAATGTTTCCTTTGACTCTACGAGTGTGTGCTTCGTGGCTTGTGTCTATGATGTATGTGGTAGGGCTCCGAAACCTATTGTAGCAACTAAGCTCTGCGAATGAACTCCGTGAATGAGCTTTGTGAATGAGCTCTAGGAACGAGCTCCACAAACGAGCTCTGCGAACGAGATCCGCGATCCTGAAATTTTTTTTGAAGACTAAATGGATCACCAGGAAGATTCCAGGGGGTCCTTGCATATGATTCCCAAAGGGAAGAAATGGAGAATAACCTGGGTATCAGGGAACATATATAGATCCATTCATACCACTTGTCCCCAGTGGAGAATATGTTAGAGAGTTAGAAGAACCACCCACTATGCAAAAGGCTTCCTTTATATGGCTTCGGTCTGAGGGATGATGTTTTCATTCCGGAAGCGATCATAGATGTGCCATCTTATTGGTTCAGGAGTACGTGGTGCCAACACCAGTGGTTTAGGGCGTTTGATGGTTATACATAGGAGGATCTCACACCTGTTGATGCCGACATCATGTATAACCATATGAACAATTTTGACAGGAAGTAATTACAAGCATAGGTATCATCCCCACTAAACTATACCATTCCGAAGGTGGACTTGGGGAAACCAGAGAAGGGGTGGACTGATGAGTGGTATTTGGGCCAGGGCGTAAAATTCACAGATGATTGGGCATGGTCCTATAGGGTATGTGACTCTTGTGAGGAGTTTGGGGAAGATCTGAGGTGAGTGGGACTGTACGAGGCATCTTGGGCCTCCCAATTCTATATCTACCAGCAAAAGAAGATGATGTCGGAGTTACTGAGCAGGTGGTCTTCAAGGACGAACACTTTCCATTTTCACCATGGGGAGGTCGACATTATCCTATGGGACCTACACAAAATCTTGGGGGTCCCGATACTTTAGGCGATGTATGATGAGTTCCTCCCTACCGCAAATACTTGGGAGGACCCAAAGAAAATGCCAGTGGTGGAAAAGGCATGGATGGACCTAGTTCTAGAGGAGGATAAGAAGTCAGTGAGGGATATCCACTTTAAGTGATGGTTCAGTCAGTTTCGGAATTCCCCTACAGACGGGAAGTTTCCTGTGAGGCCTCCAACCTTCCTGAAGGTGGTTCAGTGCAACAAGGAGCGTTCCTACAGGTGACTCTTGGGGGACAACCAGTGGAAGAACTGATGGTTCAATATTAGTACCAAACAAAAATTTATGGATAGGTTGGTTACATTCATCTCAGTGCTTATCTATAGATGTATTCTTCCCATAAGAGTCACGAACATGGGCTTGTGGTTGAGCACGTTCATCATGGAATCCATGTTGGTGATAGGGGAGCGGGTCAACCTGGGAATCCCAATGCTCGCTATGATGTATAAAGTGTTTTGGAATATAATCAAAGGTAAGAAGACACACAAGGTATTAGGGCCATTCCATCTTTTATATTGGTGGATAGAGGCACATATCAGAGGAATATATGAAAATCTGAACCCCATTTCCCTTCCTTGATCTGATTTCTGACCGGCCATTCAGAACATGGTAGCGAGTTTTATGACCAAGATGACCTTGCCACTGGTGTTGAACTAGGTCTGGAAGGCAGAAAAGTTCAACTTCCACCCATTCCCATTTCCAATAGGTTTGTTCACTAATGAAGGACAAAAAATAAAGGAGCATCGATCCTACATCCTGGCCTTTCGGGGTGGATTCTTGGTGGTGCGGGTTGACCACAAGCCTCTCTGTGAGTTTTATACCCCAAACCATTTCGTAAGGTAGTTCCAATGCATTAAGATGCTCACCCCATAGGTCTATATAGGAGTGTTCCATGAGGATCACCCATGTGTGATTAGGAAGATGTGGATCATGTTCACACATGATTATGGTAAGATGCGGAATGAGATACCTCCTCCCACAACTATCTACGGGCTAGTGAAGGAGTACGCCAAGAACAGGGAGGTATCCTACCTAGGGGAGATGCTGAAGAAGCAGAATATTCGTACTAGTGATGGGTTTCCTCCTCAACCTTGAGGTCAGAGCCGAAATGTAGAGAGGACATCCCATGGTGGTAGGGCTGCAGTGGCGGCGAGACCCACTCCAACCTAGAGGCAGGTGGAAGAAGAGAACCCAGCGGTCCTAGAGGAGAAAAGATATCTAGAGGGGAGGCCACCAAAGGGGTTCCGTAAGATACCCACCCAGGCTCTAGAGATGTGTTTACGCCACATATATATGCATGATAATGCTATATTCCAAGAGGCTTAGGACATCTGGGATGTCAATAAACAATTCCTCAACCCTTATGAGATGTGGCACCATCTAAACCATCTCAGGATGGATTTTCTGGGGATCAGTCTAGTCAGGGATGGATTTGTGGTATCCCAAGCGGAGGGGGAGTAGTACCTTGCTGAGATGGAGGAAATTTTACACTCTTGGGGTGATCTGTTTCCAATGAATGATCGATTGAAGGTGCTTCTCAATCGAATGGCCCCTTCACAGTTGTCATCCACTGAATTGAGAGAGTGTTTCCCTCTATCGGATGAATCAAACGAGTCCTCCTGGGGGGAGGAGGCCCGTGGAGGGATTCCTCCGAAGAAGGGTGAGGTCTAAAATTTAGACAAGGAGCTTGAAGAGTTTGCAGAGGCCCTTGAGGTAAAACCCTAAAACAATTTTTAATAGTCCTCATCCAGGTCATCTAGGACATGTCAACTAACATCTGAACTACACATGGGGTCCTCATATGAAAAACATGCTCCTGATCAATATTAGATGCAGCTATGGGATATTTGGGATTTGACCTCATGGCTATGGAGATTAACATTCCCAGTAGGGCCGAGACACCTAGGGTACTCCTCCCAGAGCCTTCAGACTTCCCCACCATATACGGAGGGCCATGCCTCAGGTTCCCAATGGAAACAACTAAAGGGAGAGACCATGTGTTTGGTATATGTAAGTATTCTTCACATAATTCACAATTGTCATCCATTGATTAGGTTAATGTTTGTGTATTTTTTTCATGAATAGTTCTTCCAATGGAATGGGCCGCCTTGGAGAGGATGACTGGAGCTCCTGGTGCCAGCTTTCCTAAGGGAACGTTGGTGGTCATGGAGGAAGACACCCATACTGACCAAGCCACAACGCTTCCTATCACAGGTGTAACCATTAGTAGGATAGAACCTAAAGTTATCTACGTGAAATATGAAAAAGGGGATCAATCAGATGACATGGGTTCCAAACTACCCAATCAGACACCTGATGCAGACCCTGTTGACGAGTTCCTGGAGGCATTCCCCACATATGAACATGCTGACCCTGAGGACTGGGATGAGATGGCTTCTAATAAAGAGGATAGAAAAATATTCTATCTTCGATCATGGATGTTGATCAAGTGCTTCATCGGGGAGAGCCCTCAAGCGTAATGGATAGACCAGATGGGTAGAGTTTGTTCCTGGCTACGAAAACTGTGTGCTGGAGGAGTGGATGCCCAACATCCTCATATTCTCATCAAAGACTTCATGGAGGAGAATATTTGAGATCATGATCATGTCCTTGGATTAGAATGACATAAGAGGAAATCAGTGAACATCAAGAGGATCTAGGAGGATGAAAATGAGATTTAGCGGTTATGGGCGTGGGCACATGAGTACTCTGCTTTCCTCGACACACAATCACGACATGTATAATGATCGAAGGCCCATCTAAAAGTGGCCAAATAATGGATGAAGAAAGACTTTGAGGAGATGGATACTATCCAAATCAACGAGGAGTGGGCCCAATCACAGTTGATGAACCATGCCCCATTGCCGCCGAGGAGGAGTGGGAGCTAAACATGTGACAAAAGATCCTGGATGCCACAAGCCAGAGGGTGGTGGAGCTGGAATGCTCTATCGAAGAGGCGAACCCATCCATGGGAGGGGCCAATCCTTTGGTACTGTAATGCGTGTAAACTCAAAAATTTACTATCATTCTTGATTATGCTAGCTTCATGCATGAGTTCCGTTATTTGTTTTGGTTTACTGTAGGTCTATCACATTCATGAAATATCCAGCGATCAATCCCTATGCTCACGTGGGTCCGGATCGATGTGAGAAACAAGGGATGACTACCTCGTTATTCGATCCGAATATGAAAGTGTCGACCAAGCTTTGGTCCTCCAGGGTTTGAACAACCGATCCAAATTTTTGGAAAAAATACGGGAGGCCTGACTGGAGAATGAAGATATCAGAATAGTCGAATTTCTATTTTCCTAATGCGATCTAGTGCACGAGCGAGGTAATTCTAGGGGTGTTAGAATCAATCCAAACTGAAGGGAGTGGAAAGCATGAATCATGATACCCAATATTCTGAACACTGTAGGTGTTTCATGACGATAAAATATAACTATTGACCGTGTTCAAAACCTAGTATCCCTATAACGTTAGCCTAATACGGGGATAACAGATGAGGGCCGACCGCTGACCATGTTTAAAACACAGGGCCAACCTCAAAATGTCATCCTTTATTCCTCTAAAAGATTATCCCAGGATAGTAAGCAAGCCATAGGCCGAGAATCTGTACTTTTATGGGGGTTTCTTCAGGAATGAAAGAGGACGAGGGTCCAAATAAAGGGTACACAAAGCATGGATGGTGGTGTAATGGGTTGTTTGAATGGATTTAAACACTCCTGAAATTATATCCCTATGGTGAAGATACATTAGGTGAGAGCATTGGTCTGATTAGGGGTGACACATTCTTCTAGACATGACCTCTCTAGTGAGGACATTGAATGCCTTGTAGTTTTATGTCATACAAATGAGGATGATAGACATGTAGTTTAACATCGTACGGTAAGGAAGGTACAATTTAAGGTTATTAGAGACCAAGGATTATGGGTTAAAGTCATGTTTTGTGGACTATAGGCTCTTATTTTAAGGTCATAGAGATTGGACTGCAATCGAGATCGAGGGGCCAGAAGGGTTAATGACCCTGGGGTTGGGCCCGAGGCAAAAGGCCCAGACATCACTACGTATCTTATACATATGAGAATCAAGCTAAACGTAGTTCTTAGACATAGAGTAGTCAGACACCATCACTGTTAGGGGAAATCCTCTCTGGTGAGGAAGCTGATGCATCCCATAGTCATCATGGGGCATCATGAACTTGTTCAAGGTAGAACATCAGTTTAAAGTCATGTGTTGAGGACATGGTTACCCATAAAGGAAATGTGAGGTGGAGTACATATCTCGACATGAATGAGGACCATATGATTCCACACCACACCATGTGTCCCTGATGAGATTTTTTTTATTTCATAGACCAGAGGTGGCCTGACTCAGAGCTGGACCCAAGGGAAAGTGTTCAAACGTTCCTACGTACCCCATTAGGATGGAAATAAAGCCATATGTAGTTCTAAGATTACAATTTAATGTCATGCGGGATGATAGGAATGCGTTGTTTGGATGTATCAGTACACATCCTACGAAAACCACTAAGCCTATGTGTGTCGTGCTCGGTGTGGGAAACAAGGAGTATTGGTGTGGCTTTCTTTAATGTGTGGGGGTGTAAAACTGAGTGTGTTGGAATTCCACTTGAACATAAGGGAGTGGAAAGATGTGAATCATGGAACTTGAGATCTAGATCACAATGATGGTTTTGTGATGAAAAAGGATACATGATGATCATGTTTGAAACACATCATCCATTTCGTGTTAGCCTAGCATGGGGACAGACAAATGAGGGTCGACCTTTGACCATGTTTGAAACATGGGACCTGTCAAAAAATGTCATCTGAGGTATTTCGAGGCATCGGACCAAGACGGAAGGTGAGCCAATGTGGCATGAAACTATATCATAAAGGGGGTCCCTTCAGATATGGAAGAGGATGTAGATCCAAATAAAGGGCTCATGAAGTGTGGGCATGAAATGAGGAAATTTCCATGCGAAAACTCCACACTTTGGGATCTTTTCTATAATGCATTTGAGAATGCCAATGAGATATGTCAGATAGAGGGAGTTGAATCCCTTTCCAAATACAAGGGTCTTTGGGTCACACTCTCCTAGCTTAAGGTCATTGAGTACACCATTAAGAGGGTACCTGGTTTAATGGAATGCTTGCAGGGTAGCGAAGTAGCCAAACCCAATGCATAGTCCCTGTTGGAAGATCTTATTTTATGGTCGTAGAACTCAGACCAGGTTGGGGGGAGACAAGGGAGACACATGGTGCGGTGTTGTAAAATCCGATGTGAATGAGAACCCTAGAGGTAATCTCCACACCACATACTCCCAAAAGATTTTTGGCTAAGGGGATGAAAACAAAGGGGTAGGATTTAAGATTCCAAGGGCTGGACCCATAGACAGAATGTTTGGGGATTCATACGTATCCCATGAGCATGGGAATCAAGACACACATATTTCTGGGAAATGTTGTGTAGTTTTATGTCTTGTGGCAAGGACATAGAGATATCTTAATTTTGAGGTCTTAGATCTTGGACCATAGATATAAAAGAGGTAGGGAGACATGTGGTGCGGTAATTATAATACATGATGTGAATGAGGATAGTTGGAGTCCATATCACACCATGTGCTCCCTAGGGCGGTTTTAGGCCAAGGAACCAAAAATGAAAGTTGGGCTAGGCCTGAGGAAAAGTGTGTGGGTGTTTCAACATACTGCATGATGAAGGGGATCGATCCATAAGTAGTTGTAGAAGTGGCATGGTAGGATACCAATGCTAAGGATAATATTGTTGTGTGGGTCTGGCCCACACACAAAAAGAAGCGGCTTTTGATAGATATTATTTTTCCTTTTAGGATGAATGTGTGTGTTTCTTTTTTTGTGAAGTGATAAATCTTGGACAGAGAATCTAGGCGTTGCTATAGAAATCAGGACATATGAAGGAATTGAAAAATGGTATGGTGGATAATCACTATCAAACATGATGTCCCCTCGAGTGAGGACATCACAATGCAGTGTTGTTTTTCATCATTCATCTAGGATAATAATGTCATAGTTTAGGGTCATATGGTAGGACCAACCACTACATTTTAACATATTGTAGTAAAGACGTGATATTTTAAAGTCATGTGGGACTAGTCAGCATATTTTAAGGTCATATGTCTTGGATACATATAGAAGAAATGGGGTTTTAGAGGGGAATGCACATGGTGTGATAAAGCATACCCGATGTGAATGAAGATGAGGTCCATGCCACACCACGTGCAATTCCGGGGAAGAAACCTCAGGATGAGGGTACATAAACAGTCAGATAATATGGGGCTTTACCCATGGACGAAGCGCCTAGGTGTTCCTATGTATCCTGTAGGGGCATGAATCAAGATGTATGTAGTTATAAGGGTGTGATTTAACATCATGCAGGACAAGAGGTTGGAGGGACTGGATCCTAAAAGGGGAGTACCTGGTGTGAATATTGCACAACCGACACGATTGAGGAAAAAATACCATACATGCCACACCATGAAACCCCATGAAATCCATGGCCAAAATGCCAAACAAAATTGATAATTAATAGAACCCGAGATGGACCTGAATGAGAGATTCCCAGGAGTTCCATGAGGATGGGAATCAAGCTACATGTAGTTCTTAAGGATGTTGTGTAGTTTAGTGTATTTCTACAAGGATGTAAAGAGATCTTAGTTTATGGTCTAAATCTCAGACCATAATAAGTGAGACTCTTCCAAATGGATGAAAAATTCAACCAAATCCCTAGGCCCATGTGAGTGATGATCAATTTGGCCAACAAGCGTGGTGAAGGTCTTTGCAACATGTGGAATACATGAAAATGTGAAAATAGTGTGGAGCCCCGAATGATGCCTCACCGTGACTTTTTCCTCCTAACGCGCACTGAGGGATAACACCAAAAGTGTTGAAATTACAATTAGACATGATGGAGTGGAAAATGATGGGAATCATGCAACCAATATTTAGGGCTTGATGGGGGTTGGAGAGATGATGTAGGATGGCTGCTGACCATGTTTAAAACACAACATCCACATCGTGTGACCTGAAATGGGAACAACAAATGAGTGTCGACTGCGGACCATATTCACAACACGAGACTTGTATAAATTTTCCATTTGAGATCCTAGAGGACGTTCTCTCGCAATGGTAGGAGAGCCTTAGGTCCTAGTATCCATGCCGTTCGGGGGTCCATTTGATGTGAAATATGATGAAGTCCCAAATGAAAAGTAACATGAGGTCTGAAAATGGGTGATAACATGTCTATGTAGAACCCGACACTCAAGGTCCTAAACCAGAGTGCTTTTGGGAACATTAGTGAACTACCAAAGAGGGTAAAGGGTCCCAATTCAAGAGAAGCTAACTTAGAAAGATGATTGTAGAACAGGGTAGGAAGAGATTTCAAGAGGGAGAGGTACGTGGCGTAGCTGTTAAAAACTCAATGTGAATGAGGACATAATCCCATACCACACCACACACCTCTTCTTTAGGAACATAGGCCAGGGGATCAGGAATATGAGTAGGTGTCTAGTAAATAGGGTTGGACCCAAAGACTAAATGTTTGGGTGGTCCTACGTATCCCATGAGGATGGTAATCAAGACACATATAGTTCTGGAAGATTCTATATACTTTTACATCATGCGGAAAGGACACGAGATAAAGGAGGGATGTCTCAAAGGGATATGTGTAGCATGAAAAAAAATATCCAAATGTGACTGAGTAAATGGAGTCCATACCACACCGTACAATCCTAAATGAGAACATGGTCCAGGGGGCCAAAAAGGTCGAGGGACCTGAGATGAGAAGTCCCAGATAGTTTGTAATTTAATGTCTTATAGTGAGGATGGTGAATGATCTTAGTTTAAGGTCATGGGGATCAGAACATAGATACATGAACCTTTTTGTGGGTATTGCCTTACCAAAGCACCTAATCCCATTTATGTAATGATCGGTGTGGAAAACAAGGAATAAGATTAGGATCCCCCCAACATATAAGGGTACGGTAATGAGGGAAAGATATCATGTAGGGTCGATCCCGACTAGATCAACACTCCCGCCCAAGGAAGATGAATGTATGAAAGGATAGAAGGAAAAAATCAATCAACAAACCCAATATTTGGGGCATATATGGGTGGTGATAATGATGGTTTATGTCTGTTGACCGCGTTCGAAATGAAACATCCACATTCTGTGACCTGAAATGAGAGCAAAAAATGAGCATCGACCACAGAGCATAGTAGAAACTCAAGACTTGTATCAAAGTTTTGTTCAATATCCTCAAGGACATTGGAACTAAATGGTAGGAGAGAACTAGGTCCTAGAATCCATGCTGTTTTGGGGTCCTTTCGGATGTAAAAGATGATGAAGACCCAAATAAAGGGGAAGCGTGAAGCATGAATATGCCTATACAGTTTAACATAATGCAGGATAATGGAAGAGGTGGAGATATCCAAGGATATGGATACATGGTCTAGTCATGATGAACTTGACATTAATGAAGGAAAAGGTTGCATCACACCACTTGTTATGACCCAAGGGGAAATCTTGAAGTTTGGGGCTGGGCATACAGACTAAATGTATAGGCGTTCCTACGTATTCTATAAGGATGTGAATAAAGCCATAGGTAGTTCTAAAAGGTCCATGTAGTTTAACATCATGCGGTGAAGACGTGGGAGGATAAAAGAACAAGGATGTGTACATGGTGTGATCATCGTAACCCTGACATGATTGAGGTGAAAGAAGATTACACTACATTGTGTGGGATCCTCCAAGTAAACAACCCCTAGGGGGTAGTCAAAGAGAAGAGTTTAGGGGCTGGACTCAAAGACAAAGCATCTGAGTGTTCCTACATATCCCATGAGGATGGTAATAAAGCCATATGTAGTTCTTGAGGTGTATTTTAATGGCTTGTGGGATGATGGATACATGGAGATCTTAGTTTAAGGTTATAGATCTTAGACCACCTTGTAGTTTATTATCATGAAGGATAAGGATGCGGGGTAGTTTTATGTCCTTTAGCTCATATGGATCACACATTTTAACGTAGTGTGGTAAATACGTCATAGTTTATGGTCATGTAGGACCATTTACTTAGGAGAAGTATTTATGGGGAATTTGGAATTGGTGTGAGGAGTTATACGCTCACCATCCATGGTAACTACAGTGTACATGCCGTTGCGGTAAACCTTGTGAATGATGTACGGTTCTTCCCATTTGGGATCCAGTTTGGGCGGTTTCCTACCATGTATCATTAGTGTTATCAGAGCCAAAACCATTTCACCTTGAAAGAAATATTTGAGGTGAAATTTATTATTAAAAGCTCTGGATTTCATGTTCTGATGCCTTTCTAGATTCTGCAAGTCACAAAGCCTATTCTCGTCGAGTGCTTCCAATTCATCCATATTGATTTCAGATACCATATCCAGTTTTTTTTTCTCAAATAAAACAATGCGTAATATAGGTAACTGGATCTAGATGGGTAGGACGACCTCCGTTTCGTACAACAGGGAGTATGGGGTCACCTGGGTGGAATTATGAGTTGTCTTCTGATAATCCTATAGGGTATTGGGGAGTTTTTCTGGAAAATTCTTCTGGTTCTGATCAAATATTTTTTGCAGTATGTTAGAGAGGGCTTTATTGAACGCCTCAGTCTTACCATTTTCTTATGCGTGATTGCGGGAGGTATGGTTAGAACAGATTTTTTACTTGGAATAAAATTTCATTAATTCAGCTACCTAGAAGTTGGTTCCGTTATTGGTGAGGATGGCATGAGGGAATCCAAATCGGTAGATGATGTTGGAGATCAAAAATTCAATGATATAAAGGGCCTTGATCTTCTTGACCAGAACTGTCCCTGCCCACTTGGAAATGAAATCCATAGTGGTCAGGATGAATCTGCACTGGCGAGCTGTCACTGGTGGATATAGTCCCAGGACATCGAGTCCCCAGACCACAAAGGGCCAAGATAACATGGTAGTGTGGAGTGGTTCTGTAGGCCGGTGCATAAAATTAGCATGTATTTGGCACACATGGTACCTCTTGGTAAACTCAATACAGTCATGGGTCATGGAGGGCCAAAAACACCCCAATCTCCAGATCTGGTGAGATAGTTTCGGCTCGGTCTGATGAGGCCTGCAGGAACCGGCATGAACGTTCTGCATGACCCGAGAAATATCACATTATTGAATGCAACGGAGGGGAACCCCATCAAATGCACAACTATAGAGGATCTACTGAAGATCGGGACCACTCTAGAGGGTAAACTGTAATGCACAACGTTGGATTCACTCACGCTCGTCTCGCTCTGCTGGGATATTACTGTGTTGTTGGTACTCGATAAAGGGGGTCCTACAGTCGGGAGCCACCTCCAAAAATGTGTAAGGGGGACCTAGGGACCCTGACATGGAGGCACTAGTGGTAAGGTGGATTACATTTGGGTTATCTACATTGTCCGGGGAGATGGGGAAGATGACTCTCTAGTGTGCCACGTGAATAATAAAATCATCCTAATCAGGCTCTACAAGAGATATAGCTAGGCTGGCCAAGGCATCGGCTTGACCATTTTGGGATCAAGGGACATGGGTAACTTCGGGACAAGATGGGAACTAGGACACCAACTAGCAGGTATGTTCCAACAGTGGTACAATCTTTGGCTTCCTGACGACATAATCACTGTTGATTAGTTTGATGACTAGTTCAGAGTTGCCTTTCACATGAAAGTGGGGAACATCAATCTCGAGGGCCAGATCGAGGCTAATAATGAGAGCTCGATACTCTGCCTCATTGTTGGTACAACCTTTTGTTAGTAGGAATGACTATGGTAGAACAACTTGTGCTAGTGTGATGAAGATGATACCCAAGCCCACCCTGTTGAGCCTGGGATCATTGAGTCTTCTACCATAGGACTTCAGGAATAACCATAAAAGTGAATTTTACAACACAGAATGTCTTGGTATACCGATATGATTGCCTCATCTTGAAAATCATGGTCCAGAGACTGGTCCGCGAGAGCTGAATGGGAGGCAAGGAAGTCTACCGATGCCTTCCCCATTAATAGACTTCTGAGGGATGAACCTGATGTTGAACTACTAGAGGATTACTACCCACTAATCTAGAAGTCCTGTCAACATGGGGAGGTTCAGGATGTACTTCAGAGGATTCACTCAATACACTAGATTTTTCTCATGGTGTTTCAAGTAATGTCGCAATTTCTGTACTGCGAATACCATCACAAGTCATCTTTTCTTAATAAAGGGGTATCTAGTCTTCGTATTGAGGATCATGTAGCTGAGATAATAGAGACTATTCTTCATTCCCTTTTTATTCTTCTGAGTGAGAAGGGCACCAAGATATCATTCTAGGGTGGTCACATAAAGGGCCAACGGTTTTCTAGAAACGAGTGGCTTTAGGTCCAGAGGCTATAATAGGTAGTTCTTGATTTCCTTAAAAGTAGTCTGAAATTACTCATCCCACTAGTAGATAGTAAATTTCTTCATGAGCTAAGAAAATGGATTATAGTTGCTGGAAAAATTCACGGTGAATCGGTGTATGTAGGCCAAGTGGCCTTTAAAGGCTCGAAGTTCTTGAATGTTTCTCAGAATAGACATCTGATAGATAGCCTTAATATTCTCCAGATCAATCTCTATTCTTATATATATAACAAAAAAGCTAAGAAACTTTTCGAAGGTGACCTCTAAGGCACACTTCAGTGGGTTCATCTTCATATGGAAATAATAGAGGAAGCCGAACACTTTCTGAAGGGCTTTGAGATGGTCCTGACACTGGTGAGATTTGACCACCAGATCTTCCACATAGAATTCCACCAATTTCCAATGTATTGGCTTAAATATGTTATGCATGGAACAATAATAGGTATAACCTGCATTATTTATACCTAAGGGCATTACCTGGTAGCAGAAAGTTTCTTCTGGTTCCCTGAAGGTTATAGAATCTTCATCCCAGGGGGCCATTAGAATTTGGTTATAACCCGAATACCCATCCATGATGGAGAGATCCTGAAACCCTATGGTGGAATCAATCAATATTTCTATAACAGGAAGGGGGAAATCATCCTTCAAACCATGATAGTTGAGATCCCGAAAGTCAATGATGACTCTGATATATCCATTATTTTTCCCGACGGACACAATGTTAGCTAACCATCAAGGGTACTAGACCTCTTTGATGAAGTTTACTATGATGATCTTATAAACCTAGAACTCTACCATGGCCCCATGAGATGGGTGCATCTTTCAGGGAGGCTGTTTGGACCCACAATGATTTTCTAGAAGACTGAGGTGGTAGACAGCGACCTGAGGATCTTGTCCTAACATCTCATTATAACTCCAGGAAAACACATCACGATGATGCTTCAGGAAGTCCATGTACTGTAGTTGCTATTTAGCAGGCATAAAGGCACTGATCAATGTAGGTTTCAGATCCATCTCAGTACTATGTTTCACCTATACCAATTCATCAACCATGGAAGAGACACCCTCTTCGAAAGAGGGAGGAGTGTCCTCTGAATACTCTTTTTCATTCATGGAGGAGGGATCCTTATTGGGAGGTGATTCCTCTGAATCAAAAGATTCTTATGGGAAGCTAGTGTCAACCTAAGTGCCGGTGGACACCGCATCTGGGGGATCCTGTGCTGCTGAAACCATAGTGATGAAATATTTTGACCCGATACCATATGGTCTTCACCCCAAGGGGTCGTTCTTGATGATATCAAAGCAATAATGAAGCATCATTTTGGGCCAGTTTATTCCATCCCAATGAAACAATCAAGTATGATGTATTTTAATTTCCATGGGGAGGAAATCTCGATACCATATAGGAGTAGGGGACTATTGGATTACCTTATCCTTATTTGTGTAGGAATATGAGTTGATCTTCTAGAATCCCCTAGACATGAGAATGTACTCACCCCTCATTCTAGAAACAACAAATCATTGTCCCATATCCGGGGTTGTAGCCTCCAATCAGTGGATCAAAAAAATGTAGGCATCATACAGTTCTTCCCACAGGTCGATTGCAGTCATAGCGCATTTAACCTCATTAGCTTGGATATACTTTTCCTTTCTCTTGTAATGGTTAGCATTTAGGTAGAAGGCTTCACAATAGGAGAATGGATACACATCACCCTGTAGCATGCCTAATATAACATTAAGGGAGTACTTAAGGCACTGGTGATACGATTAAGGGACCACCTCATGAAGGTGAATCCATGACCTACCCATCAATACATTGTAGGCGGTGTCTTGGGAGACATACATGAACTCAGTGCTGGCTACTAGACCGCCGAATTGGGTTTTCAGGCAGATATTTCCAACCGATGTTTATTCCATCATTTCATAACCTTTAATTTTTTGGTTAGAGGGACTCAGATCATCCTCTGACACCCCCATTTTTTGAAGTGTTCGGGTCGAGATTAGGCTGATCCCAGAGCATGTATCGATAAGACAATAAGAAATCTCACGCCATTGAAGTAGCTAGTGATGTACAATGAGAAGATGTTCCCTTGTATGGGAGAGCCTTCATATTATCTATAGAAAGAGAAGATGGATTGAAATTCTGCGTGCTCTGTTTCATCATCATTGAAGGCTTCTACAGCTACTACCTCCATCTCAAACTGGAGGGGGCTTCTTAAAGCCTTAGCGAGGGATTCACACATATCCACTAAAATGTGGAGATCCTCAAGGATATAAATCCTCATAAGAATACTATTAATATTCTTAAGGATATCAAAATTCCATACCAAGTGTGAACTTCTACCTATAGGAGGTCGTTCTGCGGTAGGGGGTATGACGGGCCCTTCCGAATGAACCAGTGATTGATTGGTGATGGGAATTTCCCACTTCTCACTAGTCAAAGATCATGGAGAAACTACAAGATGTTGGATAAATGAATGATTCCAATCTGTAATGTGAAGTGGCTAATCATAGCATGATCGCAGTGGCTCCACCCGATCATGTAACACTAATGGCGGCAATGGAAGACCTGATGATACTAGATGAGAAGGCTATTCATGCTGAGCTCTACATTGGGCCTCCTATATGATTTTGATGGCATCCAGAACTTGGATAAAAGTATTGATCGAGGAATTCTAAGGAACCATATATCCATGGCTCCATTGATGCTAGCAATGGCTGGGGACGTTGGTAGGATTTGTCTGACACTCCTCATTGTCAGGAATCATGTAGGGGTTTAGCAGTCCCACATTGTTAACTGAAGCGTATCCTAGATATTCACTGGATGAATCCTCCACCACAATATTGATTATGTGGGTAATCTCCATCTAAGAGGGTATAATGTTGATGAGAGTATGGGATGACGATGACATCGTTGGGGGACTTTGTTTTACCTTGTGCCACCAATGCTTGCTCTTTTGAGAAGAGGAAGGCTGAGATGTTGATGTAGAAGTAGTGGTTGTGGATAACAAAAGGGAATTATGAAGGCTCAGGTTGATTCAAACATGCATGGATAATACCCTGGGCATGAGAAACTACCTTAAGATCCATCCATTCATCATATTTTTGTGACTCGTGGCTAGGAACCTGATTCCACTAATCCTCTCTATCACTACCACTATCTGGCTTCACAAATAAACATACCATCTATGCCAGAGCTGGGCCTAACCTGACTATGTTGTTATCAACCTTGTCTTTAATCTCTCTTTTGAACACATAACACTGATTGAGGGTGTGCCTCAAGATCCGGTGATAGGGGTAGTAATTAGGGCAGTTAGTGAGATCCACCTCTTCCAGCCTCCTATATTTAGGAAACAAAAGAATTCCCTATTCCAAGGCACTTTAGAAATAACTTGGGACCTAATCCTCATTGAATGAGTAGGTCCAGTTTTTCTTATCTGGGAAGGGGGCTCTAGGAGCATGTCCTTAATGAGGGGCTGGAGGAACCTATCAAGGAGGTGGAACCTGGTAATCGCTCCTAGGTGGTGTTGGTGTGTTACGTGGGGGTGTCTTCCAATTCTGAGGTTGGTGCTGTTGGGCTGGAGGCTATGCCTAAGGTGGAGGGATTCTATGAGGCTATGGAGGTGGATCCACTGGTAACAACTCCAGCTACCTAGAAGCCTCTATATGTGCTACCATGGCGGGCTCAGCCTTAGTGGTTCTTCTCACGGGAATTGAGGGAGGCAACATATGTGCCTGCTTGGCCTTCTTCAACGCTTCCTCTAGATATTGGGCCTTATAAGAGAAATCCTAGAATCCCATGGGGTAATTATGAGTAATGAGAGAGGGGACCAGTTCAGTTCTGATATTCCCCACCCATATTGTTAGTAGCTATTCCTGAGTCAGTGGCATGTCCAGGGAATAGGTAAGGTCTTTCCACCAGGTGACGAAGTCCACAACGTGATCATTAGGCCTCTACGTTTACTTGAAGAGGTCTTCAATACTCATTTTCTTGGTGGTAGAGCTAAAATGGTAAAGAAACTGTCTATGGATATCATTCTTTCCGGATGTCAACACAATGGGTAGTTGGTTGTACTAGAAAATGCAGGCCTTTCCATTGTATGTACAAAACAATAGAGTTTCGTGGCCTCTTGTTGCACTGGAGTTCCCAACATAGGTACACACCTAGATATGAAATGGGCCAAATGCTGTAGTGGGTCGCCCGTCCCGTTAAAGGGGAAGAAGGTGGGGTTTCTGAAACCCAGGGGTGCTGGCATATCATTCACCCATGCTGGATATGGATTTCCATCAGGAGAGATTTCCATCTATCGAGTTTCCAAAGCCTCGATATGGGAAATGAGAGCTACCATTGGATCATCTGGGTGGGGGTTTCTATCTTGACAAGGATCCTTGACCACCAATGTGTTGGTAGGTTATTCAAAATGATTAGCAGGCCCAAAGCCTCATGGAGTGGCTGGTGGGATAACATGGAGAGTGGCTCGGGGAACTTGAGTCGGGTCCCGAAGATTATCACACTGTTCAGGAGGATTTGGTGATACATATCACACCCTCTTTCCATAAGATATAGCTTCAACCCTATCTATGGGGGCAGAATGGCTAGGGTCACGTGGAGGCAACTCACCAGGGGGAAGTTAAACCTCCCATTACTGCCTAGGCCGAGGATCACCGTAGTCCGGTCGCCACTCAGTATCACATTCAGTGAGGAGGTCATTGAATATCTTTTTAAGATCCGTGAGATTTTGACACAATGCGGCCTTTTTAGGATCATCTTTCATCTTCTGCACTAAGCCAGACGGGTGAGAGGGTTTGATGGCCCCCTAATTATCTTTACCCTTATTGGGATTCCGGCTGAGTACTAATGAATCATTGGGCTCCAGAAGACCCAGTAGGTTTCTCTACTAGAGAGTAACCCTTCCTAGTGAATCTAATAGGTGTGGCACTACCACAGGGGGTAATTTCTCTCCAAGGAGTTCTATATCGGTCTCTTCCTTTGATAGATCAGCCATGTTAACTACGACTATACCTGGAGGCATATACTCAACATCGCCCAGAAATTCAATCTGAAGCCAGATAGAAATAATATTAAGGGAAACATACTACCCCCAACCACAGGCCTAAATGTGGGGGGAATCCGCCTTTATAATTCTATAGAGCACCTTAAAGCTCTGAATTCATTATTGCTGGAGGGTCCGTTGGCGACCGGGTGACTCATGGAGCTGGGCCATTGGGAGTGTAACCAAGTCTACCATGCGTCATTTCTGATCAATATCTTAAAAGTGTTTCTGACACATGGGGTAAGACACTTGCCTATAGAAGATATAGAAGTGCGTTGAATAAAGGGTTTGGAGAAAGCACACAACTTCCTCTTAGGTAATTGAATCTGGTGCATTGAAGTTCATGGTTTCTATTGACCAAAAAATCTCTGGGAAATGATCCACTCCAAGGATTTCCCACAAGATCCTCAGCTCATACTCAGGATCCGACCCTTGGTTTCCCCACTCATCAACCAAGGGTGGCTGTGTGATAGGTAACGGCACTGAAGCAGACTGATGAGACGGTAGACTGGCCGGTAGAGATTATGGCCAATGAGCTGACAAGCCGCCGCATCATGGACTGTCCTGTGACAAATACAATGACTAAGCCACTACATCTCAGTAAGATGGGCTGTAACCATAGTTTCTGGTTTAGGGGATACGATTACTGATGGTGGTTAATGTTTCTGTTCGTCCTCTATCGGTCCCCAAAATAACTCTCCATGATCTCTGGTCGAGGAAGAGAATGACTGCATTGATGATATGGAGGATTGAAAGGATAGACCCTAGATAGAGGCCAAATATTCCTTGTCCTAGATGTGTCTATGGGGGGAGGAAGAAATCTGGTGGACTTCACATTCCAGAAGGATGAGGCTAATATTCCGTGTTCCTACTCTAGCCCTCGACATAGAGGATCTAGGTGAGGGTTCCATTGCCGAATCAAATTCCACCTCGAAATCTTAGAACAAAACGGGCTTAATCGCGGTCCTAAATATCTTGGTATTCTTCTGATGGAGTCTTTCACCCATCCTCCTACCCCAGTTTGGTTCTTTGCGATAGGGTCGATTTTCGAATTGAGGAGGACCTTTGGCCGAACTAATGCTGGGATGGAGAGGACTTCCGCCTAGGTGATTCGGGGTGTGAGGATCACCTGGAAAAATTTCAAAGGGAACATGAGGAGGACCTATATTTCCGATGGATGACGCATGGAGGGAGTCACTTTAGAAAGTTCTGGCGTGGGTATGACCTCCGTTGGAGCTGGTGGGAGCATGGTCATGGCCTCCATTCTTGTTTCCTTTGGCCTCGACGGTACGAGGAAGGTTCTCATACTGTTTGAGCTGAACACAGGTGGGACCTTTATGTTGGGTTCTAATGATGTGAGGAAAACCAACACATATATGATTTCTGGGATGAGGATGAACTTTATCAGATGCTGTAAGGACTTATGGAAGACCCCGACACTGAAAGTTGATTAGACGGGTATCATCTTCACATCGGCAACCTGTGACTGGAGGAACAGCTCCATACCTGAGGTCATGAGTATGAAAGGGGTTTTTTGTACTAGGTGTCAATGCGGTGGAGAGGAACTTTGATCAGATTGATGGTGGCATGGGGAGGATATATATGTTGATCTTGGGAGTGGGGAGGACCTTCTCTCTCATTGGAGATGGTATGGGGAGGACCTCCATACTGGATTTAGACGCCACGAGTCAGCCCAAAACGGACGCCACCTGTGTCGGCAACTAGGAGACTCGTCCCAACCTACCAGTGGGGCGGTTGGGGCCTCAATCTAGGCTAATCATATAGATTCCCATACTCAGTATAAATGATAGATTAATGGTATTCATCAATGGTGGCATGGGCCATGAGAGTCATTGATGATGACGTCCCCTAGAGGGCATCCTCTTCAGCTTGCGACCAATGTTGGAGTCAGGTTAATTAAATTGGGGATGGTGGTGTAGTTTCATAACTCACATTCTACTTAGCCTGTGGGGTTGGATGGTGGTGCTAACACGGCTTGGTGGTAGCCCTCCTTGGTGGCCCCTAGTGGTGCTAACACGGCTTGGTGGTAGCCCTCACTAGCGTAGGGGAGGGATTCACCAAAGAATTCTAAGGAGAGGCTCCCAAAACGATTGTAGGTTGGAGTGGGGAGTAGTGGCCCCCTGTATAGACCTGGGGGGCAGCAGTGACGGTGATGAACAATAGCCTCTAAGTCCCATCGGCACATATCCCATGTTGGGATAATCCCCTCCTCCTTTTATCATCAAACGAGGTCATTAATTATCCTTCTCTAAAAGAATTCAGATAGGGAGATAGGGCATGGGCGCTCGGTGGTCATGGATGTAGAGGCCGTCATAGAAGAGATGAGGTTTATTGTGATTACCACGTTGATGTTTCCCTAACCCCTACGTTGATGGGTGGGTGGTGATTATTTTCCTTTCATGACAGCTTGGGTCTTGGAAAGTAGAGAGATTCAACCATTAGTGATTAAAGGAGGAAAAGTGACATCTAGTTCCCCAGTGCCATTCCATATTCTATGGATGGTAAGAAGGATCCACGTTGACAATGTTGCAGACCAGGATACGCAACATTCAACTGCCCCAATTTATGGTGAGTTTCTATCCAGGCGCACTAATTTCTTGACAGGAACTGGTTCCAGATAACTGTATCTGGTGACACACTAATCCACTGATGTCTCAAATGCTACTAATCTCTACATCGAGGAGAAGAACTTTACATCAGGTTCACTATTTTTGTTTTTGATGATTTCACCAAGTCATGCATCCGTTCTTCTGGAGGAACACACTGTTCTATTTCCCTACATTCCCACTTTCCAAAGGGGTGGGGGGTGACATCTAACACTTATTTAGGGATGTTTTCTCCTTTATCTAAATAGTATGATGGGATGTCGATTACTCCTTCCACGGATTCCTCCTCGGAGCTCGTCATATGGTCTAGGTCTCCAATAAAGATTAAAAATTTGTTCATGAAACTCTTCACAGTGCCATGTATTCATGGATTCCTATTATTTACACTACTCTTTTTTGGACATTCCATGGGGTCAAGTTAGGGCAGCAACCTTCGATCAGGGGAGTAGCCATGTTGGACATCACTAGCGTGTCTGGACATTGGAACACTGATGCATCTGGGTTTCTTCCCCTTATTATAGGGATTCTTGAGGGAGCAGAATCCTGAGTCATCCCACATCTATTGTGGGGAATTATATTCCAAAGGCATGCCTTTGAGTTTTTCCTCAGCTTCCCATGTTTTACACATGGTATGTCGTGAGTTTAACGTCTAGTGGAGATGGATCAGACTGATTAGAACACTGATAAGAGTGGATCAGATGGGTGAAACCCAAGGAGGGAACACTACTTCTAGGGCTAAAGTGTGGTTAGTTACCCGATTTCTACTAAGATTAGTGAGAAAATTGATGACATGATCTCACCAGGATGTAGTTTCCTGGGTAAGAATCAGAATGGATATGGATGGTATTCGGAGGAAGTGAATCCTCTGGGATAGGCCATGACCTTACCGAAACACATAGGCTCAAGGGAGAGACCATGATGGGACATGATTTATGGGCTTGAACCTCAGGGAGTCTTCTTACATATCCTCATGGTAGAGAATCAAAGTTCACATAGTTCAGGATGGGGTATAGAACCGGGGTGTACACCTAGGACAATGACCCGATGATATACTGGGGCTTACACATGGTTAGAAGCTCGGGTTGGTATGATTCCCAGGGGAGGACTAGAGATTTGGGTCCCAACCAAGTGGAATAAAACATTTTACTATTGGATGGGGACTACAATGGCTTACCGTTGGTTGGGGATCACAATGGATTACTAGTGATTGGGGATCATAATGGATTTCTACTGATTGGGGTTGAATCTAGGAGGATTCCTACATACCGTGTCTAGGGGACAAGGATCATAGACCACATTGTTCGGCAACATACAATTTAACTTCTTGGGGGACGAAAGGGGGAGTACATTTTAACATCAATAAATATGAAGGGGACCAACGTGGAGTGGTCAGGACTGATGGGTGTTGGACTTGAACCTTTATGAGGCTTCCTACATACCCTACCTAAAAGATAGGGATCAAAGTCCACGTAGTTTGGAATGAGGGGTACAATTTGATGTTATGTAGGGCGAAGGTGAACCGACATGAAGGGGTTGGGATAAGTAGGTGTTGGGCTTGAACCTCAGGGAGGATTCCTATGTACCTTTCCTAGGAGACAAGGATCAAAGTCCACATAGTTCAGAATGAGGTATAAAATCGGGGTGTACACATTGAACAATGACCTGATGATATACTGGGGCTTATGCATGGTTAGAATCTCGATTTGGTCTAAAGGCTAGGGGTGGACCAGAGATGTGGGTCCCGGAAAAATAGACTACAATGGCTTACCGCTGGATGGAGACTAAAACAGCTTACCATTGGTTGGGGATCGAAATGGATTACCACTAATTGGGGATCACTATGGCTTACCACTGATTGGGATTGAACCTTAGTGAGGCTTCCTACATACCCTATCTAAGGGATAAGGATAAAATATCATGTAGTTATGTAGTATACTGGTTAATTCCATGCATGATGAAAGGGGGTGTACAGTTTAACATCATTCAGGGTGAGGGTGGACCGACGTGGAGTGGTCAGGACCGATGGGTGTTGGGCTTGAACCTCAGGGAGGCTTCCTGCGTACCTCACCTAGAAGAAAAGGATCTAGGTCCATGTAGTTCAAAAGGGTTTGGGGATTACATGATAAGCCGTCCTGGGAAGGATTTCATCATCAATTATTACTCTAAGCCCACATGAGTCATGCTCGATGTGAGAAATAAGAGGCAAAAAGTCCTAACAATTACATCATGAAAGGTGAATCCACATAAAGTGGAGTGGGGCTTACACATGGTTAGCGGCCTAAGGAGATAGAAATTTTGACTTACTTCAGGATGGAGGCCTAATGGAGATAAATCCAATAGGGATAGGGATGGGGTAACGAAGGACCCGATGCCCATCTCTCCTCAAGTATTTGACATAGATTAAGGGAGGAGGAGAAATTATGCTACCTCATGAAAGAAAGTATAAGGGATTACACAAACATAGTTGCACTTCCTTGTGGATAGACGCCGCTCCAACAAATAGGATTTCATTCCATGAGTGGAAGATCTCAC
Source organism: Viscum album (assembly GCA_963277665.1). NCBI lineage: Eukaryota > Viridiplantae > Streptophyta > Magnoliopsida > Santalales > Viscaceae > Viscum > Viscum album. Next base: position 494,890,598 of record OY728148.1, on the reverse strand, counting down.
TCTAGTGGAGACGAGTAGGATTGGAGAATGTCCAAGGTGGGGAACCCTATGTATAATCCACGAGGTAAGGCCACTGTTTAACATCATGTGCTGAGGACGATGGTTCTTTGTAGTTTAACTTCCTATAGTTCATATGAGGTGGGTTCACTTCGCATTCATAGGACTTACATAACTGATACTCTCCCATACTTGAGTAAGGGAAGGCATCAGTAATTTCATGGAAAGGTAGTGTTATGGAGTGATCCATTAAGGGGATCACATTAGCATGGCTATGTGAAGAAGCAATAGCCATTAGAGTGCCTATATGAAGAAGCATGAGGCTAAGAAAAACAATATGAAGCACTGCCCAAAGGACCTTAAAATCACTTCGTACAAACCCAGAGGGTCATATGGGAGATGGTTTTGTGAAGAAAATGGGTTCACATGAATGGACCTTGTGATGCTTGGTTCTCCATGTATGGGAGGGACTTCGAGAATGGGTATTCTTCGTGAAGTGGAGTGTCCTAGCTTGGGAATAGGGTATATGTGTATATGAAGGGTGCTTCACGATGTAGAAATTCTTTATCAGAGTAGGACTTCATGAAGCAAGGGTACCTTGCAAATAATTGAACTGCGAAGCAATGTGCTTCGTGAAGCACATTGACCATGCCTTAGCATGTGGTTCAAAAGTGCATGGGAGGCACTTTATGAATCATGAGTGCTTTGAAAAGGCCTGAGTCCCATTAGGGATCTCTTTACTTTGTGATGGACTATGGGATCCGTGAAGATCATCCATTCTTGAAGAGGATTTATATTTAAGCTAAGGGAAAGGTACTACGCAATGACCAAATACCTTGAAGGGCTCATTTTTCTCAAGGTTTCACTGACTAGAAGGTGCTTCACGATTTGAGAGATGATAAGGAAAATGGTCAGTGTATTCATCCTTTGGTTCTGAGGGAATTTGGGTATTTATAGGCGAGGGGTGGTTCGAAGTAGGGACAACACTGTGCAAACCCATGCGGTGCTCCAAGATCAGCCTCAAATTTCATCAAGTTTTTTGTAACTGTGGAGTCGACCGTCATCCCCTCATTAGAGCAGATCTCTCCTTGGTTCCCTCCATGGAACTCATGGAGGATTTCTTCAAGTTCCAAGGGATTTTTGAGTTCAATATGGTTCCCTCCATGAATCGATGCTTTTGGTCAATTTCATCAAAACTGCATATCCTCCCACCTCTTTTACTCCACGATGACCGCAGAGGGGGCTTCGACTTCGTGCCAGCCGTGGTGTTGGGCGAGGCTCTACGAATGGGATTCGCAAGGCAGACCATTTGGGATGGGTTTCTTCTTTTATTCCTTCCCTTCTTCACATATTTTGGCACCAATAGAAATCCCTCAAAACCATATCTTAGTGTATATCATCCTGGTTCAAAACATCCCCTTAGCGCTTAGCTTATCCCTGAAGAATATATGTTGGGAGATTTACTCTCCTTTTATGAGGTGTGTTAATATGATCTAAGATTAAAAAATTAGTCTCAATCCACAGCTCAGTATCCTATGGATCTCCATCCCCCAAAAATGTGGGCTTATTTTGCTGCTAGAACATCCTGGTCAACTCTACCATGGATGAGGGAGGTTGTGGGGCTCCGTGAAAGCTATGAATATCGTACTAGAAACCCTTGAGGAACTGTGCATAATCACCTATATCCAGTACAACTATGGGTTCCTTAGTTGGAACTATAGTAGGATCTACTAGTATCCCATGGACCACCACCTCCAAAGCATGATCTTCACCACCCTCATGGTGTACAACTAGATGTTGTGATGGGGACATTTCTCTACAATGCTAAGCACATGCCATAGAAAATATATAAATTGACCAAGTCACATATATAAAAGTGAAAGTAAAGTCAAAGGATTGATATAAATAAATCACACCCCTCTTCATGCTCCAAAATCTAGGACTAGGTAAAATAAAAATTCATAAACATCACTAGATGCACTACCTAATTCCAACTCTATAACCAGGTCTAAGTCAAGTTCTCTGTTTCACAATTTTAATTTAATTTTATTCACAATAATTTCAAAATTATTTTTAAAAGGTTATATAATATGATTCACCACTTCCAATCCATATGGGCCTACACACCATATGAACCGAAGAGTTTTGTACTCTTAATTCAAACAATAACATGTTCTAGTCTATGTGACCAATGGTCCATGACTCAACATTCCATAATTGGCTACTTAGGGTGTCCATTGTAGCCTAAGCAGGAAAACCATATTTAGGTTATGACATACCCTCTATGTAACATATATGTTTCCCAATTACCTACAAGAACATTAACTAGATAAAAAATATATCACACAAGGAACATATCACAAAGTCATATAGTCAAACAATGAATCCTATCAAGCATGGAATAATGCATGACATGTGAATCCTAGCAGGTTCCAAAAATAATTCATGATATGCATACCCTCATCTAATCATGTAATGGTAGAATAGATCCTCAATCATATCAATAATAACATCACAATTCAAGTGCATCACCCAACTACGGAATCAAATAAAATAGAATAGAAAAAATATATAAGAACTTGTTCCCTTACAGGAAATTTGTATTTTTTCTATATGGGGGTTATCTACTCCATGGAATAAGACATTAAAAAATTACAATACTTTCCTAATACCTTTTTTATGAATCAAAGTAGTAACATAATTATAAAATAATTCTATGATACTACATTGTAGATTCTCAACCCGAGTGCCACTAAACGGTGCCCCGAGTTAGTTGGTAACATGGCCTTAAGCATGTCTCCCCATATGCCCGAGGATGCCAACTAGAAGTGAGGGATTAGGGTGTGTATGTGGGGAGATAATTCCATCATGTAAGAGTATATAACAAAGGTATAACAACAATAATCAATATAAAAAGCAGTAGGCTATCCATATAGAATATAATATCCAAGACAGAAATATATAAACAATTCAAAAAAGTAATATCATATACAATATGATGTGTTATTTAATGTATCTAGAATGTAAAAAAACAGACATACAAACATCCAGTGTAATACAGGTATAACAATACCAAAAATAGAAAAAAGGAACTATCCCAAATAACATCCTGAGGATATCTTGATCCTATGCTTACCTACTCCTAAGTATAGAAAAATAAAGCATTGTATAGTTTTCTCTTTCCCCAGTACCTACCTACATCCATGAAGTCTGTCTGGGTACCCAACAACATCTAGGACATGGTGTGAGATAAAACTTAGTAGGCCACCACCAATGGTATCTATAAAAAAATATATTTTGTGTATACATGCTAAGTAATGTGAAATATATACAATAGGTATATCATTAATGAAAGTAAAATGATACAATTCAAGTGTACTATTTTTCCTACCAAGGATCCCTATAAAAAATAGTCAATCTCCCATGACAATAAAAATAGTAAAACCATAAATAATCAAGTGTGATAACTATCCAATCTAACAACTTTAAAATGATACCCTTACTAAGGCTATCTATACCAATATAAAATTTATCCACCATGGAAATACTATATAATTAAGTGTATAACATCCACCATGTCTATTCCATATAATAAAGTGTATAATAACCACCACACTAATGATAAATAAAAATGATTCCATGAAAAATAAAATAAACATCGCGCCTCTCACAATGGACACCCAAGAATTCAATTCCTCTAGTAAGACCTCCAATGTATGGATATTACCTAGATCATACCTTCCCCGAGTGTTATTACCTTAGTGAGAATAAATATTTACACAAGGATGAGATCCCCGACCCTTAGAATCCTCTAACTACACCTGAGAGCCCTTCGACTGGATGAATCCCACTTTTCTACCCTGTGAATCAAACTGATAAAAGTACTAGATATGCCCTGACTATACACACTGGTGGTATGTCCTTGAAGACTCTAACCAATTAGGCATGGTGTTTCCAGATTCCCCACAATGCTAAAAAAATGGGCTAACACCCTGAAGAATCCACATGATCTGAACTTGATGACTATTTGACACTCTTTCCACTTCCCCTATGAGACTCATATCAGTTCCACTTTTTTCATGATAAGGAACTTGGGATACCACCCATAGAAATAACACCACTTATTCCTATTTTCCAATTAAAATTTACCTCTTCTATAGCCTCATTATTATTCACCCCTAAATAAGTCAATAGATAGAGAATAATCAACATAGATAATCTTCATCCTTAAGTCCATCTTAAAATGTTGAGCCTTTAGGAAATCATTAATGAGGAGATCTAAAGAAACATGAACTGATTCGGTAAATATAGTGGCATACTCCATCACTGAATGATCCTCTTGGTCAAAATTAAATAAATCATGGGCCTTCACTATCCTTAATGTCTTTGGGAAGAAATGCTAATTAAAATCCAATTTTAAAGTGTTCCAAGTCAGATCCTCAGGCATCCACGAATGCACCATTGGCTCCAACTGTTTCATCTAGGTCCATCCAGTACATGCATGGAAAAAACGAACTTGGAGGTATCATTAGTCCCCAATAACTAAAATATTCAATTGATATGCTCTATCCACTCTATAGGATCATTATGTCCTTTATCGCCATGAAACACCTATGGACTTTTTCTCATAAACTCCTGATCATGGTCCACCATCTATGTATTCTCTAAACCACACACTTAACCCAAGTATTGGATCCTATAGATCACTAAATCCACCAAATTAGAATCAAGAGGAGTGTTCACCTATGGGTTATTCTATACAACACCTTTTATATGCCTGGATGAGGTTCTTCTGGGAGTCATTTTGTACATGTTACAAAATATAATCTTCCTCATGCATAATTTAATCTCAAACCACATAAAAAGAACCAAAAGAAACCCCCATCATGGGTAACAACAACCTACACTTGTATGATAAGAAACTACAAAAAATAAAGGGGTAAAAACATAAAAAATCCCAAGTATTTTCCAATATTCTTGGTTTGGAAACATAGTTAGGAAAATCATGTGCCAATCATGTGGGTGTCACTAGAGTTGGTAGGAAAGGCTATATTGGGATGCACACAGTTACTACTAACTATGTACACTAATAATGTGCCTCTTCTAGGCCTCATTATTTCACATAAAAAACTCAAAAAACCCTTGGAATCAACCCTGGATTCAACATTTATCATTAAATAATTCAGAATCCCATAAAAACCCCATGAATGGGGTGAAAATATAACCAAAACCTAGTACCACCCATGAAAACTCAAGGTTCGACATAAATAAGAGCAAGTCAGACACTCCCCCATTTCAAATATTCAAGTCCTGATCATCCTAGATCTATTCTAACAGTAACTCTAAAATAACAAACCATTTTGATACCATTTTTTAATGAACTAACCCAGGTTAAACTAATCTGTCACCTGAGCCAACCCACCACATGATCCAAAGAGCATTCCCGATCATTACAGGCGGATAACAAGAACGAGGCAAGACCAATTATTACATGGGAATGGTCTCAACACTAGTAAACTAGAAAAAACCATCTATAAAATGGTACAACCACACCCCTATCATTATATTCAACAATAGATAAACATATAGAGAAACTTAGCATGTGAAAATAAGATACCACAAACTATAACAAAAAAATCCATAATATGACATACATACATGGTATCTAAAGTTAAAATCCAAAATATAAAATTAAAGATAATAAAGATATAAAATTATTATATATACATCCCAACAGATACAAAATTCCTAAAATGACTCCACCTGAGCCATCAGCATGAGGCCACATCTCCTCCACAAAACAAGAATGTCAGTAATCAAGAAGATGCACCCTGGAACATGGTGCCCTTACCTTTACTTGTGTCCTTAAAAAAGAAATCTACATATTCCCAAGGGAATGCGTATGATGTAAGGATCATATCATAGTAGGATACAACCATTAATATATTTATGTATTTTACCCATAAAAAAAATTGGCTTGTTTGAAATCACTTTTTAAAACTAAACCACTTTGAAAACATGTCATTTTCAAATAATCATTTGAAATCAATTTGGGTTTCCATTTTAAAAAGAATTAGTTTTCCAAAATAAAATACAAGAATGGATCAAATAATGAAATAAGTCCCAAGTCATAACATGATCAACCCAACCCAAAGAAGGCATAATAAGGTATAATAATAAGCATAAACATCATAAAACCACATAAATGGAAATGGTCATCATACATCTCATCACCTAACAATGTAATTAATAAAATTCATAAAGCATATAAAACAACCAAAAATGGGTAATGTGAACCTATGGATATAACTATTGGGCCTATCATGAGTGATTAAACAAGTACACTATCCGACTAAGCAAAATAGAAGTTCTGACAGTCTTCCCTCGGCCCAAATCCAAGAGCTTACACAGTATCTCTGGAAACAACATGGAAGATCTCATAGTATTCCTACCCAAAGGCTCTCATAGTATCTTGGAAACCAAAAATAATCTCACAAGGTCCCTTGAACAAATCCCTCACTCACACCCCATTTAACCCATATGATACTCCATTCCAACAGAATCACAACAAGTAACCATATAAAACAATCCTTAACACAATCCATTTACAAAAAAACATGCGCATTTTATCAAAACACATTTACCAAGTTAAAACCATTTATAAAACCATTTTTGAAAGCCACTTAAAACCATAAGGTCTCTTTGATCCATTTAATCAAACACTTGGCATGCATACAACCCACACCATTTTTAGAAAACTCCCTTGTAAACACCCAATTCCCAAAAAACTAGTCATATAGTACATCATACATGGGATAAAAATCAACCATAAACCATTTGGAAGGAAATTTAGATAACAAAAACCAAATGTAAATATAAATTTAAAGGTATTCCAAGGAAAACACCCTTAAATAGAAACACCTACCTCATGTTTGATCCAATGCTCGTTGCCTCTGATAAAAATAACCTAGAAGAGGTAAAACAAGGACTCACACACCTGATCCCCAAGAAACTAAACCATTTACCCCATTACACACCCTATATTCATACAATACCCCTTCTAGGTTTACACATCTCAATGAAAATTAAGGAATAATCAAGAAAAAGAGGGAAAGAGGAAGAAACCATGAAGAAATTGATTTACCTCAATCCAAAACACCAATATCGATAGAGGAAATCACCACTAAGGGAGAGAGAGAGAATCAAGGCCAATGAGGAGGAGCTGCATGTGTTGGGGAAAAAAAATGAGCGCCCAAGGGTTAAAAATTTTCTAGGTGAAAATTGTAAATTACCAATTTTTTAGTGATCTAGATGGACCACATGGTTTGGTCGCATGAATAGGAAAATTGTTCACCAAACATGTGGGTGCCACTATCCACCAAAAAATGGGCCGCATGATTACTCCTAAGTGTCACATAGATTTAAAAACCATGATTAAACCCTAATAAACTACACTATTCCAACCTACAACAACCTCACATAATAAGCTACATGGTTTAACATACTGTGCACTAATCGTTTTCCTGACATGTTTCCCCCTAAAACCCCATTTCCAACCTCTATAACATGGGAACTCCATGTATGAATACAGAGGCAATTAAAACGCCAAAATATACATACCATTGACTTTGTGGGTGTAATAATAAACCTAATTCCATTAAACATTTCATTCATGAATGTAGTGTTGATCCTGAGGGAGTTACACAATGACTCAAAAGGAGGGGGTGATGAATTGAGTTCATGAATTTTTAACCCCAAAAAAACTTATCCATCGAACCATTCTTAAAATTTTTATCAACTAGATAAAAGTAATAAAAAAATAAAATAAAATAAAATAATATAGATGATATATAGTGGTTTGGGGAATAATAATCCCCTAGTCAACTCCACCAATGCTTTCTCCATGAGTTTGGTGAATTTCACTATGTAGGTTATTTTCTCATGGAATTCAACATATTGAGTGAAATAAACTAAAACTTGCTACAAAAAGGTTCTAGGACATTTTACAGGGACCTGTATTTTAAACAAGACGTATCCAAGACCTTCACATATCAGAACAAGGACTTATCACTTTATAGAAGATAAATATGAAGAATAAAGATACAGATCCAGATCACAGTTCCAAGATGAAACTTAATAAAAGATGAGATGTTATTATAGGATAATAATAAGACATTAATGATCATATCCAAAATATCTCTCAATTTCATTTTATATGATCTTTAAAGATTAAAAATAATATTTTTTTTCTTATTTATAGAAAACAATGAATATCTTGTATGTACAGAGAAGCTGAGTGTTGTATGTATTCTTTAGATGATGATCTATTTTTTGGGGGTTCTAGATTTTCTTATGTATATTTTAAAATTCAAAAACTCTATATATATACTTTAATGGTCAAGAGAAGATATAATAATCTAAAATTAAAAGGCTATATTCTCACTTGTGAACTTTGATTATGAAAATAACAATCACAGACAACACTATTGACTCTAACAAAAATATTCATTGGAACTATAAAACTTCTCAAAAATAGACGTATTATTTAATTTATCTTTACTTATCCAGAAAAAACTATTTCTAACAAAAAAGAGTAGGTGCAAACTTTTATAAATTCCTGTAATGGAAATAAATACCTCAAAAGCATAAATAAATTTATTTATCGTAGTTAAATCAAATGACCATAGTTTTGAAGTGATTTATCTTCTTAATAGGTCATTTTAGACTTCAAAACATTGTTATACTTACTAACTTTAAATATCAGTAAATACCTTTACTTTGAAATAAATATTCAACTTCATACGATAATATGTCTCGTATGATATTTCATCCTTTCACAAGAGAATCTTATCTACATAGGAAAATTAAACTGGGAACACTATTTTGTAAGATAAATTCAATATCCTTATGATTTTTTTGATCTCTTTACTATAAATATTCACTTCATACAATACTTTCATTTTTCGAATATCAACATTTTTACTTTATGAGATCATAAGATAAAAAGACTATTCATATGATAATTTGATCTTCATATGATAATTTATTTTTCCAGAAACATGACTCATAATAATTTCTTCTATCTCATATAATAATTCTCATACATAATAATTTCATAGGATACTTTAACTTATCTAGAATTTGAATTCCAATTCAAATATATCTATCTGTTTGTATGGTGATATTATTTAATAGAAAATAGATTTTCAAGTAGCATAAGACAAATAACAACTCGTATGATAAATAATCACCACATATGATAATTTATCAATTCATATGATAATTTAATTTTAAAAAATTCTTTGAAAATGAAAATATAAACATTGACCAAAATATTCCAAAATGAAATATTACTTAAGGAAAAAACAGAATTACCTCAAATCACATAAGATAATTTCCTTAGTAAAAAAATGTGGGTTTTTGTGAGCATGAAAACATATGAAATATTGAGATATGTTGGAACAACATTAGCATATCTAACAATATCCCCTTTTTTGATGACAAAAAAACCAAGATATATTAAACATAAAATTTAACAGATATAATCATGCAAGATTTTCTTTTAGATAACAAAGTGTAAAACATAAAATATTTTGTTAACTCTCTTCTCCCCCTTTTTTTGATATAAAAAATTAGAACAATAATAGTAATACAACACAATAAATATAGTATAGTAAATTATGAATCAGAAGAATATAGATTATTGATGTGAACATAATTTTCCATTTACTTGGAGAAATATAGAAAAAATAAGTAATATATAAAGAAATGGAACTAATATAAGAAAACAATTAAACAAAAAGGAATTGAATTTCATTATTTATATAAATAAAATAAAATTAGTAAAGTGTAAGATATGCAATAATGGAAAACAATAAAAAATATATTAGTCTTAGTGGTTGAGGTTAGGCTTTGGAGGGGCAGGACTAGTATAATTTTTTTTGAGGTTAGTTATAGACAATGAAAGTTCAGTCCTATCTAAACCAACACTAGTAGTGTGTCTTGTAGGATTCACAAGCATATCCATAATATCATTATAAAGACTTTTGGATCTTTCATTATCAAAATTTTCATTAGTAGATAAGGTAAATCTGAATCTTGTAAAAGGAATTGGTTGAGAAGAGGAGGACATTTACTTATGAATTGCAGTATCCACTACATCATTTTTCCTTTTAATTATAGTAGGAGGATGAAATATATTGTGAATCCTCTCACTTTTATCCATAAATTAGATAAGCAGATTATCCCCTAGAAGTCTCATTTCTTTAAGCCAAAACAATGCATTACCACATATTTCAAACCATGAGATGTGAACATCTTGGAAAAAATTTAACAAGGTAAAGGGTCCCTTCATAATATCATCTATAGGGTATTCTCAAAAGTTATAATGATAATCCTTTTAGATTTGACCTTTTTCATTAAAATTTTCATTCAAATCTTAAATTGATTTGTAGATGAATGCCAAAATCTCAACTGAATTTTAATGAACTTCAAGAACATCATTTAAAATGATCATTTGAGAAAAAAAATTCATTTAACATTTCAATAAATCTCTTAAAATCTATAGAATAACTATCATATCTTTCATTAGGTTAAACTTTTTTATTAGAATTAGTAGCTTCAAAATCTAATGAAGAAATTTTTTGATATTTTTCAAGATTTTCTATATTTAGTATTTCATGGATGATAGATTTGTATTTAGTGTATATGACCACTAACCATTAAAGGTATAAATATTATCGGTCAGATCATGTGTCTCCATTGAAGTTCCTTTGAGAGATGAAAACACAAATTCAATAAAACCAACCAAATCATCCAATTTATTATATATTCATTATCTTCAACTATGAGAATCAGCTTTGAAAAGATGTAGTTTACCTAGGATATATTTTCTTAGGTATTTAAAGGTTTCCAAATATACCATATCGCATTTCAACTCTTGAACTATTCCATATAACATTATCATATCTAATGATAAATATATCATTTGATCTAAATAAGCACCAGAATCCTTTTTAGATGAAGATGATGTATTAGAAACTGATTTTGTTATCATAAAATAAAAATAAGAAATTATAACCTTATTCAGATAATTAATGTTCATTTTGACAGGCTTGGTTTCTTTCATCATTGAGGTAATGATATATGATTAAATAATTGGAATTGTTTTTATCGTCTCTTTTTGAGCTCTTATCCTTTCTTCCAGCTCATAAAATTTTGAATTTGAATCATAATTTTCTCTTAGATCACCTACTTGTCTCTTCACCCTATCAATATTAGTTTCCATAGAGTTAAACTCATAAAGAACCATATATGTAATGCCATCCAAGGCTACATTATCCTCAGATATTTCAGGACCTTCAATAACATGATATGTAATCCCTTTATATATTATAAGAGGAGTATGTTCCTCTGGTGGTCCTCTTAGTCTAGATTTCATAATCAGGGAAGGTTCTTCAAAAGCTTCTTACCCTTATGAACCGATATGAAAAAAATATTATGTTTTTTTTTCTATTTTGAACTTTCACAAATTGAGTATATTGATTAATAAACTTTTCATTAAGATATATTAATTCCACCAAATGAAGATGAATATTATTTTAATAAACATTATTATGAAATGATAGTGTCCTAGAATAACCAACTCTTTTAGATATCATATTTTTAAAAGTAAAACCAATGGTTTATTTAGATTTGGTTCTTTTTGGATCAGATTCATCAATAGAATCTTCATTAACAATTTTTTAAGGATCAACAACTCTATATATGTTTATTGATGCTCATCTTGAGTAACAATATCTTCAACTTATTTACCAACCATAGCTTCCTTAGAAGCTCTTACGTCCAGAACATATTATTCATTGATTCTAACTTGAGTAACAATAGGTAATGTAATTTCTTCAAAAGAAATTATTCTTATTATTTTTATTATAGCTAGATGCTCACCATCCACTTGTTCCTCTAATTACTCTTTAATAATTGGAGCAACCACAAAAACAATCAGAGTCTCCCCCTCAACTTGAGTAGGGATTCCCATAATTTATTCATCCCCAATTGATAATAAATTCTTTAAATATTAGGTCAAAAAAATATCCAATTTTCTTTATAAACATAGCTCTAAATGTTTCAAATCCAGTAAACTTAGTTTCGAAAAATTTACTAGGATCTACTCTGATTTTTTTGAATAACCAGGTAATAATTCTCCCATAAGTATATAAATCCAATTATTTTGGAAAAAAGTACATATACCTAATAAAAAAATAAAATACCCCAAAATATTTAATTTTTTCTCAACCAAAAATATATAAAGAAATAAATGATCAGATTTAGAACATTCATAAACCCACAATTTTGCAGAATGATCTCAATTTGAATAAACTTAACTAGAATATTTATGTTATCTTGTAAGTCCTTAACATGAATTTTATCTACTATGGGAGTGCCAAAAAGAGTTTTCATTATACCAGTAGGTTTCACATCAGCTACAATAACTATAGAAGATATGAACTCAAAACGCCCCTCATGAGGTAAATGAAGAAATTTATCCAACTCTACAGATAATATTGAGAAGCTCTTACCACTAAATTTTGATACCACCAAATCTTAAAAATCAACAAAGATGAACTTATTATTTCATTAAACTACCTATGTCAATTCCCATAAAATAACTTATTTCTCCTTTCATCAAACACAAAATACCATCCTTATAAGTTCAAAACATTCTTCAGCAAAAAATCTATATAGTCTAGCCAAGAAAAATTCATAGTTTTAATCTTATAAATTTTCATAAAACTTTCAAACTCCTTGAACTTTAGGAATAACCCTCTTCATCTCTCTTTAATTTTACCATTATTATCATGAATTAAGTGGATTTTGGTTTTAAGGATTTAGTTAGGGTAGAAATGGAATAAATTTGGGAGAGAATAAGTTTATAGGTGTATATAGGATCCATGTTTTAAGTGAATTAATACATTATACGAAATATGAAAAGTCACCTTACAAGGTGATTCAATAAAATAAATAAATAAAATATTAAATAATATAGGTTGTGTGACACATTATCAGTAGATAGATAAAACGTGTTTTATAAACATAAATTTGGAAATGAAAATATATCATAATATATTAAATAAATAAATAATAATACATATAAATAAAACTAAAATTGAGTCCCAATTCACTTTTAACAAAATCAAACTTATTGATAGGTAATGGTTTTGAAAATATTTATACTAATATATTTTCAGTATAAATAAATCCAAGATAAATATCACCCTTTTTTGAATGATCTCTTAAGAAATAATGTATTAAATCACATTTATTGGTCCTTTAATGAATTATTGGATTTTTAGAAATGGATATAGCACTAGTGTTATCACATTTTATTGGGACATGATTAAAATTAAATATGAAGTCCTTCAAAATGTTTTTTAGCCACAAAACATGAGCATAACAACTACCAACAACAACATATTGAGCTTTAACTATTGATAATGAAACAATGTTTATTTTTTACATGACTAAGAAACGTGATATTTTCCTAAAAAGTGATAGGTTATAGAATTCATAATTTGATCTAGTCTATAACCACCAAATCAAAATTAGAATATGATGTAAAATCAAAATTATATGTTTTTGGAAAAAGTATGGATAAATAATTTGTTCCTTTTAAATACCACAAAAATTATTTTGGAAACTATTAAATGTGACTCCTTTTAATTTTCTTGAAATCTTTCACATATTAAAATAAGAAACATAATATTTTGTCCACACGATGTAATATTAAGAAATATCCTAATACGACTTGTTTTCTTCTGGTTTTCTAGCTTCATCCTAAGATCAATTTTGGAACTCATAGGAGGTGAATAAGTCTCATTTATTTCATTTCAAAATTTTTTCATAAATCATTTATGTAATTTAGCTTAAAACATTATAAAAATCATTTTTTTTCAATTTTAGATCCAAGTAAATAGTTCAACTGACACATCATTCTCATTTCAATTTATTTTTTCATGAGTTTTGAAAAATCAGTACAATGATTCTGATTTGTGGAACAAAAAATAACATCATCAACATATATTTTCACAAATAAGAATCTTTTGAATATTTTTTTCTTAAATAAATTGGGGTCTTCAAAACCCATAATAAAACCATTTGATAAAGGAAATGAACTTACGATTTTTACACCAATCTCAATGTTTTTGATTAAGATCAAACAATGCTTTGGTAAGTTTAAGAATATAATTTTAAAAATCAGGGTCTTCAAAACATGGAGTTTGTTCGACACATTATTCCTCTATTAAAATACATTTAGAAAAGAATAATTAACATACATATGATATAATTGAAAATCTATATATTATGCATATTCTAATATAATTATAATGGATTCTAATCTCGCAACTGAAGAAAAGTTTTTTTCATAATCAATTCATTTTTCTTGATTAAAACCTTTGGAAAGTAATATAGTCTTATTCATAGTGATCACACCTTGATCATCCAAATTATTTATAAATACCAATTTGGTTATAATAATAGGATAAAAATAGGGTGTAATGTCCCAGATTTTATATGTATTATTTTTAAATATTATATAGAATTAATTCAAGACTAGGTGCCGAGACGACATGAAATTATGAGGCTCGATGTTACTAGAATAAATTAATGAAATATATTAAATATATTAAATATAATGTGTGAGAAGTTTTCTTCAAAAAGAGGAATAACTTCTAAATGGGTGTCCGGACCAGAAATTTGAGGGAACCATTGAGTTAAGAGTAGCGACATTTCCTTAAGTGAGGGATAATATTAGCCTGTGCAAGTCAGCTATGAAAGTTAGTTTTTGGAAACTTTAAAGAATAAAATAAAAGAAATATTTATTTTATTTTAATGTTAAAAAGAGAAATGTATTCAATTTTAAATTAGTAGTTTTTCAAGACACATAAGGTTATAATTCATTACCTTGGAGAAATCCCTAGGAGGTCTGGAGTGGAACCTCAGAGAAATTTATCGATGGTCAATGATGAACGGTGGATCGAGATCATTCTTGATGGATCTCTATCAACAAATAATCATCGACAATGAATGATCTAAAATAAAGGTTGGGCATTGTGATTTGAATTCCTTCTTTCATGTTATTAGAATCAATGATGAATGCAGATCAACCCATAAATAGGTTGGTCCATGGTTTGATCATTCTTACGAGATGTGATGATTGCATGATTGATTTAGGGATGATTATGATCATTTATTTGGTTATCTTGTTGATCATTCTTATGGGAACAAATTAAGGCCTCAATAAATAATAGTCAAGGTTCATTCCTCGGGTTAGTTCTATGTAAATTTTCTTACCCTATTTTTCCCATGTGTTCTTTGTTCTTCATATGATATGAATGGATGATTATTGCACCTTCGATTCATGGTGAAAGGATCGATGATTTTTTTGGAACCGGGCGTGCAACATAAGCCACAAACAGGTCGGTTTTTAAACTTTTCCACTGATGGTTGATGTAAACTTGTAGAAATTGATCAAGAATAGCCCAATCAAAGCCAAGGATCTCGCATGAAGGGTTTTAAGCACAAAATTAATCCATAAAAAACAAGGCTTAAATCTGAAGCCACGCATGACGTCTGCTCATCATTGGAGATCATTGCACGAATAATCTAAAGTATAATTCCTTTAAATATTCCACACACGCTTTAAGTAATCCGCAAGAGTGCTGTTTGTCTTAATCTGGGTGCTAGAATGGAATTGTGACGATGTCTTTGACACTCCAATGTTCACCGCATCGCTTCACTAGTGATGCCTAAGAGAGTGCTCAATCCAAAGTCCTTGGATCCAGAGCCATTGTCTCTAGATCATGGGATAGAGGAGAGGAGAGAGAAGCCCCATGAATAGTTTTTTGACAAAATCCCCTCCTCTTCTATTTATAGTTCTCAATTAAAATACCTTGTATAGCCTTGTCATCCACGAATACTTAACGCACTATCAATGAAGTTATATGACTAATAAACTAAGTCATAAATATTATTATCATTTACTTGTAATATATTAAATATATTACATGATAATAATTAAGTCACTAACTTGACTCGTAGCTCCCATGAATATAAATTAAACCTTGAATAATTTAATATTCGCAAATTAATATTTTTCAAGTATTTACTTAAAAACTCATAAATAAATTTAATAAATAAATTCAATACTCATTATTTTAAACTCAAATAATATGAATTTATTTATTATATTGGTGAACGTTTTTCTTTGGACAACTTCTGGACCCCAGTGGTGGGGCCCACCATGTCCAAAACTCATATTCACCAGAATAGGGAAGATTCTTGAATACACTATTATGTGCGACCCTCTTGGACCTTATCTTGACAGTAGTGAATAGTATTCATAGACCTAAAGCAGGATCTACCAACCCATCATGGCCCCTAAAGAGATAAGGATTGTCACACTAGTGACAACCAACCTACAAACATGCACTGTGCAATATAATCTCTTTATCTGTAATACCTCATAAAGCATGACACACTCATGTGTCATCTCCCGTTTCTTTCTTTATTGTTTGTTGATGTAATTGGACAAATTTACCCTCGATTTACATGGCCATGGTATTTTAAAGCTACTTCCATCCATATCAAAAAGGCCTGAGATATATTACTTCCATAACCCAGAAGAGAGAAATACTTTCTTGACCATTCTACCAATGACATGCCACCAATGACACACCCAACCCAAACTACCTCGCCATGAATTCATTTCCATGGTTTTCATCTTGAATCAATGTATGCAATCAAATGACATACATTGGTAATTATCTCATGTCAGGAGACCATTACACATGATTGTATATAGGAACATCCAATGACCCCCGAAACATGTGGTGTTCCTATTGGCGGTCCAGTCCTCATGATCTCAAAACTAGAGATCACCAAGTGAGAACTTCACGAGAAGAAGTCTCTATGCTTATGATCCCCCAACACCTGATAATAAAAAATCTACTGTGTCCAATCAATAAGATGAATTTAGACCATAGAACATTTATTTAAGATAAACATCATTGTATCTAGAGGTTCTCATTATAGACTGAGATCCACTATAACCTTTCATTATGAAAATTAATCTTCGGACATTACCATTTCAATAGTAGACGCCGAAAAGTCTACACTATAGTGGTAAGATGACATCATTTATAGATAACTGTATACACGATATGGTAATAAAAATCACTGAATAGTTGGGTCTAGGGCACCCACTATTTCCACAGATTTTATATCCAACCTTGCGATGACCATGTGGAGGTGTAACGAATATGAAGATAGACATATTGAAGTATTTTGAGAGATATCATTATTCAAGTGGTCTTTATTTGAGTGACCAAAATTGAATTTCAGAGCCAATTGAAGGCCCAAAACTCACCAATTCGATGTTATGCTGATGAGGCGACCATGGATCATTAGTTTCGGGATGAACAGAACAACAGATTGAGCACCAGAGGATCAGCCGAGGCACATAGAGGAAGAACTAAAATTTTGGAAAATCATGAAGAAAAAATCATTTATTCCTTGTTACACATCGTGTGAGCTCCTATGAGCGGTGGCTGGGGTTTTGGGGAGCTATAAAGCATCACACGGAATGTGACATCTGTCACACGACATGTGGACCCTTCTCCAAGACTTGGAGTGTATCTTGGGGGAAACACAAACATGGGGTGGAGTACACAACATGTATTACACCACATGTACAGACCCAGACTGTCTATACAGGATACCCCATGTACTGGTACACAGGTAGGTGGACACAGGTTGACACTGTGTACTGGAACATGGCCAGGGAACACAGGCGGACCCTGCTTGGATGTACATGGCATGTAATACTTTCTACACATCGTGTATACCTTTTCTATACGACATGTTTCCTAACATGGACCATTGTACATGGGTATTACCTAGGGTCAAGTCATACATCATGTGATCCTACCACAAGATGTGTATCCCTTTCTATATATATTACATCCCTTTTCCATCAGATCATGGAAAAGTTTAATTAGGTTTTGTGCCCTTGATCATTTCCCTGAAGGTTAGTGTTTATCATTTCCTATGCACTGGAGTATGATTCCTTTAGCATGAATTTCTGGATATAGTTTTTGGAATCCCCCAAGAGGCCCGGTGAGTAATCCTATATTCATTTTTCATTCCCTAGTTATAGTTTTGGGTATATATGTGACTAACTTTACTGGGCGTCGATCCTCTAATTAGCAGGTTATTCTAGATGGAGTTGTTGGTATCACCCCATGGCCCTAGATGTGATCCTAATATGATGTATCCTATATCTCTTTGGATCTATCAGTGTATCTCTCTCATGATAGTTTATGATGAACAATACCTCTTAGACGAACATCATTTGTGCAATCAGAATCAAGAGTGTGTTCTCCCGGATGAGTGCTTCGTGGAATTTTTGAACTGAATCCCTAGTGGTGGTATGCAGTAGTTGTGACTTGCCTCTAGACTGCATATCTTATTTAAGTATATCTGGATATCCTTGTTTTATGTTGTATAAATATACCTGGGTAGATATGACTGTATCTTTCCTTTTATTATTACTTTGTCATTTCGGGGTGTTCTACTGAGTATTGTTACACTCACCCCTACACAGGATTTTTCCACATGTTTCATGTCTTGTGTAGATGAGAGACCTTTTGATGGAGTCTAGGGTGGACTAGGACTAGACAAGGTGTTGTGAGTTTAGATAGGTTGAGGTGTTCCTACAAATTCAAGCAGCATTCCCAGTACCTATTTGTTTATAGGTTGGAATTTGTAGTTTAAAAACTCTTTTGGTGGGATTATATTATGGACCAATTTACTTTACTTAATTTACTTTTGTTGTACTCTGTTGGTTGGGATATTGGTATGCATGCTTATACTTTCTCAATGGTTTTTATATTTCAGCATTTTGGGCCTGGAGATGTGTGTGTATCTATTTACAGGTACATAGGAAATTCCTCCCATGTTAGGGATATTCCTACTTGGTGATAGTCACTACCCCATTCCCTATTGGAGGCGGGCTTGGGGAGTCGTGACATGGTCCCAATTGGGACGGGTCATGATAGAGTGGTATCAGAGCTGGTTGGTTCTACATTAGGATCAAGAGTCTATGAGATTGGTTTGGGGAAATGGTGTTAATTGTTTCGAGTTCAGATTTATGTCCAGGTATTCTAGTTTTGGTATAGAAGTTGATGTATCCATACACCAGGACTCTGATAATCAGATTTTCCACATGGTACATGAGAAAAATAGTTGCTTGGAAAATAATGGTACATGCATCATATAAGAATGGTTTGAGGTTCCCATGTATTTCTTGAGTCAGCTATAAATATATACTCATTGACCATGGTATATATTTTTTTCCTATAGGATTCCTCTGCGATGCATACCAACTAGGATAAAATAGCTCGATCATGCAAATAACCCCCTGACATATGAGGCTTTAGTACAGGGACGCGTTTCCCAGATGATACCTCTAGGTGGTGCACCCACTATACCTCCACCTATGGAGCTACCCATGGTACCTACCGTACCACCATACAAGGACCATAGGTTAATCTCATTCCATGAGTTTCAGAGACAGAGACCCCTTAGGTTCGGAGGTGAGCCCAACACTCAGGCGGCTGATGCTTGGCTTGAGGTGGTGACATGAGTTTTCTGTCTAGTCAGGACACCCTTTGATCAGATGGTGATCCTGGTTGTGTACCTTCTACAGGGCTGAGTAGGGAGATGGTAGAGTTTGGTTATCCAGACTCACGAAGTGGAGACACTCTCATGGAAAAAATCTGAGTGCCTCTTCATAGAATATTCTTTTCCGGTTACACTGAGAGCTGTGTATACAAGAGATTCTTCATCTCTAGTAGGGTAGTATGACAGTTGCTGACTATTCATTAAGGTTCACCAACCTTTCTAGGTACTCGATAGATATGGATAGGGATCAGTAATTCCAGGCTTATACCTTCGAGATAGGTCTGTGTAGATATGTACAAGATAATATTATCCCTCCGAGTTTTCCAACTTATGTTGGGGTGCTCAAGCAAGCTTTGGTGGTCGAGATCTTCTTGGATGAGCAGTGATAGATGGTGATAATCAGCAGTGGATAGGTAGGAGAAGAGACCTTGAGATCAAGGATTTGACATCATTTTTAGGGATCCGGATGCACGGGACATTTCTAGAGGAGGTCCCAGGATAGAGGATTTATAGTTCAGGGTTCATAGGGTCAATCCAGTTAGCCTAGGAAGAGGCGGTGCTACTCATGTGATGGAAGGGGACATCTCTCTCGATATTTTCCAACCTATCATGCTGCTGATATAGAGATAGTGGATGGACCACCAAGATAAAATCAAAGGTAGGGGAAGGAATATATGCAAGGTAGAAGACGTGGAAAAGGAGTTGGGAGAGCAGTGAGAGGTGGTTGACATTTCGACTTGTTACCAACACCACCCCCAAGAGGTCTGTGCAAGGCTAATGGAGTTAAAGGACATGGGCATGGACAACTTCATGCAGTTAGGGCTTATGAACCTGGAGATATAAGGATTATTATAGGTATGATCAATGTTTTTTCAACTCTATCTACCGTACTGATAGAAACAGGTGCTAGTCATTCCTTTCTTTCCATGTATCTTATTAAAGACCTTAATATTCTGATAGAATTGTTGGCTCAACCCTTACACTTGGAGACACCTAATGGAAGAGACTCAATGATCACACATCTATGCTAACCATGTTCAATTACCCTTTGAGGTGAAAGTTTTGGTTGGAACCACTTTGTGGAAGTGTCAAGTCCTTACAATGTCATTCTTGGTATGAACTAGTTATCTTTGGTCCATGCCTAGATTGACTATTTTACAAGAAAGGTGTGGTGTGTCTGTAGCGATGGGATGGTGTTTTCCTTTATTGGAGAAAGGAAAAACTAGGTAGCATAGGATGGGCTCATTCACATGAGGTTTTATCCAATCACTCATGAGTCAGCTAGTGTTACCCTTAGAGAAACAGATGTTATGAACTTTTAGTTCCCAGTAGTAGTGGCAGAGTACGAGGCCATCTTTCTAGAAGATGCTCCAGGGTTACCTCCCTATTGAGGGGTTAGCTTCTTCATTGATTGACACCTAGGTATGGAATCAATATCAAAACCATAATATCATATGGATCTCACAGGGCTTCACAAGCTAAGGGAGAAGCTAGAGGAGTTATAGAGGAAAGGGTTCGTGAGGTCCAGTATTTCACCCTAGGAAGCCCTAGTTTTTTTGGCCAGGAAGGATGGCAGAATATTGAGGTAGTTTGAGGATTACTAACTCTTGAACCGGGTGATGATAAAGAACAAGTATCCACTACCGAGGATCGATAACCTATTCGATTAGTTGAGAGGGGCTTGATGGTTCTTGAAGGTTGACCTAAGATCAGGCTATTAATAACTATGATTACGAGATGAGGATATAATGTAGATGAATTATAGATGATATTAAAGTTATTATGAGTACTTGGTGATGCCTTTTTTAATGATTAATGTCCTGGAAATGCTCATGGGAATCATGAAACAGATCTTCTAACATTAATTAGACTAGTTTGTGGTGGTCTTTATTGATGATAACCTTGTGTACTCGGCATCTAAGGAGGATCACACAAGGCACTTAAGGATAGTTCTAGACACACACTGAGAGCACCATATTTATAATAAGAACTCAAAGTTCCAATTTTGGATTCAGGTAGTCCACTTTTTGGGACATGTTATCTCAACAGATATAGTGGAAGTAGACCTAGCCAAGGTGGAGGCAGTGTTAGCATGGGAGCCACCTAGGAGCATGACAGAGGTGTGGATCTTCCTTGGGATGGTAGGATATTAGTAGATATTCATCCCTACATTCTCAAGGATATCAAAAACGGTGATAGTTTTGAGCCTAAAGGGTAATCCTTTCATGTATATGGAGAAGTATCGTCAGGCTTTTCAATAGTTAAGGAAGAGTTTGACGAGTTCCCTGATCTTGAGATTATTGGAGGAGGGTGTCGAGTACGTAGTGTTCTACGATGCATTAGGGATTGTACTTGGTTGCGTGATGATGTATAGGAAAGTGGTTATTGACTAGGGTTCATACCAATTGAGTCCAGATGAATATAACTACATGACCCATGATGTTGAGTTGGTAGTGGTAGTATTTTCGTTGAAGATGTGGCGAAACTACCTGATGGGAGAGAAATATGTCACCTACTCTGATCACAAGAGTCTCAAGTATGTCTTATCTCAGAAGGAACTAAACTTGAGATATAGGGGATGTATAGAGTTCTTCTAGGATTATGAATTTGAGATTGTCTATACTCTTGGGAAGAGGAATGTGTTGGAAGATTTTTTCAATATGAGATAGAGTTTGCATATGCCAAATGAAGTGTCAAAGCAGTTGGTCCTTTTGTATTTATCCATTTTGGATGGTTATGGGATTGCTTACCTCTATTCTATAGTTGTTACCCAAACACTCTTACAATGAGTCATTGAGGCACAACTTTAGGATACCAACTGTGAGACTCTACATGATCAGATATTTGAAGGACATGCTACTGATGGATATTCAAAAGGATAGGAGCATGTATTACTTTTTAAAGGATGCATAGTAGTACCCATAACATTGTAGGAGGAGGTTATGAGGGAGTTTCATACATCCCATTTCTTGGTACACCCTGGTGTGGTGTAGATATACCAAGCCCTTAGACATTAGTTTTGGTGGACAGGAATGAAAAAGAGACATGTAGAGATTGTCTCTTGATGCCTTACTTTTCAGTAAGTGAAGGATATGCACCATGTTCTAATGGGTTTGGATCAAACATTTGAGGTTCCATAGTGGAATAGAGATGGGATATACATGGACTTTGTGATGGGGTTTACACGTACATCCATGGGACACGATTCCATCTGGGTGATCATTGAATGACTCGCCAAGTCAGTCTACTTCCGAATTATCTTGGAGTAGAGTTCGGTAGAGAACTTGGAATGCCTCTACATGCAGAAGATAGTTAGGATTCATAAAGTTACATCGAAAATTATTTCTAATCGTGATTCTAATTTCACATCCCAGTTGTTTAAGGGATTGCATGAGGCATTTGGGACTCAGTTACACTTGAACATAGTGTTTCATCCCTAGACATACGACCAGAGGGAGAGGTCTATTTAGGTTATGGAGGAAATTATGTGAGATTTTATGTTAGACTTCGGTCATATCTAGAAGGATCACCTACCACTAGTGGAGTTTACGTAAAACAATAACTACAACTCCACCATTAGTATGATACTGTTTGAGGCTCTGTACGAGTGGCCCTGTAGGTCACCACTTTGTTAGACTAACCCAAAAGAGTCAGCACTTATGGGCCTAGAGTTGGTGTGAGCTACCACTAAGAATGTGTAGATCATCTAGGAGTGGATGAATACTATACAGAGCAAAAAAAATCCATATACCGATAAGAGATAGATGCCATTAGAGTTCAAGGAAGGATACCATGTGTTCCTTAGGATCTCACCTCAACATGGGTTACATAGATTTGGATGGGGAGGCATGTTATCTACGAGGTTCATTTTCACGTTTTAGATACTACATAGAGTTAGCGGGGTGTCATATTGCCTAGCTCTACCCCTGTAGTTGCATTAGGTACAAGACGTCTCCCACATGTCACAACATTTGAGGTACATGCATTACCCATCACACGTCATTGACTGGGGTGATGTGGATATTAAGTATGGAGCAACTTGTGCCGAGTAACTAGTGGAGATTGAGGATTGGCATGAGAGGGTCCTTCATGGGTGAGATATTCTCTTGGTGAATGTCTGGTGGAATCATGGGAATCTCTAGGAGAGCACATTGGAGCTGGAGTCTCATATTCATGTGCAATACCCACATATTTTTGAGTGGACAAGTTTTTGGTTTTTTGTGGACGTAAAACCCTAATGTGGGGAGAATTTAATGTCCTAGATTTTCTGTGTATTATTTTTAATTATTATATGGAATTAATATGAGACTAGGTGCTGAGACGACGTGCAATTATGAGGCCCAGTGTGCTGATAATAGATTCTTGAAATATATTAAATAGCACGCATAAGTAGTTTTCTAGAAAAAGTGAAATAACTTCTAAATGGGTTCCCAGAATAGAAATCTGAGGGAACCATTGTGTTTAGAGTAAATAATTTACCATTGGTGAGGCATAACATCATCCAGCATGGGTCAGATGTGAAGGTTAGTTTTTGGAAAATTTAAAGAATAAAATAAATTAAAGATTTATTTTATTTTAATGTTATGAAGCGATGTGTTTTTTTTAAATTAGTAGCTTGGACAGGGACCCAAGGTTAGAACTCATAACCCTAGAGAAATCCCTAGGAGCTCTGGATAGAAGCCTTGGAGAAATATCTCGACGGGCCATGATGGAAGGTGGATCAAGACCATTTTTGATGGATCACCATCATCAACTAATCCTTGAAAATGAATGATCAAACCTTGAGGTAGGGTTTTGTGAATTCAATTCCTTATTTCCTATTATTAGAGTCAACGATTGACATATATCAACCCACGAATTGGTTGACCCATGGTTCGATCATTATTTTGAGATAGGTTGATTGTGGGATTGATTTGGGGATGATTATTATTATTGTTTTGAATTTCTTTTTGATAATTCTTAAGAGAACAGATCGAGGCCATAACAAATAATGGCTAAGGTTCGTTCCTCAAGTTTGTTTTATGTAAATTTTCTTCCCCCCTTTTCCCTACGTGTTGTTTGTTCTTTGTGAGATACGAACGGACGATCATTTTACCTTTGATTTATGCCACAATGATTCTAGATTTTAGATCTATCATAGGGACAACCTAGAGAAGGTGCGACGATAATGGAGACAGCTGGATCAAAGTATTTTGAGTGATATAGTTTTTTCAGTGTTCTTTGAATGAGTGATTGGAATTGGATTTCAGAGCCAATTAAAGGCCCCAAACTCATTGATTCTGTGCTACAATGATGAGGAGACCTGGGATCTCTAGTTTTGTGATGAACATACCAACATATCAAGCATTAGAGGATTGGACAAGGTGCGTCGACGAAGAAATGTGATTATGGAAAATGGAGAAGAACATGATGTTCATTCCATGATAGACGTTGTGTGGGCCTTGCTGAGCAGAAGATAGGATTTTAGGGAGCCATAATGTGTGACATGGTGTGTTACATCTATCACACAATGTGTGGGACCTTCCCCGGGGCTTGGAATGTATCTCGGGGGATGCATAGACACAAGGTGAAGTACATGACATGTACTCCACCATAGGGATAGACCTAGACCGGCTGAATGAGCTACCCCATGTACTAGTACATAGGAAGTCATACACGGGTTGACACCATGTACCAACACACTACCGGAGAACACAAGTATACCCTGCATGGACAAACACAACATGTAAGCCTTTCTATATGCTATGTATACCTTTTCTACATGACATGTTTCCAAACACGGGCCATTGTACACGAGAAGTACCTAGGGTCAAAGGGACATGGAATGTGATCCTACTACATTCCATGTATCCCTTTAAACATGTATATATCCCTTTTCCACTGTATCTTGGATAAGTTTCGTTAGGGTTCATGCCATTGATCATTTCCTTGAAGGTTGGTGTGTATCGTTTCCTACACACCAGAGTATGATCCCTTCTACAGGACTTCCTGGATAGTGTTATTGTAATCCCATAAGATTCTTGGTGAGGGATCCTCTATTCATTCTTCACGACCTAGGTAGATTTTTGGGTATTTATGTGACAAAATTTACCCAGCTTCGATCCTCTACATAGAGGGTAATTCATGATGGAGTTGTTGGTATCACCCCTTGGACCAAGTTTCCTCATCTGATGTATCATATCTCTCTCCATATCTATCATCATATCTCTCTCATGATGGTTTCCGTAGAATAATACTTCTCAAATAGATTCCATTATTGCTATCAAACTCAAGAGTGTGTTCTCTGGGACGAGTGATTCATGGAATATTCAAACTAAATCCTTAGTGGTGGTATGCAGTAGTTGTGAGTTGCCTCTATATTATGTGTCTTGTTTAAGTATATCTATATATCCTTGTTATATACTTTTGACATATAATTTTGTAGAGATGACAATATATTTCCTTTGTGCATTTATTTTTTGTTTTGGTGTGTCCTATTGAGTATCATTATACTCACCCCTACACAGAATTTTCCCACACATGTTTTATCTTGTGAAAATGAGTGACCATTTGACAGAGTCTAGGGTGGACCAGGACTTGATGGATCTTTATGAGTTTAGATAGGCTGAGGTGTTCCTACAGATTCAATAAATAGTCTGAATACCTATTTTTTTATTGGTTGGACTTTATAGTTTAAAATATCTTTTGTGGGATTGAATTCTGGACTAGTTTACTTTACTTTCATTACTTTTATCGTACTCTGTTGGTTGGGATAGTGGTATGTAGGAATTTAATATATTAGTAGTTTTTTAAATTTTAGCATTTTGGGATTGGATATGTGTTCAGGTGTATAAGTACTTAGGCAATGCCTCCCATGTTAGTGATATGCCTACTCAGTGCTAGTCACCAACCCCTGACCTATTGTAGGTAGTCTTGGGGAGTTGTGACACATGACCCATTGGGACAGGTCATGACATAGGGTCTATTAACAAATTCTTATACCTTGTTTCTTTTGAAATATTTTAATTATTTATGTATATCTACCTCCAAATTCTCAAAAAATAAGGCATCTTCTATGGTTTAGGAACCTAGTTAAGAAAAAATTCAGAAAAATTAGCAATATTTCCTATATTTATTCTAGTCTTAACTCATTCATTTTAATTTCTTATAACAGTTTCTAGAGGATTTAATTTAAGGGTTCTAGTTCAGAAAGAAATTATATATTCATGTCTATTAGTTTCTTCATTTTTAAGAATAGATTTTTTATAATAATATGCCAATTCATCATCCATTTTATTTTCAAAGAGAGGCTCAAGTCTCAATTTATCCATTGAACTAATCATTCCATTAACTTGATTCCCTTTTTGGGCAAAAGGATCACGTTCACAAAATTTTAAATGAGTATATTCTTCAATAATCCTTTAATTTTTATTAAAAACTCTATAGGAATTAGAAGTAGTAGAATATCCTAGTAAGATCCCATCATTTTAATTTGGATCAAACTTTCCAAGATTGTTTTTGGTGTAAAGGATATGCACTTTGCATCCAAAAATTTAAAGTTTCCAACATTTGTTTTTCTCTTAATCCATTGATCACATGGGTTTTTTATTTGAGATATTCCTTATGAGAACTCTATTAATGACATAACATATTGTGTTAACATCTTTAACTAAAAAATGAGTAGGTATGATATATTCACACAACATTATTCTAGTAATTTCATGCAATATCCTATTTCTTCTTTTAATTACACCATTCTATTCTGGTGTTCCAGGGATGGATAAATATGTTTAATTCCATGTTTTGAGAAAAACAAATTAAAATTCATGATTCTAAAATTATACCCCATGATCACTTCTCAAAAAAAAATTTAGAAACTTTATCATTTTTGATAATCATAAAAAAATTAATAAAAACACTATAAGATTCACTTTTAAGTTTCATGAAATAAATCCAAGAAAATGTTGATAAATAATCAACTAAAACATTAACAAATGATTTTCTAGAAAGGCTTGGAGTCCTAAAATATCCATGTGAATAAGTTCAAGTGGTTAGGGAGAATCAACATTTTTAATTAGTTTTAAAGATGATTTGCGTTTCTTTCCCATTTTATATGCATCACATAATTTCTTTTTTTCCAATTTGAGTTGGGTAAAATTTGAAATCATAATTTTATTAGATAACTTCCTTAAATAATTCACATTACCGTAACCATGCCTCTTAGACCAAATCCAAGATTCATAAATTTTAGTATTCAAATAGTTAACATTTTAATTAATTGATAAATTAATATATAATGTGTAAACATTTTCAGTTCAAAGCCCACTAAATTTAAGCAACTTATTCTTCAAAATAGAGAAGTAATTTCTAGAAAAATCAATAGAATATACATCATCATAAATTTAAGAAATACTTATCTGGTTATACTTAAATCGATCAACATAAAGTACTTTGTAGATGAGGATTGAATGAGTATATCCAATAGATCCAATTCCAATAATATTTCCTTTGAAATTGACACTAAATGTGATGTATCTTCCATTGATTTTAGATAGTGGGTAAAATTTTGGAAAAATATCCACTCATATGTATTTAACATCCACTTTCAATAAACCATTTAACATTTATATTTTTGTGTCTTGTAAGCTACATAAAAAAATTAACTATGAATACATTTTTGGTACCCAAATGCTCTTGGGTCTAGCAGTGTTAGCTAAAAAATATTTGAAATCTTAAATTTGGTTATACTTTATATAATTTTTAAAATTATATTCAAATAAATTTTTAAAAATAAATTTCTTATTTATTTCACACATCTGAGGATATATTAAGTGAAAATAATTTCCAAAATTAAGATTTGTGCTATAGTAAAAACAAGTGATATTAGAAATATTTCTATTTTCGGAACTAAGAACAAAATAATTTTTATATAGTTTGGGTTTTTACCTATAATTCAAATGCCATATTTTTATTTATGTAATTTGTTTTTAAAAATTATTTGATTTAGATATTCCCCCAATGATTAAAAATACTAGCAGCATACTTGAGATTTTTTAACTTTAAGCATTAGTTCTTTTATTTTTTTATCATGGAATATATAACTAGATGCATATTTTTTTAAACTAGATTTCAATTATAAAATATGTTAGGCTATTTTATTCTTCTATTTTTTTTATAATTTCATAATATTTCATAATAGGCCTTTTCATTTTATTTAAAGATACATATTTGTCTTCTAATGTAGAACAAAAATAATTAAACTCATCGAAAGAATAATATTTATATTTAGATTTAGATCTAGAATAATAATAATAATAAGCAGAATTTACCTGATAAGTTTATTCCAGGAAAAAATATTTTCCATCTGATTAGACACTTTAGCTTTATAATTATAACTTGAGTCATCCCTGGAGTCCTATGAGGAACTCCATGCAGCCTTCATATATTTCTTCTCCTTCTTATAGTCTAATTACTTTTTGTACTTATTTTTATAATTACTCTTTTCTTTAAGCTAGGGGTAACCTGGATTGACATTATTAATATTATTCCACTCATAACACCTTATTTATTTGGTGTTTCCATAAAATTTTTTATATTTTTTAAATTATTTATTGAATCCTATACTTTTGTTACATTTTTTTTGAACTTCTTAGCAAATTGAGTGAGCTCATCACTTGAATATGAATTTCTCAAATTCACTACCTTATATGAGAATGAAAATGTTTTTTAATTTTTTTCTTATGAACTCCTGAAATAGATTATTTTAAAACATCATTTATACTTTTAAAATTTTATGTTCACTAACTTTATCTTCCATTTCTGCTTCATACATCATGATTATGACAAAAAGATATTTTATTTTGAAATATTTTACATTTATAAATTTTCTAATGGTAATTAAAATTACCCTCTATTTTAATGGAAGAACCTTGAGAACTTTAAGATTTTTATTGATATTAGGAATATGATCTCCTAAAGAAACCACATTTTTTACAATTTTATTCAACCTATTATTCATTAGAGTAATTATTTCTTAATAAAACATGAAACATGTTTCGAATTAGAAATTGACAGTGTTGTATCTTAACTGAATAAAATTTCACTACCTTCATAAGATAAAAATATTATTATCCACATTTCATGTGTTGTGTTGCATTGAAAAACTCAGTTAAACTCATTAGGACTCAGTCAACATTTTATAGCATTCATAGCTTTAGAGTTCAAGTCATAATCTACTTCCGTAGTAGCATGCCATTTCTCTAGTTCACCTTCAAGAATTGGATAAGGCTTTATGGATTTTAAATAAACCTTTGGACCATTATTTTTTAGATATATAATCCTTCAATCCTTCTAACATCCATAATTTTGTACATTGAAACAGGGATACATGAACATAGACATTCCCCCTCTATTATCAGCCATTATAGCCATTTGGAAAATGATCTTAACAACTTCAACATTTTAGTGTAGAAAAATTATGAGTCTCAACCTATGATACCATTTTTTGATCCATAGGGTGTTACAAAATAACATTAGAGGGGGGGGGTGAATTGAGTTCTTGAAAATTTTACCCCAAATAAAATTGTCCCTCAAACTATTCTTAAACCTTTTATCAAATAAATAATAGAAATAATAACAGAAAAGAGAAGAATGTAACACAAAGGATTTATAGTGGTTCTAGGAAGATGAATACCCTAGTCTACTCCATCAATGCTCTCTTCGAAAGCTTGGTGATTCTCACTATACACGTATTTTTTCTAGGGACATTAATTTTCAAGTGTAAGCTACCAAAACTAGTTAAAAAAAGGATCCAAGTGATGTTATAGGGCTATCTATTTTTAACAAGACTTATCCATGACCTCCACACACATAGAATAAACGGTTATCAGTTTAAAGAAGATAAAGATAACAAATAAAGATATAGATTCAGATCATAGTTATAAGATGAAACATGAAAAAAGATGATAGGTTCTTCGAGAAAAATAATAATACTTCAATGATAAACTCTAGAAGATCTCTCCACTGCATTTGATATAATCTTAATAAAATATAAGTAGTATGTTTTTTATTCTTCATAGAAAATAAATAATTACTTGTATGTACAAAGAAGTATATTTTTATGGGTTATTTAGATGGAAATATGTTTTAGAGTGTTATATATTTTATTATATATATTGTTGAACTAAAAAAACTCTCTATATATACTCTAATGGTCATGAGAAGATAGAATAATCCAAAAATAATAGTAATTATTCTCACCCGTGACAATAAATTCTAAAAATAAATATCATATACAATGATTTTCACTATAATTATGGTCTTCATTATAACTATACAAATTATCATCAATATATGTATAATTTAATTTGACTATCCATATCCAGCCACAAACATTCCAATAAAAAGAAATTTAGGAATATAATTTTCTTAAATTACTTCAATGATAATAAATACCACAAAATGGTGAATAAATACACTTAAAATAATGACATATAATGACTATAGTTTCTAAGGGAATTATCTTCTTCATAGGTCATTTACATATTCAAAACTTCATAAGAATCAGTGAAATGAATAACATTAAAAATTCAAAGAATACTTTTAATTTGAATGAAATCTTTGACTTTGAAAGATAATATGTCCAACATGATATTTTATTATTTCAAAAGATAATATTTTATTTATAGGATAATAAAACTAAAAACACTGTTTAATAAGATAAATTCTATCTTCATATGATGTTTTTGATTTATATTCAATAAATATTCATTTTTTATGATAATTTCCATTTTTAAATATCAACATTATCAATTTTTAATCTCATAATAAAAAATGATTCTTCGTATGATAATTTGATATTCACACAGTAATTTCCTTTTCCAAAATCATGGTTCATAATATTTTATTCCATATCATATGATAATTCTCATATATAATCCTTTTGTAGGATAATTTACTTTTTTTATAATTTGAAATCTAGACTAAAGATTTATATTTATTCATACGGTGAATTCCTTTGACAAAAAATATATTTTCTTGTAGTGTAAGAAAAATAATAGCTCATATGATAAAATATCAACTTATATGAAAATTTATCAGCTAGTATGTAATTAACTTAGAAAATTTACTCAAACAAGAAAATATAAAATTTTCCCAATTTTTTTTAATGAAATATTACTTAAAGGAAAAAGAATAATTACTTGAAATAACTTAAGATAATCTTATTAGTAAAAAAAATTAAGATTTTGTGATCATCAAAACATCTGAAATATTGATATATTTTGGAAAAACATTACTATGCCCAACATATATAAAATCTCTTGTTCTTAATATTTAATGAAAAACATGTATTGTAAAAAATAATATAGAAATCATTTTTTTTGTTTATAGAAGGGATATAATAATAATTTTCTAATTTCAAAACTGATCCACTAGGTTGACTCAGACCATAAGTTTCAACCTCCAATGAAACAACTCTTGACCCATTTTCAACACATCGATATACCTTACATTTATTCAATTATCTAATATTTTTGAGCCCTGTCTATCAGTAAAAATGTTTGATACACACCTGTTATCCAATACCTAGGAGTTCAAATTAGAAAACTTTCTTTTTATATCATTCACACTCATATGCTTAGAATACTTCTCTTTGAAAACACTTATTAACCTTTAAAAACAAAATATTATTATTTTACAGTTCATAGAAATAAGAGACCTCAAAATTATAATCAAGATACATGCCAAATATACAACAAAGATATACTTATGAGTGAGTAACATGTTTTATTTCATTATATTAAGGTATTTTAATGAATGTACTCCTACTAAAATGATGACCCTATACAATATTGCCTTTAGTGATCCAAGATCCATATTTCACTAAATATAGGGTATCTTTGGTATTTCTAAAAACATTTATCTATTTAAGTATCCAAAAATTCCAATCATATCACATAGAACCTGAATAGTCAAGTGAAAAAACCTCTACCCAAATCCATCAAATGGATGATTTCATCTTCATTCCTCTCATATCATAATCCTATTAGGGTTTCCTATCCAAGTGTAACCCAAAGGTTAAAATTGAATATGATCTCCCAATCCTATTACGACCCCCTATATCTAGAATACCCGAGACAAGATAATCCAAGGGAACCTAACTTTGGCATGAGTTACTTGGTTGGATGTTCAAGGAATTGATATGTGTTTACTTTATAAGGAATATCATACTTAGTATTTTAAGGATTTTCTTAGTCTCTCCAATTTAATATACATAAAATTAATATTAAATCCATAACTATTTCATTACATGTAATCTTTTTTGACATTGGTAGATCCACTAGGACCCCACCTGGGTTGATAGTAACCCATGTGTGCCACTCAAATCCCATGTCCTATAGGCTTGGGTTTACTGACTAGAATCGAGTAAGAATATCACACATGATGAGAGGTATTATCCTAAGGAAACTATACATTAACCCACATATCCACATAGAATATAATAATGTAGGCTAGATAATGAAACTATCTGTAATATATAATGCATGCGATAAGCATTAAGATTCACATAGGAGAATGAGTGAACAATCCATAAAGTAAAAAAAGAAAAAACACTCACCCAATAAATCCAGTAGAAATAAAAAATTGAGAAACTTTGGTAAAGAGATATCTAAAATGAATTAAAACCATACAAAAATTTAATTTTCTATTGTCACCTATAGGCATCACTAAGATACCATTTCACCATGATTATGTCCACCATGGTCACCACTAAACAATCCGTCATCTGCATAAGGAACAACACATGTGGGCGATACACCCATGAAGGGGTGAGTATATACATACCCCCTAAGACACACCAAAAATAAAAAAAGAATAAACAAAGTCTTGTTTATCTCAAAACCAAAATGGTAAAGTATATATCATTAGTAAGGAAGATAATTCAAGACACAAAAACATATCCAAATATGCTTTAAGATAGGGGCCTATGGAAACCAAGTCCCACTTACCAACAACCCACATATAAATGACATATTTAATCCCAAAAAAATCAAAAATTCCACGCTACCCATATAATCCAACTAACTTTATCTCAAAGATTATGGTTGTGGGACTACGACTGGCTAATATTATGGTTGGTAGAGGGATTACCTGACTCTATAAATCGAGGAATAAGGCCCTAATGATTCTTGGAACACCGATCAGGGGAGTACAAAACTCTACCAAACTGGTGGAGGAACCATGAAATATCCTTTTTAATGGAGTAACAACTCCATACCTGAACTATATAGGGCCCACACCTCATGAATGTGGGGTAGTATCGAACTCTAAGACTATAATACCTGAAGATTTTAGACTATATTTCTCTTTAATAAATATGCCATGTTCTCTAGATTATAGACCAAAAAAGAATTAAAATATATGAATAATGATTATAAATTATATAATTAATAAAATTATATGGTATTTAAAGAAAATATAATTTTTGAAAATAATTTCTAATTCACTTCTGAAATACCATTGATTCTAAGGAACTATTTTGAAATGTTTTATTTATGAGAATGGTTTTGGTCATAGATGACTTATTTAAAAAAACTTTAGAGGATTAAAATCAAGGATATTTATTATTTACACATATATAAAATGACTTTATTGGTTATTAATTGGATAGAAATTATAATAAATGCATTTTAAGGTAAAAGAGATGTTTTTATTAAAAACCGCTTTTTTGCAGGCAATGTGTGTTTATATTAATAAATTAAATTTATTAATATTTATAAAATATATTAATGTAATGTATAGATTATATATTCAATAATTTTTTTTAGCATTAATCTATTTATTTTTACTATTAAAGGAATGAGAATAAATTCAGTTTTATGCTTAAAAGTGAATTCTTTTAAAAATGATTTCATTGCGTTTGGTGCACATATTTTAAGAATAATTTATTCCACTAAAATAAATTTAATTTTATAAAATGGATTTCATATTTATAATCCAAAGTTAATTTTTTAATGTTTTCACTTTCATTTTTATCCCTAATGAATAGTAACTGAGATAAATATTCATTACCATGGATAAGGTTAAAAAGTGTCAGCGAGGGGTTAACTAAAGAGATAAGTGTTAAAATAACCTAAAAACATGTATAAATAATATTTTATTAATTTTTATAGACCTTATATCATACCAAATTTAAAATTGATCCATTTTGGATCCACTTTCCCATTTGAGTGACTATTATTTTATAACGTTCTTAATATTTACAAGTTTTCCACCTAACTCACTTATAAAGGGAATCTCATATCCTCTATTCATCACACATTATTGAGCCATTTATCTCAATAAAATATTTCTAAAAATATTCCCAACTTCCATATCCACGTTCTACAGGTTATCCTTTCTTCAAATACTAACCGAAGGGTCCTTAAGAAGAGATCCAACAGAGGTTTCTCAAAGAAGGGCAATAACTCTTAACCGAGTATTTTCATGTTTATTTCTTCATCCACCTCCTCAAAATATTATATAATAATTATGATATAATAACGTAATTATCTTATATATAATTAAATTTTATCATATTGTTTCCATAATCTCTTTTCATCTCCTTTTCCTTCAAATGGGAAATGAGAGCATCACTCGTGCGTATGTACGAACTACCCTCACCACGTAGCAATGCATATCATTTTTCATCACCTACAAGGATGGATTTCAATTATAGGAATTATATTTATTTCATAATTATTTTTATGTAAGTATAAGATATTATCTACCTTCTTTACTTACCATATGTTGGAAAATGATAAAATCACTCATGCGTACCTCTATAAAGCGATGCAATTCGTTTTTCACGTTCAATTTACATGGATGGTATAAATAATATATTTAATTAATATATTATATATATATATATTTTATAATTATGATTCTTAAATGGGGAATTATTATCTACCTTTCTTTCATTTCATCCATCAAAATGTGGAAACATCACTCATGCGTACGTACGAACTATCATCTCCATGAAGTGATGTAATTAATTTTTCATCACTACCTTATATATATAGTTATAAAATTTTATATAATTAATAACTATTATAATTATTAAATTATTAAGATTCTATATATAATTTAACCACGACCAAGTTTCAAGGTCCAATGTTGTCTAACAGAAACACACATGAAAAATGAATTATTTTTCATCCGAAAGATGTTAATGAAGAGTTTTTAATAAATGAGTAATTGGAAATTATAAGGTAATGATATATAGTATGATATATATGAATATGGTTATATAATATATGTATAATAAATATATTTTTATTATACATAATATTTGAACATGTGCAAAGTAAGACGAGACTTATGGTAAGGGATTATGTTGCAATCTCACTTCTCTAAATGGTTTATGATGATGATGTTTTAATGATGATTCTATGAAACCCATTTCTTCCACAATTGATAATTATATTATCATGAAATCATTATGAAACCTATTTCTTTTCCATGAATTATGTAATAATTAAATTATTAATGTTTTTATAATATTGTGACACACTTATGTATGGTTTTAAATATGTGATAGGTGGGACTAGAATTATATATCCCATTAATGAATTGGGTAAAGATTGATATCAAATGAAATAATATACAATAGAATGGGGAGTGAACCCCATACATTAATGGAATATGTCAATTATGAGAGCCTTGGAGGATAACCTTGACTAAGGAGATGATATAAATGGGAAGTGAACCCAATACACTATGAGAATTTTCCAACTATGATTTTATTAGTAGTGATTATTGACTAAGGAACTGAATTTAAGTTCTTATTTGTATGAAAAAAATGTTAAATGAAGGCTTCTCATAACTAGAAATGGAGTATAGTTTTTATTTTTTGTCAATCCACACTGGGTTGATCATGCATTTTTCAAGACAAGTGGTCTTACAATACATGATGACTATAGTAATGAAGGTGGTGTTATTTTCTAGTGTTTTTAATTTTTGTTGGCTCCAAATGTGGATGAAGAGGATTGAATTGTGAAATGTGGTTTTATGGGATTGAATCTTCATAAATATGGTAGAGTTATGGGTTTTGGAAAGTCCGATTTTGAAAAGGATGAGATTCAAGAAGATGTGGATTATCATGAACAATCATCGTGGACAACACAATGAGTTGAAGGTAATATATGTGAATATGAGAAGATTCACGAGCCTGTTGAGTTTCACTAGAGCTTCACAAGTGAATGATCTTAATGAATAAGGTTTTAATGTTTTATGGAAAATTCACTAGATGTATGGGACCATCAAGAAATACCAAGACTATAAATAGGTGGTTACCCTCACTACTTTTCACACAAAACAAATTGGAGAAAATTTTGAATCGATTAGAATTCATAGAGGACAAGAGATTTGTGAATCAATTATTCAAAGTGAGCTTGATCATCATTAAAATACTTCTCTAGTCTTGAACAATGATTAGATATCATGGAAAAAGGAGTTTCTTGATGATGAGGTATTATTTGATGACTCATTGAGCTTCATGAATGTTGTTTGTTCCGTGAAGGTAGTTTGATTAGTGAAGGCAATGATCCTCATTAAGGAACATCAGAAATGGATGTTTTGAACATCTGGTTTAAGTAGTAAGTGCATTCAAGTTCATCAACTAAATACTATGGTGGAAGCAGAGTCTCATTCTAGTCTGGGACAAATAATTAAATGCTAATTTATTGAAGCACCCTTCAAGTCATTAAACTAAGTGAGAAATCACCAAAATTAGTGAGATACGGGGAGTTGATAGAATTATTCTGAGGAAGTATTCTATTTCTAAAATCTTGTAAAGTTAGTGTTATTGGAATAAAGTGACTAAGTATGAAATTCTTTATTCCACAACTAGTGAATATTAGTGGATTTAGGTATGACCAACACAAAATTGGTATAAACTCCTTGGAATAGCCCTTAATGGTGAACCAAGTTAAACTATCTTGGTGTCTCCCTATACGTGAATGATAAAATTTATTAAAATTATAATCAAACATGTTTAAAATGTTCCTACCAATTTTGGAAGAAGATACATCACTTTAGAAGAAACATTTTAAACCCTAATTTACCCATCCCCTCTCTGGGTGTTCTAGGGTCCTACAAGTGGTATTAGAGAAAACAGGTTGCTGAAAGAGTTATATAAATGTTAAGTTAGTACCCCTATTTTATGGAAGAAACATCCATATTTGGAATAACATGATTATTTCTCATCTAATATATGTTGGAATGGGTGAACTTTTTACACTCTATAAGGGATTCAAGTTAATGATGCAACATGACTATATATGAATGAAATAGATATGGAAATGATTGATATAGATGCAAAAGCATAGAATTCCTTTACTATAGTTATATCTGATAAAATCTATCTAAAGGTGGAGAGTTTCACTTTTGAAAAATATATGTGGTAAAAACTAGAAAATACATATGAAGGTGATAACAAGGTGTAGGAGGCCAAAATCCAAGTTTTTCACTATAGGTTTGATGATATAAAGATTCATCCTTATGTAAATGAATATACCTTTTTTAATTGAATTACTAAAGTTATTGGAGAAATTAGAGGACTTGGTGATGAAATTAATGATATTGACCTCATGAAGAAAATATTAAGAAGGCTTATACCTCTCTACAATGAAAAAGTTTCAGCCCTTGAAGAAGGGGATCTATCGAAACAATCAATTGATGATCTAATAAGTAATCTAGAGTCTTATTAAATGAGAGTCAAACCGGAAGATGCAAAAAATCAATTAATCAAGGAAATGGAATTCAAATCCATGAAAAAAGAGTTTTATAGAGATAATGTTGACAAAGATAATTAAGAATATGAACTTATTTATCTTTTTCCAAGAAATTCAAAATAAGAAAAGGGAAATTTGAAGGAAATATTCCTATGTCCGGTTTTTGATGTGGTAGATTTTAGAACATTACATATCTATGCTCAAGGATGTTTTATTATGGAGAAAGTGAATTTGGAAACTTAAAGAATCATCATAAAAGGTTTCCCTAAATAGGATACTTCAAATCAAGAAAGAAATTATAGAGAAATTTTTTTTTCTATAAAGAAGAACAAGATGATAATGATTTTTTTAAGGATGAATAACTGGAGTTTAAATTTGGAACCCAATAATCTATGATGGATATAATTGAAAAGTAAAAACTTTCAAAATATAAATCTAAATATAATCTATTGATTGATAATTTTTATACCAACTTATAACATGAGGATGACCTTGGAAAGATTGAAAATCAATGAAAGAGATAAAAAAAGTTGATATCTATTCTGGAAGATTCATTTGAGTATGCTGATTGAATTGAAGTAGAAATTGATCTAATGGAAGAAGGAGAAAAAGAACATTCAACAACTCTTGAAATCTCTGAAGATGTTGTTGAATTTATGGTCAGGATTAAAGAGAAGGAAAGGGTCGTTGATGAAGTTACATCCAGAATGGAGGTGAAATCTAAGATAGTTGAGGGAATTGAAGAAGTTGTTATTCTAAGGAGTAAACATGAAACTGAATCAAATTCAAGGAAAACAAATAATAAAATACAGTTTTAATGATTTTCAGATGAAGAGACATTAGAAAAAGCTATGTATGGCTCTGAGAAAATAAAGAAGGCTTTGAATGATCAAAGATCCATATGTATGGGGAAAAGTGTAATTGGTTGTGATTATAGAACATCAAAGGCTGGAATCATGAATAACCAAAATAAATGGAAGCATGAATTTGGACATATCACAAAGGCACTTGAAGTATTAACAAAGAAAGCATCAAATCAAACAAAAAGGAGAACTAACATCTTTCTAAAAGTATCTCGAAATAATATCTAGTCAAATACTTTTCCTAAGGAAGGGGACATGAGGAGGAATGTAAGTGGGAATAAATTTCCTCTTATAAAAGTCAATTATGTGGCTATCTGGTCCATACCATGTCATACATTGAAGAGGTAAGGAGCTATTTGAATGGGGAAGTGCGTGAAAGTCAACAATAGATAATGATACCATATCCTTCATCATATAAAAGTAATATTTACTATGGATATTTCTTTTCATTAGTATAACTATGAGCATAAATATTTTCATTACAGGTAGAGGAATGGAAGAAAAAATACCTACATAACTCAGAGATAATTCTATACTCACCATTCGAGGGGAGTTTCTCTTGCAAATTGGCATTCTCCCCTGGAAGAAGAATATGAGTATGATGAACCTGTGCATATTGAAAAGAGATTGGAAAGGTCATATTTAGCCTCCACTCAATCAAATATATCATAAAGTAAAAGAAGAAAATTGAGAAATCCAACCCTGTAGAAATTGATAGTATCACCTAGATTATTGGTAGTGAAGTGTCATCCCATATGATGGGAAATTCAAATTTATTGAATAAGTATAATAAAAGGGTTTATGGAATAATAAGTTTTGGTAACAATGGTGCTTTAATGGTCAAAGTAAGTGGAAGTATGAAATTGGAAAATGATGATCTTTGGAAAAAAAAGTTCCTTATATATACAATTGGAATTGAAATCTACTAAGTGTGAGTCAAATTGATAACTCAGGACTAATAGTGACATTTAATCAAAATGGTTGAACAATGAGAGTAAAGATAGTTAATTGTCTCTTGAAAGGATTTAGAATAGATTTTAATCTATACTAGGTTGATAGCAAGGAGAACATTTTTTTACTTAATAGTTTAAGAAGAAAGAAACTTGTGGAACCAAAGGTTGGGTCACATTAATAAAAAATTAATAGAAAATATATATTAGCTAAACATATTCATGGATATCCCCTATATGAACTGTGAATGGGAAAAAGACACGTGATGCATGCATGCGAGGAAAGTTGGATTGCAGTTCATAGTGACCAAATAAGAAAAGGGCATCAAATCCTCTTGATATCATCCACACAGAGGTATGTGGTCTAATAAATTTGGATGGAACATATAGAGAGAGGTGCTTCATTATATTTATTGATTATTATTATAGAATTACTTGTTTAATGGTTATACATAGGAAACAAAAATTCATTGATTTCATGAAAATTTATCATCAAATAGATGAGAACGATAATGGACACACAATCAAAGTTAAGTGATATAACAGTGGAGGGGAATACACATCCATCAAATTTGAAAATTACCTAAAAAACATGGAATAAATCCTGAGGTAGATGTAGTGAGAACCCTATAGAAAAAGTGTGTTGTTGAATGTTGAAATTGATAATTGAACAATATGGGACGAACTATGCTAATTGAGATTTGTATCTCTCATCATTACTAGAAATAGGTAGTTCAAGCAGCAGTGTACACTCAAAATCAAATAGTGCTTTATATGGGAGAAACCAAGACACTATATGAGTTATGTCAAGGAAGGAGGCCCTATCTAAATTATTTTCTTATTTTTATAAGTAAATGATTCATCCAAAATAAATAATAAAATCAAGGAAAGTATGGTAATGCTGAAGATGAGGGAATATTCCATGGATATTCAATGAAGAGTAAAGCCTACACATGATTCAATAATTTTATTGGAAGAATTTTGGAAATAAGTGATGTCAAGATCATTGAATATAAAACCAAAAATAACTCAAGGATTTCATATTATGATATGATATAATATGAAGAATAAAGGGGACATTGAATAGATTAAAATGAAGAAGTAAAGAAAGTTGTGAAAAACATCCATGGGTCACAAAACAATGCTGATTTAGAAGAATAATTAGAAGAGGAAACCATGTCTGAAGAAACATCATATGTACCTCATAGGAGAAATAAAAGAGAATAAATTGATCAATCCAGCCTCATTGAGTATTGGGCTGCCTTCACATAGATAAGAAGAATGAGTAATAATGTATATTATGCCTTCTTATCAATTATATAACCAACCTAATTTGAAGAAGCCACAAAGGATGAATCTTTGGTTAAGGAAATGAATAAAGAACTAGATTAAATTGAAAAAAACTAGACATGGGATCTTTTTAAGAGTCTATTAAATCCCAATGTGATTGCAAAAAAGTGGATATTTAAAAATAAATTTGATGGAAATTGAAATTTGATCAGAAGTAAGGCACACTCAGTGTGTAAAGGCTACACACAGATTGAAGGATGTTGAAGAAATAATTTCTCTAGTAGAAAGATTGGAGTCAATCGAGATTTTCCTTCCTATGAAAATTTAAATAGGATACAAAGTTTATAAGATGGATTTCAAAATAGAATTTTTAAATGGATTTCTTGAAGAAGAAGTCTACATTAAAAAACTAGTGAGATTTATGAATGGAAATGATGAAGAAAAGATTGGTAGATTAATTAAGGACCTATATGGTCCAAAGTTGGCACCACGTGCATGGTATTCTAGAATAGATGCTTATCTGAATAAGATTCAATTCAAAAAGAGGAGGTTTCAATCATAATATCTATGTGAAGAATTCAAAGGACGATCAAATTATGGTGCCTGTATATGTGGATAATATTATATTTTTTGAAAGTAGGAAGAGATTAGTAAAATATTTTTCTAATAACATAAAATCAGAATTTGAAATGTCTATGATTGGTAAAATCACATACTTTGTGGAGTTATAGGTGATTTAGAAGAAGGATTACACGTTCATTTCTCAGGGAAAATATGAAAAAGGGTTATGATATAAATTCAATATTCCTGACTCCAAACCAAAGTAGACTTCGATTATGGCTTGGAAAAAACTTGGAAAGCATGAGGTTGAGACTTCATTAAATATCACCATGTATAGGAGAATTATTGGAAGCTTATTATACTTGACATCAATGTGTCTAGATATTGTATTTGAAAAATTATTGGTGGTCCTATTTCAAATTAATCCAAAGGAATATAATTTGGAAGCAATTAAACAAATCATGAGGTATATTCAGGGTATACTTAATTTTGGATTATACTTTTCAATAGGAAGATATAATGAATTTTTGGAATTTTATGATGCTGAATGGGATAGATATGTGGTTGACATAAAGTCTACTATGGGTGGTTAATGTTTTATTGAAAACAAAAGTGTGCGACGGTTGAAAAATAAATATGAAATCACTTCTCTTAGTACAACTGTAGAAAAGTATATCTATTCTATAAAGGCTTTCACTCAACTATTATGGATGAAGCAACAACTTACTAATATTGGTGATGAAGTGAAATAGTCTATGAAGATCCAATGTGACAACAAAAGTGAAATTGTTCTTATGAATAATACAGTTCAACACTATTGTATAAAAAGTATTTAGATAAAATATCACTTCATCAATAAAAAAGTTGAATAATATGTGATTAAAATGGAGCAAG
The DNA here is from genome assembly GCA_963277665.1 of Viscum album. Classification (NCBI taxonomy): domain Eukaryota; kingdom Viridiplantae; phylum Streptophyta; class Magnoliopsida; order Santalales; family Viscaceae; genus Viscum; species Viscum album. The sequence continues at coordinate 494,847,551 of OY728148.1, read as the reverse complement.
TAAAAACTGATGACCAAGTGGAAAAAATTATGATTAAGCCATTAGAAACACATGTGTTTGAGAAACATCTGTTGAACCTAGGTGTTCAACCACCCCTCATTACATGAGGATGTTACATATGGTCCCCTCTCCCCATTTAAGTTAATTTTTTTAATCTATTTTTTGAAGTGATTCATGTTTTTGGGGGAGATACGATCTAGGGGGTATGTATTTTAAACTCTACTATTTCAAATATGGGTCTTTGGATTTAGTACCTAAGGGGGAGAACAATGTAGAAATTCATTATTATAAAAGGTTTTTTGGTTTTAGGTTTTTGACAACCATGAAATGCTTCTATGGCATGATGAAATCACATATTAGCTTGTACATCTTTAAGAATTACAAAACACGAGAACCCATTTTGTGTTTCCCCTCTTGTTTTCCACACCAAGATTTTTTCATTTAAACTTAGAGTGTTGGATGAGTTGAATATTGCGTATCAGGTTATAATAGTGTCTAGTTGATTTATTGAATTCATCTACAGATTTCCATCAAACCCAAAGGGGGAGATTGTTAGAACCAAGAATCTTGATAGCTAGAAATGGATTCTAGTTTATTTTTTTTGTAAATATACACTAGATTGATCAGAAAGTTTGCAAGAAAAGTGATCTTATAGTACATTATGAATATATTATTTAAGGTGACATCATTTTCTAGTGTTTTCCAAAATTTTGGGCTCAAAAACTAGACGAAGAACCAAATAACTCAAAATTTGGTTTTCTGGGATTGATTCATAAAGCCATGGGTTTGAAAAACCAATTTAAAAAAGGATTATATTCTTGAATATGTGGAGCATCACAAACATGCATCTTGAAAGGCATGATGGTTTGGCAGTAATCTTTGTGAATATGAGATGCTTCAAGAGCATGTTGAGTTTCACTGGAGATTCATGAGTGAAGGAGCTTCCGAAACATGGTTTTGGAGTTTCATGAAAAATCCTCTAGAGGCATGGGAGAATCATGAAAGTCCAAACCTATAAATAGGTGGATACCCCCACTACTTTACACATGAAAATAATTAGATAAAATGTTGAATCTCTTTGAATTTATTAAGGCCAAGAGTCATGAAAATCAAGTATTCAAAGTGATCTTGATAATTGTGAATACACTTCCCCAGTCTTGACCAATGATTAGGTATCTGAGGAAAAATATTTTCTCAATGATGAGGTATTCCACGATGACTTAGTGAGCTTTGGGAAGGCAGTTTTTCCTGCAAGGGATGTTTTCTTCATGAAGGCAATGAGACTCAAAAAGGATCTTCACAAATGGAAATTTTGAACATATTATTTAAGTAATCAATGCATTCAATTTCATCAACTTAGTACTATGGTGTATGTATAGTATCGTTCCAGTTAGGGACACAGATTTAAATGCGAATATACAGAAGCAACCTTCAAATTGTTAAACTGAGTGAGACTTCACCCAAAGTAGTGAGCTAGGGGGATTCGAAGGAAGTGATTTGAGGGAGGTAGTGTGTTGTCCCTAAAATCTTGTAATGTTAGTGTTCCTATAACTGAGTGACTATGTCTAAACTTTTTTATTCCACAACTAATGAAGATTAGTGGATTCAGGTATGACAGAAACATTATTAGTGTATGCTCCTTCGACTAGCCCTTAGGGGTGAACCAAGTAAAACTGATGTGTTGTCTCTATGCATGTAAATGTTTAAATTACTACAAATTTCCATCAGATAGGTTTAATAGGTTCCTACCAACATGGTAACAAGATCCATCACTTTAGAAGAAAACATTGACACCCTGAATCTCTTCTCCCCAGTCAGGGTGTTCTGAGGTCCTACAAAAAATTTGTGTCTTGTGATTATGATATGTTTTTATAGATCATGATGAATTATTGAAGATTATTTACTCTTAGGAATTATGTATTCTATTATGAAAAATATTTATGACATGAATCATAAATAATTATGTTTTACCGATTGGGTATAATTTGAAAATTTACTGTCATGTTTTCATATGCTTATGCTTATCTTATTCTCTTTTATGATGATTGATTGATATCTATCATGTTTACCCTTAATGAGCATCTAGGGTAACCCTTTATTTAGTTTTTATTTCCCCAAGTTATAGAGAAAGGAATTAATTAGGGTATGTATAAGAAGTGTACCAAGTGAAAAGAACATTTTGGGAGATGTTGAATATCTTTCACGAAATAAGTCAATTATGTATCTTGTATCCAAATAAACTAAAACTTTATATTTATCATGAATATAAAACTATGATCTATATTTAATATCAATTCAAAATGATCTAATATTGATGCATGTGATGACTATGTTTCTATAGTTGGCATCAGAGTAGAGTTTAGATATTTTTTGAGATTATGATTAAAAAACATTGGGTGAAAAACCTAGGGATAAGTATAAGTATAGGATAACTTTATGGATTTTTGTAAGATATAAATAGTGTGGTTTCATAGAAATTAAATCCCTTTATATATACAACCAAGTGCATTTATGATCAAATAACACATGCAACTAGAGGTAAACACTTTTAAAAAGATGAATTTGTATTAACTTGATCTTAAATTAGTGCATGGAAAAGAGGGTTAACTACACACCTAGTTTGACACCCCCAAATGATATGATTTAGTCAATTAACATTATCAATATGAATCATTATTATTAAATTATAGGATATAATAAATGACAATCTATGATAATCCATAATGGTATGGGGTAAACTTAAAGTGTCTCGGGTTGAAAGAAGGTGTCATAATTCGGGACATCATAAGAACGATTTTCATAATCCCTTGATTCCTTACTCTGACTACTGATGTTTGATAATCACACTAATCTTTTTAGTTTTACTCAATGTCTGGAACCACGAAGAATCACATAAAAAATGACTATGACGTCCAATGAAATGATTGTCCTCATGATCAACCAAATGAAATGGGAGATGGGATATAGAATCTTATAGACATTCTCACAAAAATCTAACAATCTATGAATGGTAATATGAATCATGTTGAACTTATAAATGGAAAATGGAGTAAAAAATTCACTGTTGATTATTTTATGTGACAACATCCACCATCCTTCATTGGTTCATATGATCCAATTATTTTAGAGAAATGTATCAGTGTTATAGAAAAGATAATATCCCTTCTTCAGTGCTCATACCATGAGAAGGTTTTTTTAGTTGTATATCATTTGTAAGGTGAAACTAATAAATGGTAGACTCTTATCTATAATATGAGTCAATATGTGGAAATTGAATCCATTACATGGGAATAGTTTAAGAGGTTATTTTTCCATATGTAATTTCTATAGACTCCTTACATAAAAATATAAAGGAAATTCATTGAGATTAATTAGAATGATGATGAATCCATTTGTACCTATGAGGAAAATTTTATTAGAATTGGAAGGTACCCTTCCAGTTCTATCATCGACCCTAAAAGAATAGTTGACTGAATATTTTATGTATTAAGACCAAATATCAAAATGTCATTGTCTATAAGAGACTTTTATTGCTATGAATAAATAATTCTATATAGCCTCAAAGATGAAATGGATAGTTTAGTTCTCATTTTTCTCATGTTTTTTGGTACATGAAGATAAATTTTCAACTTCATAAAAATTATAATAATAAAGCCCCAGGAGGAAAGAAAATGAATCTTCCTTCATGCTAGAAGTGTGGGAGGAAGAATAGGGGAATTTTACATAGGGGGTTTGGTAAATATTTTAAATGTGGAAAGGATGGCCATTAGAAAAAATAATGATGTAGTGATACGGATAGTAAAACCAATGAAATGAATATAGAGAATGCTCAATCATATGTTCTAATCATACTCCATTAATGTAATTACACGAAGTATTGACATTATGAAAATCAGTTCATGAATCTGAGGGTTAATGATGAAAATAAACATAAAAATCCTCTTAATACAATAGAAAATGAGAAAGATCATGTGATCAAAACTACTTAAGTGGGATTTAATAATGAAGTGGTGAAAGGTACACTTATCATCCAATATAGAACATAGAATGTCTTATTTGATTATAGCTCCACCCACTCTTTTATTTTTGAATAATTTTTCAAGAGTGTCACATCATCACTATAGTGATTATATATTGAGTTAGTTGTAGAAATTCTTAATGTAATGATGATATCATCTCAAGTCTGTATCTCCTCTCTAATAGAAGTTTTTTGGAATGTTCTTTATGAAAATATTGTTCTTATTATTATATTATAAATTTTTATTATTTTTTTGCATGGATTCAATCTATTAATATATATACCTTATCAATTTTTGGGAAAGGAATGTTTTATTTGATATTATCAATCAACATATGATCATCTATTGGTGTGAGGACGAATATAAAGTTACAATGGAAATTACTTCCATTGTATGGGTCTTACTAAATATTCATGAGGGATAATTATCTCGAATAGTTTGGGACAAAGTCAACATTAAAGATATTCCAATTGTTTGGGAATATGCTGATGTATTTTTGTGATTACTTACCTTGTCTTCCCACAAATAATGATGTTGTATTTTCAATTGAACTCATACCTGGTGATACACCTATATTAAAGACTCTCTATAGAATGACCCTGAATGAGTAACATAAATTAAAGAAGAAACTCCAAGATAATCTGGAAAAGGGATTCATATTTCCTAGTGTGTCAACATGGGGGTACCTATTCCTTTTGTTAAGAATAAATATGGGTCAATGCATATTTTTATTGATTATTGGGAACTTAACATGATCACTATTAAGAATAAGTATCATCTACCCCATATTGATGATTTTTTTTATCAATTTCAAGGATCTAAATACTTTTCTCAAGATTGATCTTCGATATACATATCATTATTTGAGGGTAAAAAAGGAGGATACATCGAAGAAAAACTTCCATACATGGTATGGGAAATATAAATTTATAGTAATTCTATTTTTACTTACCAACTCCCTTGTTATGTTCATGGATTTAATAAAAAGAGTCTTTAGATATTGCCTTGATTGGTCTGTAGTAGTCTTTATAGATTATATTATTATATATTTAAGGATAGATGATGATAATGAATAATAATTAAGGATTGTGTTGAAGACCCTAACGAACAAGAAGGTATATTCCAAATTTACCACGTGTGAATTTTGGATATCAAAAAGTTTCATTCTGAGGTCATATAATATCAAGAAATGGTATATAAGTGAAGCCTTCAAAGATGAAAGTTATTAAGAAATGTCATAGACCAACCATAGTGACTGAGATCTATAGTTTTCTTGTATCGGTATAATACTATCAACACATTGTGAGAGATTTATTATGCCTATAAAATCCAATAACAAAGTTGACATGGAAGGTAGATAAGTTCATTTGGACTGATGAATGTGAAGAGGATTTAAAGGAACTAAAGACAAGGTTTTTTAGTGCACCAATAATTATAGAACCCTAAAATGGAGATGGGTTTATGATTTATAATGATGCATTAAATAAAGGATTGGGATGTGTTCTCATATAGAATGACATGATGATAGCATATGCCTCTATCCAATTGAAAATCCATTAGAAAATTTACCTAACTCGTGATTTGTAGTTAAAAATGGTAAATTTTTCTTTCAAAGTATATAGGAACTATTTATATAGTGAAATGTGTAACAAATATACCAATAATAAAGTTTTTTAGTTTATATTCACATAGATAGAGTTGAATATTCACTAGAGAAGATGGTTTTAATTGATCAAATATTATGATTTCTCAATACATTACAACCCTATGAAGGAAAATATATGGATGATGCTCTGAGTCAGAAGGAACATCCTAGTTTTTCCATGATGAGGATTGAAATATATCCAATACTTATGTATCTATAAAATATAGATCTTGAAATCATGAGGAAAGGGGATATATCCTATATTTCTTAGATGAATGTCTAAACATGAATCCATGTGCGGATTAAAGACAATAATAAGGAAGATATAGAACTATGAAATATGTTGAGGAATGTTACTGAGTTCAACTATGATTGTGATCAAATGATAAGGTTTATGAATTAATTACGTGTCTTATAAATACTATATTTAATTAAGAAGTTTTTAGCTAATGATCATAGTTCATCAGTCTCTATCTATCATGGAGGTAAAAATCTGTATAGAGATCTGAAAGAGTATTTTTTTGTCACACAACATGAAAATAGATATTATAGAGTATGTATATAGATTCCTGGTATGTCAACGAGTTAAGGATACATGATAAAAGTCTAAGGGTATATTAAAACTATTAAACATACCATAATAGAAATAGGAAAACATAACCATGGATTTCATTATCAGACTCCCCAAAACATATAAATGCCATAATGGAATTTGGGTTATAGTTGATCTCCTTAAAAAATCAGTCTATTTTATTGTTATCATAGAATATTTATAACCAGATCAAATTAATAGGATATATATAAAATAAGTGGCAAGATTTAATGGAGTACCACTATCAATTCTATCTGATCAATATTTAGGTTTTACCTCAATGTTTTACTGATTTATTAAGAATTATTAGGATATAGAGTTGATTTTCAGTATTTCGTATCATCCTAAGATAGATGGTCAGTTTGATAGGACCATTAAAACCTTATAGGATATACTGAGATCATATTTTATCAATTTCAAAGGTATTTGGGATCAACACCTTCTTTGGTGGGTTTATCTTACAAAAATAGGTTTATCTTGAGCATTCATATACCTCCTTATAAATACCTCTATGGAAGGAAGTGTAAAAGTCCAATACATGAAGATGAATTTAGGGAAATAAATCTATTAGGACTAAATATAGCTGAGGAAATGATAGAGAAGGTTAATTATATTCAACATCACATTAGGGTAGATTGGAGTTATTAAAATGTTATATCAAAAATCATCTAGAATATTTGGTGTTTAATGTTGTTGATAAAGTATTCCTTAAAATATCTCTATGGAATAAGGTTATGAGATTTGTAAAGAATGGAAAGTTTCTACAAAAATATATTGGTCCCTTTGAGATCCTGGAATATATCCGGATGGTAGCTTATCGCTTGACACTAACACAAAAATTATAATGATTTCACGATTTGTTCCAAGTATATATTTTAAGGAATTAAATACTTTACCCTTAAATTGTATTTAATTTAGAGTTTTTACCATTAGAGAATGATTTTTCATATGAAGAACAACTGGTTAAGATTTTAGAGTGTAGAGAGAAAGCATCGCAGAACAAGACCACTCAACTGGTCTAAGTATTATGAAGAAACCATAAATTTGAGGAAGTGATGTGGGACCCAAGGATGTGATGAGGATGAGGTATCCTTCATTTTCTATATCAAAGTGATATAAAATTGAGGATATAATTATTATAAGGGGTTGAATGCAACACCACAAGATTTTATAATATATTTCTCTTTAATAAATTTGATGTGGTTAATAGCTTTTGAAACATGAAAAATTGAACTTATATGAATAATTATGATACATTATAAAATGAATCACATTATATTATATTTAAATAAAATATAATTGTTGAAAATAATTTCTAATTCACTTAGTAAATACGATCAATTGAAAGGAACTAGTTTGAAATGTTTTCTGGAAGGGCGTTGTTTTTGTTATATATGTTTTATTTAAAAATAAATTTAGAGTATAAAAACTCTATAAAGGTATTTTTTAAACATATATAAAATTAATTCATTGTTTATTAATTGTTTATATATGAACATGAAATCATTTGAAGGTGAAAGAGTTATTTTTATGAAAAAACTACTTATATGCACACAATGTTTTTTATCATAATAAATTAACCCAATTAATATTGATGAATTATGTTAATGAAATTTATAGTTTATATATTAAATAAAATGTTTTAACATTAATCTAATGATTTCTACTAGGTAATGAATTATAATAAATTCATTTTTATGGTGAACATGTATTTTGTCTAAAAATGATTATCATTGTATATTGCACACTAATTTTAAAATTAATTTATTCTACTTATAAAAAGTGAATTTTATAAATAAAACACATATTTGGAATCAAAATTTATATATTTTTTAAATATTAGACTTTCATTTTTATCTATATAAATAGTAATTTAGGTGAAGATTCATTACTAAGGTAAAGTTTAAAAAGGGTTAATGAGAGGATAAACTATAGAGATAAGATTTAAAATAACCTAAAAAAATATATAAATGATATTAGTTAAATTGTATTAGAACATATCTCACACCTCCTTATAAATTGATCCAATTTGGATCCACTTTCCTATGTGATTTACTTTATTATATTTTAATGTTCTTAATATTTTTATGTGTTCCGCCCACATCACTTATAAAAAGGCACATCCTCTCTTCTATTATTCACACTTTATTGAGCCAGTTATCTCAACCAAAATCTAATTAAAACTATTAAAAACTTCGCTAGAAATAATCTATTGGTTATATTCTTCTTAAAATGAAAACTTAACGGTCCTTAATAATATATCTAAAGCAGGTTTCTCAAAGAAGAGGTATAACTCTTAACCTAGTATTTTCATGTTTATTTATTGTTCTGTGTGATTAAAATATTATATAATCATATTGATATTGTAAAATTACTAACTTTTATATAATAAAATGTTATTATTTTTTTCCATAACCCTTTTTAATAAATGTTTCATCCAATGGGAAATTAATGTTTCGCTCATGCGTACGTATGGACTACCGTCTTCACATAACAATGTATCTCATTTTCCATTAACAGCTTTCATGGGTGGTTATTATGATATATTTCAGTTTTATATATATATATATATATCATATTTATGAAACAAATATTTTTCTAGAATGATCATAAATGTTTTACTTTCTTACCCTCCCATACATTGGACAATGATAACATCGCTCTTGCATATGTGTGGAGTACCACCTCCACAAAGTTAATAAAATTAAAATTTCATTTTTTATTTACATTGATGGAATAAAGGATATATTTAATGAATATATATGTATAATTATCATTATATTGATGTGAATATTTATTTAAATTTCATTAATTCCATAAAATAAAAATTGGAAACATCACTCGTAAGTACTTATGAACCACCATGTCCATGTAGTTATGTAATACAATTTTCTTCACTACCTTATATAGATGGTTATAAAAGTGTATATAATGAATAAGTATTACAATTATGATAAGATTAATATTATGGATATGATGGGACCATGACCAATGTGACAAACCTGACCCCAGTAGCTCAGATTCAGTTGTCATTTTATTACAATGGAATAAATAAAAGATACTGCATCAAAAAGTATAAAATAGTAAATTAGTATTGAATAAAATAGAAACCTACATGGTACCTTTATTACATTGGTAATTAAATATATAAAATAAAAAATGAAAATAAAATTCTTCCTAGAAACTTATTCAAATATTTCTTCTTCAGAACCAAGGGAAGGAAAAAAAATGAAAGTGGTGAGATTTAATGCTCAGTAATGGTAATTTTAATGAATAATAAGTGAAAAAAATCCAATAAGGAATAATGCCAATGTAAATAACAAAAAAACACATGCCATCAATAAAATGAGAATGAAAATGCATCCATAAATTTTTTTATAGTGAATATATCAGGGAAAGTAATAACTAAATACTGAAGGAAGAGAATTATTAATCATTTTATGTCAGGTATCTGGAACATAAACCATTATAGAATCAATACAGTTTAAGTCTATGTGTAAAAACCATTCTGATTTTTCTTAGAAGAAAACATGAAGGGTTTGTCACCAACTGGTTTGTCTCATGAGACATGTCAATGAATTAAGGGGATATAATTCATACCCCAACTGTCACTATGAGTCCAAAGAATTCTTAATACATAGATTTTGTTCAAGAAAACTATTCCTTAATATAATATCTATATTGATTAGGAAATACTAATTTAGTAGTATTACAACATTCAAAGTAAACATTGTATGTAAAAATGGTATAATATGTAGAAAATAATCAAATACATGATATAAGAGAATATGAATATTTAAGGGGAATATAATGTAAAATGAAAAATTATCTCAAATGGGTAGTAGATAAACCACATAAAAATTATTAGGTGTTCAATACCATGTAAGTCTTAATGAAATTAAAATTGAGACGAAGTCCCTTACCTTATGATTGAATGTGTTCTACACTTGATCTTAATGTTATGGATAATAATATTAAATCCATTGAATAATTAATTAATAAAATATTCTACATGTATTTGATTCATTATAAAATGATTAAGTAAATTTATTTAATTTTTATAAGTTATAAGATATAATTTTATCGTTCAGGGGCGTTCATTTCCATGGTTTTCATGATCTGTTTACTTGTATGCATGCATAAGAAATCATGTAAAATGAGAATAGTTTTCCCGAATTGAAAATATATATTAATAATGAACATAAAAAATATTTAATGGTTTTATATTTCATTCATTTATATTTTATAATAATGAATCATTAGATAAAATTTTAGTGATAATCGTTTAGATTATTTTTACCTTCTTTCGATCATCACAAACTAGTTTTATTTTTTAATTAATATTATGTATATATACTAATAAAGAAATAATATGTATCAAATATATTATAATATGGTTTAATTTTATAAATGGTTTTATGACCAGACTTCTAGGCGATAATAGAAATTGAAAACACGTTGTCCTTAAATGTGATAAATTAACACATTACAAATGATGTTTTTATTTTTAAAACAAAAGGGGAGAGAAATATTAATTATAATGGATTATTCCATCCACATAATAAAATTATAGTATATATAAAATAATAGAGTTATAAATCATGTTTTTATTGAGGAGTTGAGGTAAGGATAATAAAAGAAAATAAAATGGAAGGGAAGGATTAAGGGTTTTACCTCTTTAATTATTCTTCTTGAGAACCTTCTTATGGGACTTGGGTTTGTTTTTTTATTGAGAAAAAATGATCCTTAGCATTGGGGAGATTCTTGGGAAGATTATTGGCTATAAATTAGGAAATATTCAAGACTTTGGTGGTGTGAGGAGAATAGGCGGTGATGGGAGGTATTTATAGGAGAGAAGAGGGGTGTTTTATTATTATTCAATTCATTATTTTATTAATTTGGCATAGGACAATAAATAATGATGATTCATAGGAATAAATATAGTAACCAATGCATGTGAGTTAGAACCAATGGTTTTTAAATCATCTATACATTATTTATGACTCAATAATTCATGTATTTAGCTTGTACTCTAAATTAGCGTATTTCACTATTCACAAAAAAAATCAACTATTTCAGTACAATACCAAAAATTAAACCAAACCATTTTTACATGGATAATTGAAAAATTAACTCTATTTTAAGAAAATAAATTTCTAAATATGAGGAATTTAATTTTAAATTAGAACCATCATTTACTAAAAAATAACAATTTTAAAATTATAACTGATTTTATAACACTTTGAAAAATTAACTAAGGTCTCATAAAATTATCTTATAGTCATAAGAAAAAAATATATTTATTTATAATATATTTTATGAAAATAAATTTTATTTTAAATAATTATATTAATTATAGAATTTTAAATAGACATTTATGTTTCATTAAAATATGAACAATTAATTTATCATTTCAAAATATTTATTTACTTATACTATGATATAAATATATCATATTTTAATTTATAAGATGAATAAATTTTATTTATACTTTTATAGGTGGGGTAACTATTTTCTTAGCCAAATTTCTATTCTTAATGGGGTCATTACAATTCTAAAGGTCAAGTTACTATTTCATCGGTATATGTTCCTTAATTTTTAGTAAAAGCCTCTTATTTAATTCATTCTTAATTTTTAATTTTTTTGTGTTCTATATGTGGTTTTATAAGATTTATACTATATGAAATAATTTTGGGTTCAATGTAATCTATTGAATGAATTGAATTTATTTAATAGGATACTAACATAAAGTCTTGGGGTGTTATATTCCTCTCTGCTTCAATAAATTGTGTCCTTACAATTTAAAATTGTACTTAAAAAATCAAATTTTGATACTTAACAGTTCATTTACGAGAAACCCACATTAAAAATAGGGTTAATAAAATACCCTCTTAATAAGAGGTAAATTGAAATGTAGAGGGTACCATAAAACAAGGTATTTTAATAGGATAAACTTTGTGCGAAGTGAAAATATAGACACAGAAAAATAATCTAACCATCAAGTTCTGATAGATAGTGATAGAGAACATGGTCATTAGAATGTTAAACATCAAAAAATATATATTTTTTGGTCGGTTATAAGAGTATTGATTTCTCTGAAGTAAAAGTAAACATATAATGTTTTTTTCAAAAATATTTTCCCTAAAGTTGAGGAATTCTTTTAATATTCATATAAAACCCTGATAAAATAATCTTACATGATTAACATCCATGTCAAAAGAATAATCTCATCCTTTGGTTGTGCTTCAATCTAGTTTAACTTCACAGATTATGAACCTTAAATGAATCATAGGTCATTAAGTCATTCCTTTGGCCATAAAATGTTAATAAAACCAAAATGGTTTTCACATAATATCCAATCCAACTTTAACCTCAAATAGTAATATCCAATATTAAGCATAATCCATTCCAAAAATTCTAGTTCCAAAAATTTAGAAGTAATTTTACTAAATTTCCAAAGTCAACATAACATTATATTATCCAAACAAAATAATTTATCTCTTATTATCACATACCAAATATATTAATACATTGATCACCTTAAAACCTTAATGAAAAAATTTATTATCAAGAAAAAATATCAAGACGTTTAATATATTTCTTAAATCCAAACACATAGTAAACCCAAAATAAACCATCAAATATACAAAAACCGAAGCTTATAGTACATAGATATTACCTTAAAATTAAAGAATATATATTAAAAAATATAAAAAATCCATGATAAGACTGTATAGGTTTATTGTCTTTAGAAACTAGGAAACATAAACAACTGGTTCATATAGAATCTACATCATCTCCCACTAATTCCATCATAACTAAACCCCTTTTTGACATATCTTAATTAATTCTATTCTCCACAACCTAGAGAAAAGAAAAATAAGAAAAGGGGATCTCATATTCTTAGTAAGGGTATAAAAAGGGAGATAACAATCATATTATAATCATAAAACTTAAGAACATAACATTGGAAAATATTACCCTGCATATGAAAGATCATGATATCATTCCATGGGATATATCATAAAAGTTCATAAAAATCAATGAAATTAATCAGAAAATTCGTAAAATATGGAATGATATTTTTGGGCATACACATAATCATATAAAATCATTTCATATTAGTCAAGGCTCATTTCCAAGACCATTATTGTGGACAATGTGCATTATTGAACTAAGCTCGCTCTTCGTTCTAGACCTGTATTACTGAACCAATATCATTTCCTATTCCATCCATATCTATCTCATGAGATATAAACCTTTACTCAATGAATTATATAGATATATAGGTCCCACCCATCTCATAATGAAACCATTCTTATGTGTGCCACAAAAATAGAAGCCCTTCATCATAACATAACCTAAGGAATAAAATTGGCTTATTAAACATTATTTCATCATAATATAATCCATGAAAAAAATTATTTCATGAATATCATTACATCATAAACAAAATAAAATTATAGTAACAATATGGATAATATACTTGAAATATATCGTTATTAAATAATGTCATCTTAGATGGAAAATAATTTTCGTAACACTTGAAATTAATTCTTGAGTAAAATACCCTTTCTTCTTGAAAAACATATTCTTTTCTAAAAATTCCATGAAATTTTAAAATAAAATATTTTATTTTACAAAAATCATGAAATCATGTAAAATAATATTCATGGAAATAAGGAATTATGGAAACATAAAAAATCCATTCATGTCATATAAGTTAAAATGAAACATTCATCCCGTTCTTTTGTCAGATAGTCAAAAAGAACCTCATATTGAAAAGGAGAAACTATTCCTTTCATACCGTTTAGTAGAAATTTAAATAATGGGTAAAATTGACATTAAAAAATAGTAGAAGAATATAAATAATATTTTATAATACATATGTATAAAACATGGATGATAAATATACCCAAGTAAATACTTACGTATAAACAATCCCAGATAAAATGAGATTGTGAATTATCCCTTACCTTAGGTCTGGGTTCCATCATACATATTTGAATATCTTATATAAGGTTTTAAATAATGTTATTAAATTATTACATGATCATATTAACTTTTTATAATATCACAAGGGGTCATGTTATTACCTTTTTGTTAGTAACGTTATTTCTCATCCATCGGGTATTAGCTGCTTTATTTTCTTATGCATGTTTCATCATTTAATTTCTTAATAATATTATTATATTATAGTTATATCATTTATAGAATGATATTAATATAATATATATCATATTTTTTCATTCAAAATGTTTATATAATCATGATTTAATGTATATCATGTAGAATGAATCACATCACATCGTGGAGACGGTATGTCGTACAAACGCACAGACGACAATATCATTCCCACAATTGTGACATGGAATGGAAGTGGATGATATATATATTTTTTCCATAATCAATATCATGTTATAATCATCATGTATAATGAATCTCATAAAATTGTGGAGATGGTAAGTCGTATGTACACATGCGTGGGGATTTCGTTTTTCATAAGATGGATAGAAGGTGGAATATGGTTATTCCATAATTATAATAACATATCAGTATAAAATTTATACTAGATTTATTACTTTATAATGTGAAAAACTTATTAATATATAGTAGAGGATGAAAGAATTTTGAAATAATCGGTAGAGGAGAATACGTCTTTTTCGACGTGCTCTTTCTAGATCTCTTCTTAAAGGAACTAGAGTTGGTCATTTGAGAAGACCAGAATATCAAGAATGTAACTAGGGAATTTTATAGAGGAAAATTTCAAGGTATGGATGAGATTTATGGCTCAAAGTGAATTGAAGATCTTAGGGAGGAGGTTCCCTTTTATAATTGAGGTTACGGGCACTTTTAGAAACTCCAAAAAATATTAATTTATAATAAATTCAAAACACATCCAAAAAACTACAAAATTTCCTTATTTAGAATATTATATTATTTAAGATTATAATATCATTAACCAATAATGTTTTTTATTTTTTTATTTTGTTTTAATCCTTATCATTTTTCCCTTAATTATTCTATTTTAATTTTAATTAAGGTAACAAATTGTTCAATATTAAATGTGTAGTTTTTAATCATTTATTTTCCATTAGACCATAAATGAACAATATAGAATATTTAAGAGTAAAAAATAATTAATTTATATTTTTGAAAATATTTTATGATTTTTAAATAATTTAATAAAACATTATTTTGACAAAATATCAATAGTGTCAATTTTGACACTATTCATTTAATGGTTTTTTAAAATATCAGGATAAGATGTTAATCTCCATAAAAATATTTTATTATATATATAATTGTTCAATGTCATCTATAATTTTTTTGATATATTAATTATCCCAAATTATATTTATTTTTGTATTTTTAATAACATTAATTTGATATTTTTAGTAATAAAATAATTACTACATTAGTTTTTTGTAATTATTTATTATAATTATTTTTTGTCTAAAAATTAAACAAATACTATAAAAAACATAAATCCACTATATTTTATAGTAATGCTTATAGTTGAATAAATCTTTTAGAAAATCCTACACTAAAAATGATATATGTATTAAAACAAGAATATGAAAACTTTAGCATCACTTTAAATAAAATATTATAAGTGTCATAATCTTTTCTATATGGATCCAAATGGACAATAACTCAACCCTTAGATTATTATGGTCTATATATAATCGATCAATTAGATTTGGTAAAGTGTTTTTGTCCTTTAATGCTTATTACAATTTTAATAAAAAATATTTTATAGATTTTCTATTAAGTAAATAATTTCCACATCATCAATGTATAAGCCTTTAAAGTAATTATTTTTCCCTAAAAATTAAAAATAAACTACCATGATAAAGAAAAAAATTATCTTTCAAATGATTATTTATAGTTGAGTTTATCTTCTTTATAACCATATTTTAGAAATGATTAGGTTATTAAAATTATAGTAAGTGATGTTTAACTTTTCTTTAAATAAAAAAATATCAGATTTCCTAATCTTATCCAAGTGGCTTAAAAAGGGTATTATTTTGAACCAAGTATGGTTTAGGTAAAAAATCACACATCAAATCATATTAGGAAAGTGTTAAGGTAATTTTATAATATTATACTTACCCTTAATTACACGATTTATCTTTTTACCGTATTAATAAAAAATTATTGAAGTTACTATTAATAATTCTCAATAAGGAAAGAATTATATTTATAAAATTTTGACACACTTATTCCAAATATGGAATAAATTTTTAAAATTCAAAACCATGAAGTTTTATTAATTAATTTAAAATTAATTCCATTGTCATAATGAAAAATAGTTTTCTAAAAGTTAAAAAATTGCAAAAGATTGAAATGTCTTTACATCAAAATTCATGGTGAAACTAATTACAATTACCAATATTATATTAAATTATAAAAATATATTCTATTTTTTACTTTAAAATCAATTAATAATATAATTTATCCACATAAATTATTTCGATGAAAAAAGTTTTTTTTTCAATTAATATTTAGTATAGTTTTATTAATCATCAAAACTTAGAAAGTTATCAGAAAAATATCAAAAATTTATCCAAAGTAAATTCTTATATCCTTCATTCAATGAAATTGTTTATATAATTAAATATAAAATATAATATTTTCAAAAACTATGTTTAAAATGGGTTCTCTATCAGAAGGAGAAAAACTGCATTTTTTGAAAAATAATTCTTTTATATATATTATATTATTAAAATCCATAAATAGTGATTTTATTAATTTATAAACTCACTTATTTTCATTTAAATTGTTTCTCAAAAAAAATTAATATTTTCCATACACACCATTATAATTACTAGCTTATATGGTAACATTATAATATTTAGTTTTCTAGTTAAACGATATCTTTTTTGAAATTAATTCTATCAAAAGAACTTGATATTGTTTTAAACACATTCCAAGGATAGTGTTATGTTTACCATAAGCTTAGTCGATGTTACATATAACACAATCTTATCTTTGTATACCATACTACAAAAGACATCAATGAAATTAAAAAACAACTCTTAAATTTTTTTGGGTGTCATATTATACCCCCTCTAAAATGAATTTCTTCCACAAAATTTGTCAGGGTTATAAAAGGATTAATACTTTAAAAGTTCTTTTATAGAAGCCGACATCAGAAAAAAGAGAGTAAAACTTACTTTTAAAAAAGGAAAGGTGAGAAACCTAATAGTTACCCAAATCACTCATAAATGGGTTTCTGGATATATGAACATGGGAGGAAAGTGAAAATATGGATATGGAAGAAAAAAATTGAACTATCATGTTTTGATGGATATTGATGGAGAACATCGTTAGGATAAAGTTATAAATCAGAATTTGTAAATCTGTGATGATCTAAGAAACCAACTAATTCATCAGCAAATAAGGAACTATGATTACATTTTTTGTTTCAAGATCCCTTCCAAGGAGTTGAATAATGAGAATAAATACTTATTTTATTAACTATAATCTCATTTTTTTCATTGCGCCTAGATCAATTTCCACTTCATTTTTTATTCCAACAAATGAATGTGAACTTGTCATTCCTTTAGCATTAGTAGATCAAGATATCCATAAATATAATAACAAGTTATTCCATATATATTTATCATAACAAATGATAGAAAATGTTATCACATATGAATAATTCCACCTATGGTGAGGTAATAAAAAAACCTCATCTGATGATTAACTTAAACTTTCCATAAATTGATAACCTTACAATCTTGCAGAAAGCATAAAATCCAAAACATTAAAAATAGGTTCACTTACTTAGCTTAACATTTATCCTCCATATATCATATGGTATCTATTTTTTGTCACATTCCTAACAGTTATCACCTTCATCATTTATTCTCCTATGTCTTGATAATAACTTGAATAACCATATATCCATATTGAAAACACACATGTTACCTTATTCCAAAACTTATTGGAAATATTACTTTAGTACTAAAAAGTTGTATACTTTATCCATGAAATCAGAACCCTATTGAAAAAAATCAATAATTAGTTCCCAAACAACCATCATCATCCAATTTACTTATTCAAATCCAATATATCTTTATCGAAACATCATTATTTTAACATAAGGAAAATATTAAGGGTTATATTTCCCTTAATCATGTGTTCTTTAAGTATATCACCTTAAACTTAAATAACTTTCTTATGTCCTTAAGACTATTCAATATATCCTTCCCAATCCATAATGAAAAATGTATACTTAAAACACGTATATATTTCATGATTTATATAACATAATCATTAAATTCTGAGACAAATACATCTCAATCGTTAAATTTATTCTTATACCATTACTTATGATCCACCTTCATTGTCTTTCCTAAAATACGATTCATGTGCTAAGGTTAATCAACATCATTCTAACTATTATTCTTAGGTTTAAAATAAATAATAAGTCAAGAACACCCAATACCTTTCACATTTAGTTTACAATCTCCTTATCCCCAGTAGTGTAACAAATACTCATACCACCTTTATGATTCTCTTCATGAGATTTCTACTTAGGAAATTGATTTTCATAATTCCCATACTTTCCACATATAATACATTCAATGTTAACCATGTTCTATCTAGTTATGGCTATTAAATAAGTCCAGAAAGTAAAGTATGATAAATACACATTAGAGGAAAAAATACACATAAGTAAGGTAAATTACTTATAATATTTCAATTTATGATATCTTAGGTTTAATCCTAGGTTATTATTGATTATCACAAAACTCTAGGATTTTAACCTATAAATAGGCTTATCCTTAGTACATCTCAATAAATATCCTTATAAATATTTCTAGGGATCTCACTAAAGTTTTCACATCCTAGTTTCTAATGGTTAACTATACCTTTCCTATGATGCCAACTACAAGGACCCAATCTTGACGTATATAGATATAACTTAAAAATTAATGAACATCTATTAAAAATATAACAAATAAATGACAGGACCATATTGGTATAATGTCTTTAGAAAATGAGAAACATAAACAACTGGTTCATAAGACATCTATATTGTCTCCCTCTTATTCCTTCATAACTAAACCCCCTTTTTGACATATCTTACTTAATACTCTTCTTCAAAACCTGGGGAAAATAAACATAATAAAGTGTGAGATCAAATTCTCACTAATGGTAAAAAAGGTAGATATCAATCATATCATAATCATAAGACATAAGAACATAACATTTTAAAATCTTATCCCGCATATGAAAGATCGTGATATCATGCCATGGGATAAATCAAAAAATTAATAAGAATCAATATACATAATCCAATAATTCATAAATTATGACATGAGATTTCTTGACATACAAATAAGTATATAAAATCATTTCATATTATTCAAAGATCATTTACAAGACCATCATAGTGGACAAAGTCCATTACTAAATTGAGCTCAATCCTCGTTCCGGCCCTATATTACTGAACCGAGATCATTTCCTGTTCCCTCCCTCTGTATATCATGAAATATAAATATTTACCCAATTAATTAGAGGGAGATATAGGTCCCAACCATCTCATAGTGAAATCCTTATTATTTGTGCCACAAAAATAGAAATCATTCATCATAACATAACACAAGGAATAAAATGGGTTTCTTAAGCATTATTCTATCATAACATAATCCAAGAAAAAAAATGGATTTGATAAATAAAATTCCATCATAAAAAAATCAAACCATAGGAATAATAGGTATAGTATACTTGAAAAATATTTTTATTAAATAATTTCATCTTATATGAAAAATAATTTTGATAAAACACTTGAAAATAATTTTTGAGAAAAAAATCATTTCTTCTTCAAAAACGTTTTATTTTCTCTAAATTTCATGGAATTTTAAAAGAAAACAATTTATCTGAAAACAAAAATTAAATCATTTAAATGAATCTTCATGGAAATAAGGTGTTATGAAAATGTTAAAAAATCCATTCATGCTGTATAAGTTAAAAATAAAACATTCTTCTCGTACTTTTTTTTTTCCAGAAAGTCAAAAAGTACCTCGTATTGAAAACAAAAATATATTCCTTTCCAAAAATTTCATAAAATACTCACCAATGTGTAAAATTGAATTTAAAAAATAGTATAAAAGTATGAATAATATTTTATAATACATATGTATGAAACATGGATGATAAATAATCTCCAGTAAATACTTACATATAAACAATCTATGATAAAATGAGATTGTGAAATTATCCCTTACCTTAGTTCTGGGTTCCTCAGTACATGTCCTAAACTACTATACATGTGTTTAGATAATGTTATTAACTTATTACAGAATAATATTCAGTTGTTATAATATCATAAGTGATCATATTATTACCTGTCTGTTAAAAACATTATTTCTCATCCATTGGTTATTAACTGCTTTATTTTCTTTGGCATATTTCATCAAATAAGTTCATGTTCCTCTTCTTATATTATAGTTATATAATTTTCAGAATGATATTAAAAGAATATATATCATATTTATTCATTAAATACATTTATATAATCAATGTTTAATGGATATCTTGTAGAATTAATAACATCACATCGTGGAGACGGTTGGCCGTACGTATGCACGAGCGACAATATCATTCCCAAAATTGTGAAATGGTATGGATGTGGATAGTAAATTTTTTGTTAGAGAATCTATATAATTTTATAATAATCATATATAGTTATTATTTTAATCAATATACCCATCCAAGTAAAATGGTGGTGAAAACAGATTACACCACGACGTGGAGACAATTAGTCGTACGTACGCAAGCGTGGTGATTTCGTTTTTCGTAGGATGGATAGAAGGTGTAATATGTATTTTATATAATTATAATAACAAATAATTATATAATTGATACTGTAGTTATTACTTTATAATGGAAACAACTCATTAAGAGGAAGTATAGGGAAAAATAAGTTTGAAAGAATCGACCGAGGATATTACCCCTTCTTCGACATGCTCCCTCTCGATCTCTTATTAAAGGCACTAGAGTTGGCCTTTTGAGAAGACAAGAACCTATATAATGTAACTAGGGATGTTGAGAAGGAAAAATGGAAGGGTATGGGTTATATTTAAGGCTCAAAGTGAAGTGAATAGGTGAGGTAGGAGGTTCCCTTTTATAATTGAGGTGTGGGGCACTTTTGGAAACTTCAAAAATATAAATTTATAATAAACTCAAACCACATACAATAACCTAAAAAATGTAATTATTTAAAATATTAGATTTTATAAAGTTTTAATAGCATAAACCAATAATTTTTATACATTTTTACTTCATTTTAAACCTTATCATTTTGTTTACCCTTAATTATTCTCTTTTAATTTTAACTAAGGTAACAAATTGTTCAATATGTAAATAGTGTAATTTTTAATTATTTGATATAAAGTAGAAAATAAATAAACAATATAGAATATTTTGGAGTAAAAAATAATTATTTTATATATTTGAAAATAATTTATTATTTTTAAATAGTGTAATAATACATTATTTTGACCAAATATCAATAGTGTCAATTTTGACACTATTCATTTAATGGATTTTTAAAAAATATCAAGATAATATTTTAACCTCAAGATATATATTTTATTATATATATAATGTGTCAAGGTTATTTAGAAAAATTGTTAAATATATTAATTATCCAAAATTATATTTATTTTAGTATTTTTAACAATAATAATTTGACATTTCCATTAATAAAATAATTACTACATCCGTTTTGTGTAATTATTTAATATACTTATTTGTAGGGTAAAAATTAAAAATAAAATAATATAAAGAAGATAAATACTGAATATTGAATAATAATACTTATAATAGAATATATCTCCAAGAAAATCCTATATTAGAAAATTTATATTTATTAAAACTTGAATATAAAAACTTTAACATTACTTTAAATAAAATATTATAAGTGTCATAATCGTTTCTATATGGATCCAAATGGTTAATAAATAGACCCTTGTATGACTATGGTCGAGATATACTCATCTAATAATATTTTTTCATGTATTTTCTTCTTTCAATTGTTATTATCATTTTAGAAAAAAATTATTTTATTGGGTTTCCATCAATTAAATAATTAATGCCTCATCATTGTATAAGACTTAAAAGTAATTATTTACTTCCTAAAAATTAAAAATAAATTAAAATGAGAAATAAAACATTTTATATTTAAAATTAGTATTTATATTCAAATTTATCTTTTGTATAACATTATTTTAAATATTATTAAGTTATTAAAATTAGAGTAATACATATTTAACTTTTATTTAAATAAAAAAATATTAAATACCCCAATCTCTTCTATGTTTCTTAAAAATGGTATAATTTAGATCCAATGATGGTTTAGGTCAAAAATAACTCATAAAATCATATTAGGAATAGTGTTAAGGTAATTTTATATAATTATATTTACCCTCAATTACCCAATTTACCTTTTTATCGTATTAATAAAAAATTATTGAAGTTACTATTCATAAAGCCCAAAAGTAAAAGAATGATACAAAAATAATTTGGACCAACTTATTAAAAATATTTAATCAATTTTTAAAAAATCAAAACACATAATTTTCAGTAATTAATTTAAAATTAATTCAATTGTCGGAATAAAAAATGTGTTTTTTAAAAGTTACAACGTTACAAAATATTGAAATATACATCAAAATTCATGGTAAAATTAGTTACTACCACAAAAATTATATAAAATCATAAAAATATTATATATTTTACTTTAATACCATTAAACAATATAAATTATTCACATAAATTATTTAGATGAAAAAAATGTTTTCAATTAAAATTTAGTATATTTTTAATATTCATCCAAACATAAAGTTATTAGAAAAATATCAAAAATTAATCCAAAGTAAATTTTTATATCCTTATTATAACGAATATATTTATGTTGTTAAATAAAAAGGTTTCAAAAACTTTATTTAAAATGGGTGCGCCCTTAAAAGATGTAAAATATTATTTTATGAAAAATAATTCTTTTATCTGAAAAATTGAATTTGTTCTTATATCATTTCTAGAATACCTATAAGATGAATTTTAAACATTATATTGAATATATTACATATATAAGACATTAATTAAATCAATGAAGAGTGATTTTATTTTTTTTATTAACTGACTTATTTTTATTTAAATATTTTTTCATGAGAAAGTTAATATTGTTCATACCCGCCATTATAATGACAGTGCTATAAGGTAACTTAATAATATTAGTTGTTCACATAAAATAGTTTCTAAATAAATGGAATTATATCAAAAGAAGTTGAAATTTTGTGTGACATAAGCTAATCTTAGTGTTGCATATAATGCAAACTAAGCCGGTGTTGCGTATAGCGCCAACTTACCTTTATGTAGCGTACAACATAAGAAATCAAAGGAATTAATAAAATATCTATTAAAAATATTAGTGTGTTAAAATATCACAAACCAGTAATATAACATAAGAATATTTTTATAATCAAACATATATTAAGGGTTGTCATACATCAATCATGTTTTTTCCAAATGATCGACTTTCCATTGAATCACTTTTCCCAGTCATCAGTATCATCCAACATATTTTCCCAAATACATAAAGAAAAATTACTGTAATATAATCCTTATATTTATTATGATTCTTATAACCAAAAAATTATTTACAAAATAATAAAATAACATAATTCTTGAAACCAAATAAATTCATATTAACCATTCCTCTTCATCTTTCGTAGTATCATAAGCATTTCTGTGATCCATTTTCCTCTTTAATGTATATTACTTAGACACATGAGACATTTATTTTAATTGTGTCCCATATCCATGAAATTTAAGCACTAAACATTGGAGAATTATTTCCTTTACTTGAAATCATGATCATGTGGGCCTTTTTCTACACACTTTAAGCAAGGTACTTTTCCTCTTAAGCATATACCAATTTTTTTCCTTCCACAATTATCACATGTGATAAAATAATTCTTTACATTATTCCCTTAATATATATTTTCCATAGATTTACTCATCTTCTCTTTATTCCCTTTATATCCATAATACTTGGATAATTATTTCTCTATCTTTTTATAACATTATATTATTTCCTCATATGATGATAATACTTAGGAAACTACTTCCCTTCAAAATACTCACTTAAACCCATCGAAGAAATGATCATTCTTACTCTTTAGATTATTTTCATTGATGTGGTTCCTATTAATTCATTTAGGTGACATTTATAAATAATATCATACAATAGATAATATAATAACATTATGAAATATAATGTATAATACCAAAAATAGTGAAATACCTAACATAAATTGAAAAATTTATACGTATCTAATATAAAAATCATAAACATGGTTTCATTGGGGACATATTTAATATCAAATCCATTATAATGGTTTGTAAATTGAAAGTGGATTATTCTAAAAATATCACATGGGAGTTTCAAACAAGGTGTGTGGTCAGTCTCGTTGTCGTGTACGAGGCTACAACGAGTCAGGCCCGACACACCTTGTTAGGGTTGTTAACCCTAGGTCATTCCAAAACCATGTCCACTTGAATTATCTAGACAAGGATGTATTTCTAGGAATACACGCATAATATATTACTTAAAAAAATTATAGAATGTTATTATATTCTTATAATCAAAGTCTATATCAGGGTTGTGTTCCCTAAACTATGTTTTATTAATACAGTTCCCGAGGTTTCTAATAAAATATAACTGATACAAATGGTAGTAACCCAAAACCCAGTAGACCAGAGTCGGTGGTCATTTTATTACAATGGAATAGATAAAATATATCACACCCCCAAGGATCAATCAGTTTAGTCGTCTTTAAGAAACTATAAACATATATGGTACCCGTATTACATTGGCAATTAAACATAAAACATAACAAAGGAAAATAAAATGATTCCTTGACACATATTCAATGATTTCATCTTCAGAACCTGGGGAAGGAAAATAAATTTAAGGGGTGACTTAAAATTCTCAGTAAGGGTTATTTGAATCAACAATAAGTGAAACAAAGTCAATATGGCATAATTTCATGGTAAATAACTGAAACAAACATGCCATTAATAATTTGAAAATGAAAATGCATCCATATTTTTTTTTTGTGAAAATATAATGGAAAGTAATTAAAAAATAATAAATTAAGAGAATTATTAATCATTGTATGTTATGTATCTGTAACATAAACCATTATAATGTCAAGATAGTTTAAGAATATAGGTAGAAACCTGTCTGATTCTACAAGGAATAAACATGAAGGGTTTATTGTCAACTGTTTTGTTTCATGAGACCAATCGATGCATTGAGGGGCTATAAGTTGATCCCCACCCATAAACACAATTCTAATGAATTATTAAAATATAGATTTATTTCAAGAACAATATTCCTTAACATAATATCCGTATTGAGTATAAAATACAGATTTATCAATATTAAAACATTCAAAGTAAACACCCTTTGTAAAAATGGTATACATCTTAGAAAATAACTGTATCCATGATTCATGAAAATATGGATATTTAAGAGGAATGAAATCTAAAATTAAAGGGGTAGTATATAAACTACATAAAAATTATTAGGTTCACAATACCATGTAAGTCTCAATGAAATTGAAATTGAGATGAAGTACCTTACTTTATATCCAAATGTGTTCTGCACTTGATCATAATGTCCGGAATAATTATAATAAATTAATTAATCAATTAATTCAGAACATTTTATACCTATATTATATTTATTATAATTTTATTAAGTCCATTTATTACCTTTTTTACGAGTTATAATATATAATTTTATCATTCGGGAGTGTTCATTTCATTGGTTTTCAAGATCAGTTTACTTGTATACATATATGAAAAATCATGTAAATTGATAATAGTTTTGTAGAATTGAAATTATATGCCATTAATGGAATTACAGAATATTTAATGGTTATATATTTAAATATGTTTTATGCTATGAGGATGAATTATTATATACAATGTTAGTGATAATTTTTTAGTTTATTTTTGAATTTTTTTCGATCATTACGAACTAGTTTTGTTTTATTAATGCATATTATGTATATATAATGGTTCCAAAACATTAAATAAGATGTAATATATATATATTACAATATTTTATAACCATATAAATGGTTTTATGAACTTAACTGTAGGTGGTAATGGAAATCAGAAACTCATTGTCCTTGAATGTGATAAATTAAAACATCATGGATGATGTTTTTATTTTTAGAACAAAAGGGGTGAGGAAGAGAAATCATGATGGATTATTCCATTAACATAATAAAATTAAAATATTTATAAGATACTAGAGTTATCATTCTTTTTTAGATATATGAGTTTAGGGAAGGATAATAAAATAAAATAAAATAAAATAAAATAAAATAATATAAAATAGAATAAAATAAAATAAAATAAAAGGGAAGGATTAAGGGTTTTACCTCCTGAATTCTTCTCCTTGAGAACCTCCTTAAGAAACATAGGTTTGGTATTTTATTGAGAAAAAAGGCTCATAGACGTGGTTTTGATACTTGGTAAGAGGTTTGGGATGAAATTGGTCAAGTTTCAAGGATTTGGTAGTGTGAGGTGAAGAGGTGGTATTTATAGTAGAGGAGAGAGATGTTTGTTTATTATTTTATTAATTATATTATTATATTGGATCTAGGAAATGAATAGTGATGATTCTTGTGACCAAATACATTAACTAGTGCATTTTATTTCGATATAATTGGGATTAAATCATCTATACGCCATCTACAACTCAATAATTCATGTATTTAGCTTATATCACAAATTACCGTATTTCACTATTTGTAAAAAAATCAACTATTTTAGAAAAATCCAAAAAATTCACCCTAATTTTTTTCGATGTTTAGAATTCAAAAATGAACTCCATTTTATGAAAATAGTTTTCTAAATATGAGAAATTTTATTTTTAATTAAAATTATCATTTACTCGAAAAATACCAATTTTAAAATTATAAATATTTTTATAACACTTTGAAAAATTCACTAAGGTCACATAAAATTATCATATAATAATAAGACAATAAAATATTAATTTGTGATACTATTTTATAAAAATTAATTTTCTTTTATATCATTATACTAATTAATAAATTTTAAATAAACATTTATGTTTTATAAAAATACCAACACTTAATTTATCATTTTCTCAATATATACTTTCTGATACTAAGATATAATTATATCATATGTTAATTTATAAGATTCAAGAATTTTATTTAGACTTTAATAGGTGTGGTTACTATTTTATTGGATTAATTACTATTCTTAAGGGTCACATTACTATTCCAAAGGTCAAGATACTATTTCATTGGTATATTTTTTTTAATTTCTAGAAAAAAGACTCTTATTTCATTCGTTCATAATTTATAGAGATTTTTTGTGTTATGTATGTGATTTTATATGAATTCTACTATATGAAATAATTTTGGGTGCAATATAAGCTATTTAATGAATTTATTTTTTAAAAGGATACACATGGTAAAATATTGGGTTGTTAGAACGAAGGTTCAAGGACTAAAACCATCAAATTGAAACATACATGAAATACAAATTATTTTTCACCCAAAATATGTTAATGAAGAATTTTTAAAAAATGAGAAATTTAAAATTATAAGGGAATTATTTATAGTAATATATTTATGAAAATGGTTCTTTAATAGATGCATAATAAATATTTATTCATTATACCATAGGTTTTAATGTGTATGAAGCAATATGATACTTGAGGTAAGAGATTATGTTGCAATCTCACGTCTTTTTGTGATTGTTTACATTAAATTTCAATTGATGGAAGTTATATGATCCTTATCTTTTAATCCTATTATATTTTATTCTACTCTAGTTATTTATGGATTTTGTTGTTTTTCTTTAACTTTTATCTCTTTGGTACTTAAATATATTGAGGAAATGTTTTTAAGAAAAAATTACCATATTTATCCTTTTGGTCGGGAATTTTTTTCTTCAATAACCATGATCATTAAATTTTTTCCAGATAATGTTATTTATTATACTCTAATGATAGTTTAAATTCATTTTATACTATATTATAATTTATTTACAATGTTTTAAAAATAATATTTTTATTGTTTTTAGAATGTGGTATTTTTTATTTTTTACCAAAAGTGTGAAAAGGGTCTATGTTTTATTATTTACCGAATGAAAGGATTTCCCCATTATCGTGACCATTCTTTTCATTAAGGATTCCTTTACAATTTTACATGGTTATTTTCAAAGAAAATATTTTTTCTCGATATTCTAGAATTTTTAATTTAAAAATTTATCAAAAGAAAATTATCTTTTCTCATGTTTTTCCAAACATATTTTTAATGCTTCTATAAAAAAATATTTTTCATCTATGTCAACTTCATTTATATATTGTTTTGATTCATTAGAGATTTTATCTTCTGATACCATTCAATTAATTTCTATTGATGGTTTATGATGTTGTTGTTTTAAGGATGATTTTATGAAACCCATTTCTTTCCCATGGTTAATTAAGTTATGATGAAATCATTATTAAACCCATTTTTTCATGAGCAATGTTATGATGAAATAATGAATGATTTTATGATCTTGTGGAACTATATTGTATTGTTTTCATTATTTTATGGGTGGGAATAGAATTAGATATCCCTCCAATGCAATTATTAAGGATTGACATCTCACGAGATAATATGTATTGGAATGCGAACTGAACCTAGTATTGTAAGGGAATCCATCCACTCTCATAGTCTTCGAAGTGAACCTTGACTAAGGAAATAATAAGAATAAGGAGTAAACCCAATCCATTATGGGAATTTTTACACTATGATAGTCTTTTTAGTGATCATTAACTATATATGCGATTTTATATGATTTTTGGTTTTCCAAATATCTATGTCTTTTTCATATGATATTTTTCATGGATCATGTTTGATTATTGATGATTCTACACTCTTATGATTTATGTAATTTTTTATTACAAAGACATATAACATGACTCATGATTGGTGAAATTTGACTAATTAGGTTTTATTATCATAAGTTATTATCATTTTCTCATAACCTTATACTTACATTATTCACACTTATGATCATTGATTGAAATCTCACATTTTTACCATTATTGAGCATCTGAGATCACCATTTCTTATATTTTATTATCTCAAGCTATAACGAAAGGTTTTGAATTTGTAATGTATAAAAAGAGTACTTATTGAGAACAATTTTTTGGATATGTTTAAGAGATTTCATGAAATAACTTTATTATTTATCTATCCTCTAAAGACACTAAAACATTATGTTTTTCAGGTGTATAATTTTGTGATTTATCAGAATAGTCACATAAAATGATGTAATATTGATGCATGTGATACTCAGGTCATTTTATTTGGTATCAAGATAGGGTTTAGTTATTTTTGGATACTAGTATTAGAAAAATTTGGTGAAAACCCTTGGGATCAGTCTATGTATAGGATAAAATATCGATGTTTTGGTAAGATAGAGATTGCGTGGTTTCTTAGCAAAGAAATATATATCTAGATAAAAATAAGTGGATATATTTTCTAGAAATTATGAACCGAGGGGTAGGAGATAAAAAAAGGTGGTTATATATTAACTTAATATTCACTTATTTCACAAAAAAAGTGGCCTTATGACACACCTAGTTTGAAAATCCTAGGGAATATTCTCTGGGTAATTCACATTTTTTTTATGAACCATTATGAATAAATGATATGATATAATCTATGATAACCTATGATAATCCATAGTGATATAAGATAAACATAATGTTTCATGTGTTGAAATATTATTTCATAATTTAGGACATTATTAGAATGATTTTCAAAATCCCTTGATTCCTTAATATGATTATCGATATTTGATACTCACACTAATATTTTTGGTTTTAGTAAAAGGTTGGAAGCACGAGGAATCATGTGAAAAAATAATGTGATGAACAATTGAATAGACATCCTCAAGAGTAATCAAATGAAATGGGAGTTGGGATGAAAAAAATAATAAATACACTCACCCAACTCTCACAGTCTATTAGTGGTAATATGAATCATTCCAAACTTTTAAATCAACAATGGAAAGAAGAACTCAATTATAATAGACTAACCTAGGTCAACTAAACCAGTCACCCAAGCTATCCCATTACAAGGTGAGGGATAAAAAAGATAACAAAACAAGTCTTGAATATAAGAAAAACTATACATAAAAACAGAGTATAAATTGGAAATAAAGGGAAATACAACTGTGATAAATGGGATACACCAGGAAGTATGAAAAGTATATACTAACAAGTCTCCATGTGACCAACTGTCACCTCCACAAATCATCCCAAACAGAAAAAATAATTTAAAGATAAGTCTATATAACATATAATTTCCTTCCCTTTACTTATTTCCTAAAGAATGAGGTCTACAACCACCTAATGGTTGAAGTAGGGTGTGAGTAATAGAGCCTTGTAGGAATCCAAATAGTAATATATAAAAGTTATAATATCAAGAATGCAAAAGTTCTAGATTTAAAAAAAATTATTGTTGAAAGCATTTTTATAAATAAAACAACTTGAAAACATTTATCAAATAGTCCGTGGGATTTTTGAAAATTTCATGCCATGTCTTCTAAAGCCTGAAATAGGCCAGTCGTAAAACAAAGATGCTAAACATATCGAGATATAGATATAAATGTGAGATAGAATCCATGAAATAATTTTTCATGAAATAAAGAACCATAAACAATAATAAACCTTCAAGTTATGATCTAGCCTATGGAAAAATATGTACCAGTCACTCAAAAGCCTAAAAAGGAATAAGGTTGGATCCAAATAATATCGAGTCCCGACATAGTCCATTGATATATCATAGTTTACCTTTTAATGGTGGCACACACACTAAGGCTAATCAAGTCTCTTTATCGATGCACCCAAGGTTACCACTATGAAATGTTTTTAAATTTATGTTATAAAAACCATTCTAAAATCTATATAAAATCATTTCAAATCCAAGGAAATCTGCTTCAGGGTTTGAAAATGATTTTTTTTTAAAATCAAGTAAATTCTGTTAAAAAACCCTTTGAAACATAAACCCACGTCCTTTTCAAATTCAAAACATGAAAATAAATTTAAAATATAAAGGTAATAATAATAAAAACATGAAATTTAAGAAATTAGAATTCTTGTATAGATCCACACACCTCAAGGATGTAGAAAACCTAACCACCTTTGACAATAGGGATTGGAAACCACAAGACCTACCTTTAAAATAAAAGGTAGGACAAGATATTTTAAATGATTGATAGAAAACATGATCTGATTACAAATCACTATCGCAATTAGTACCCCAACCAAAAAGAAGGAAGAAACTGAAAGGACCACTTACCTGAAGAGATGAAACACTTATCCTTATTGATGAACTTTCAAACAGAGTGACATAGAGGGGAATAAGTCATCAAAATTTGCAAAGGTTAGGTTCTCTAGATAAGAGGAGGGGGATTGAAAATATAATGAAGCCTCAACACCCATAAAACCCCCAAAAGGAGAAAATATTGGAATTACATGGCATGTAATACTTTATTTGTCATGAAATTATTTTATTTTAAGTTATGCTAAAAAACATGCCTCTTAGGATTAAAAACGCAATTTTTCAAATTACATGGCATGTAACCCTTACAAGATGTACAAAATTCTTACACTATGCATTCAGTTCATAGGATCTGTCTGATGTCCATTACACATTGTGTGATCTCATAACATGTCCTGTAACTACCCAGTGAATAGTATAACCATTAGGTTTATTCTAAAAATTCCATAAAATCCCTAACTTCACCATTATAGGTATCCTACCAAATTCATATCTATAAATACTCAACCAATAAAAAAACCATAGAATGATTAGAATATACCAGATAGAAAGGTAATAGGTCATTGTAATATCTCTTCCATAAAATATTTGTATCCCCAAAAAGTGAAAAATATCCTTGATGCACAAAAAGAGAAGGTCACTTCTACCTCAAAAATGTCTCCTGCTACCACATCCCATGAAGATCTTATCTACATTTCCTTAATACCCAGACTAGGGGGATCAATTTACCATAAAAGACCTTATCCTGATGATCCGTAATATAAAATGGTTGTTCAGATAAAGTTATACTGAATTCAAGATCTACATCCTCCCACCTAATCACATGGTAAGGATATTGTATACACCTCCCCAAAAGGAAAAAATGAAACACATCATGGACTGAATGGAAACGAGATGTAAAATATAACTGGTAAGCTACCCTCCCCAGTCTCTCAATGATCTCAAAGGTCCCCAAAAAGCTCAATGAAAACATACCCTACATACCCAAATGATGATATACCAAGTGAGGTGAAACTTTGATAAAAACATAATCAACAAAAAAATTCTATCAGCCACAAACAAAGGTCAACATAAGATTTATGATGACTCTGTGCCATGAACAAATACCTCTAGATCCATTAGACTATCTTTGTCATCTTCTGAACCAAACTCAACCCAACCAAGGACTGGACTCTCAGCTTTTTCTAACACAAGGGAGATCAATAAGGCTAACTATAAAAAGACTCTAAGGGAACCATCCTGATAAAAACATGATAACTATTGTTATAAGAAAACTTGACCCAAAAAAATTCTTATTCCAAGATACACTAAAATCAAGCACACAAGCCCGGAGAACAACCTAAAGAACCTGGATTTCCCTGAATGTCTCACAATCCAAATACATATGATAACCCATGCTAGATTTAAATTAGGAAACCATTCACACTTGAAAACATTTTCAGAATATGGATGTGAAGCTCATGTCCCTATTTGAAACAACCAAAAAGGGAACCCCATGGAGTCTCACAATCTCTCAAATGTATAAATCCCCAAGATATTCCAATTTAACTATTTTTTATCGGTAGTAAATGTGATAATTTACTGAGTCTATTGATAATCACCCTAATCACATTATTCCCTCTAGAATTATGTGGTAAACCAATGAAGAAATCCTTGTAAATTTCATCCCACTTCCATATAAGAATGAGTAAAGGCTTTGAGAAACCTGTAGGTATTTGGTGTTTTCACTACTACAAAACTGGGTTTATCCAGTGCTAGGGTTTTAGCAACACTAGCTAAAACATAGTTAAATACCCCCTTTATCAGCACAAAAAAATCATTGTTAAAGGGGGTCTTTAACATCGATAAAAAAGCGTTGATAAAAGGGGACCATTATCAATGTTTTTTACAAGCACTGATAAAAGTATACATCAAAAAAATTATATTTCATAAAAAATAATATATTAATATATATATATATATATATATTTATACTAATATGAATATAATATATATTTTTTAAAAGAAGTTTTAAAGTAGGTAAATAGTCATTTACACTTAATATTTAATATATTTAGTGAAAATGGATTATAAAATAATTAAAAATATTTTTACTTAATAATTTTCTTATTAATATAGAGTAATATTCATTAAATATCAATTTGAAGATAAAAAAACAAAAAATTAATAAAAGATCTAAAATAAGATGAACACATAACTCGAACATTAAATGGTCATAACTTTTGATCCGGGTGTTCATTTGGGCTCTACCACATATCAAATCATATCCTGTGATGAGATCTATGTCATGTAGGTGTAGTACTAGATCTTTGATCATTTTAACCCCTTTTCACCAGAAATTCCTCCAAAAAAGGAGTGTTTAGTCACCAAAAACAATTTTTTAAAATGAAAAAGGCTATAACTTCTGATCCAGGTTTCCGTTTGGTTAGTACCACATATCACATCGATGACAATTTCATGATCTTCAATTTGAATAGTTGTGGAGCAAAAAAAGTACTCCCGAATCAATTTTTATGTGTATTTCAGTATTTTTAGAGTTTCTAGACATTTTAGGGTTTATTTATTTATTATTTATTTATTTACTATTAATTAATTTATTATTAAATAATTTATTATTAATTTAATTTTTATTTATTAAATATTTTTTAAATATTTATTAATTATTTATTTATTTATATATCGATTATCTAGTATCTAGTATCTATTATTTATTATTTACTATTTACTTGAATAAATATAAGTATATATATATATCACACACACAAACATATATTGTATAAATATATCTAAAAATAATTATATAAATATTTTTAAATATATATGTAAATAAAAAAATGTATCCTAAAACAAACACCAAAACAACATAGTGTATTGGTAAATACATTCTATCTATGAAGGAGAGTTGAAGGGTTCGAATCCAGGTGGGTGCACATGAGGCTGGAAAATCACAAAGCGCTAATGGGGTGGGATAAAATTGCTGATAAAGGTGGGATGGAGTGTAGTTG
Source organism: Viscum album (assembly GCA_963277665.1). Taxonomy (NCBI): domain Eukaryota; kingdom Viridiplantae; phylum Streptophyta; class Magnoliopsida; order Santalales; family Viscaceae; genus Viscum; species Viscum album. The sequence continues at coordinate 494,812,875 of OY728148.1, read as the reverse complement.
AAGGGGTTGTGTAGGCACTAATAAAGGGGTAAAATGATCATGGACATCAAATTTTTTTACCACATTTATCAGTGCTTCTATTATTAGTGCTAATAAATCATCATTAAAGGCCCCATTTAACAGCGCTAAAAAATCCTTATTAAAAGGGCCCTTTAATAGTTTTGAAAAAGAACTTTTAAAGGACCCTTTTAACATTGTCTTTTTAGAATTTTTAAATGGGGAATTTATCAGTTAATTTTTAGTGCTGATAATGTTTTTATATTTTAACTGTTCTAAAATTATTAGCATTTTTTTAGCGTTGATAAATGTCTATTATAGCACTATTAAAGGCCTTTTTGTAGTTGTGTTTTCCTTAAATGTTTTAAAATTGAGACACCACAACACAAAATCCATAACTATCTACCTCATCCCCAACCACCAATACCAACATCTCAAATCATGGTATATCTTGGTATCCTTAGGGTGCACAAACCAACATGACCACTGTCCACTATCTAACAAGTCTCATATCAAAGAAAAAGGAACAATCAACCTAATATGAAAGAAAAAAGATCCAATAGGAGACTGTGACCACTCGGCCAAAGTCTCCCCACTATTTAGGATTTCTTCTAAGCATCACATCTTTGTGTATGTCATCTACTCAAGTCAACCTTGCTCATAAAAAGTTGACTCAACCTATATCAAAGCCATGAACACATGTCCCCCATCCTCCTTCACTCCCATTTTATTCTCAGTAAAAAACTCAACAGAGACCATAATTAAATTAATTAATTCACTTCTTGGATTGGTAATCTCTTAATCATCAAATCATAAACGTCATTTCCTTTATTGGGAGTATATACGATATGAAAATCAAAGGTATATAGATACTCACACAAACATCTCTATCGTGAGTTGAGATCCCTCCGAGTGAAAACATAACTCATAATTTTGTGATCAGAATACACTCTAAACCTTTCTCCCAAAAGATAGTGACTCCACATATTGAGTGCGTTTATAACCACTTCAAACTCAAGATCATTGGTCAGGTAGTTGTTATCATAAGGGTGTAACTGTTGTGTTCCATAAGTCACCACTTGTTTCCTTTGTATTAAGAAAGATCCCAAACCTATACCTGAGGAATCATAGAAAACATCATAACCCAAACCTAGTTCTAGGAGAATCAACACTGGTGTTGAATTCAACCTCACATTAATATTATCAAGAGATCTCTGACACTTTTCATCCCACTCAAAATTTACTCCCTTATGGGTCAATTATGTCATTAGAGATACAATCTAGGATAAGTATCAAACTGACCATCTATAATACCCTAACACCCCAAGAATCTTCAGATCTCAAACACATTTTTAGTATTTTCCTAGGAAATAACTACCCATACCTTTTCAAGATCCACTGATATTCCCCTATCAGAAATTAAATTCCCCAAAAACATCACCTTTCGGATCCAAAACTCACACTTGGAATGTTTACCATATTGAAAATGTTCTTTCAAGGTTTAAAGAATGAAATCCAAATGGTCCACATATTCCTCTTATGAATTGTATTACACCAAGATATCATCAACAAAAAAAACAACAAAAGAGTCCAAGAAACAATGAATGATACAGTTCGCCAAATCCATAAATAGAACATGAGTGTTAGTGAGTCCAAATAGCATAACTAAAATCTAAAAATTCTCATATCGACTCTGAAGCACTATCTTGGTTATGTCCCCTTCTTAGAATCTCAATCAATAGTACCCTGAACATAGGTAAAACTTGGAAATCAGGTGATCCACTTTAACCTAATCAAAGAGATCATCAATTCTAGGTAAAGGACACTTGTTCTTAACGATTACCCAATTCAAATTTTGATAGTCAATAAAAAATCTTGAGACTTCTATCAGAATTCTTAGCAAAGAGTACAAGTGAATCCCATAGTGACACACTAAGATGAATAATTCATTTCACCTCTAGGTCCTCAAGTTGGACTATAAGTTCCCATAACTCAGTAGGTTCCATTTTATATGATGTAATAGAAATGGGCATTGTTCCAGGGAGCTGGTCAATAGTGAACTCAACCTCTCAATGTAGAAAAAAACTAGAAAATAATCTGGAATGAACTTAAGGTACACACACACACACAATAGTAGTTAGTTGACCACCCAAGAAAGGGTCAACTTCTATAGTAAACATTTCTAAAAAATAGTATGAGATTATATCAGCATAAGGAATAAAAGTCCCTACCCTTTTTGATCTAGAGTCCCACTCACCTTATAAAAAATGAGTGACCCCATCGACATATAAGAACTACACCTGATGGTGATAAAATTCTATCTAGGACTTCATGCTAATCATCCAATCCATGATGACAATCAAGTCGAAGATGTCAAGATCAAGTACTATGAAGTCCCAAACCACCTCAATGTCTACTATCAGCACATGACATGTGGGGAACTAGAAACCTTATTTGGAACTCCTCCCCAAAGGTGTAGAAGGAACCAAAATGATCGATGTAATATCCTAATGAAATCCCGACATATAAAACAAATTTTATGATATAGAAGTATGAGTATCACTCATATCAAACAAAGCTAGCACCATAGAAGATGAAATAAACATTATACCTCTTACAGTATCTGACCATGCTTTAGATTCCTCTAGAACACACTCTTCCATATAAGTATATATAGAATTAGCCACATGGACTCCCACATTGGCCTAATAATAAGACTCAACACCCTTGGGAGCATCAACATGAACCTGTAATCCCTTGGTGAAAGTGAATCCCACCTTACACCCTTAGCACATCCAGTCATGGAAAGTTTTCAGATGACTAGATCACCCAAAAAGATGAATATTCCCTCTATATAATGAGGACTGGTATGTCCATTCCTCCCATATTGGTAGTAGATAACATATTTATACCCTGAAGAATCCCATGAAATAGGTCCTGTAGAAAATTAACCTCACTTACGCTTCATATTCTGACTAAAAGAAACACACTGGATAATTGCTGCACCAACTACATCTCCACCCATACCTTTCCTTTTAGTTATGTCTTCCTTAGCCAAAGATACTTTATCCACTACCTCCACAAAGGTTTAAATGTATAAAATAACTATCATCGATCAGATATTTTCCCTCATCCCTATCTCAAAACTCAAAACGTTCAGGTAATCATTAGTGACAAGCTCTGTTGATAGATGTACTGAATTATCAAAATGGGTTGAGTATTCTAGAATGGTATGCTCCCCATTATCTATGGTCATAAAATCTAGGATCTTTTCTACATGTAATGTCTTAGGATAAAATAACTAATTAAATATTTTATTGAATGAACCCTAGGTAAGACCCTTTTGCAACTTATCCCGAACTATAGAGTCCCACCATCTTCTTCATGTCCCCTTTATCATATAAATGGAAAATACTACATGATAATATTTAGGATTCTTCAAAAATTTGAGGATCCCTTCAATCCATTCAAGACAATCCTATTATTATTGGGTTCCTTTGTCACTATAGAAGATATGTGCATGCTTCTTGGTAAATTAAAATCCATGATCCACTACTCAACCCAGGTTCATTTTCCCACTAAACCCAATGTATAAGTGGTATGGATAACTACTTATAGAAAAGAAGGGTCCACTATAGGATCTACCTATAGAAACTACCTCATTACTTCTTGATAGAGAAAATATTTTCAATTAATTTAATTTGAATATTAATGTTTTAAATCCCAAAAAATTGCTACTTTAAGATTAATTTTTTCATTTTTATGATATTGGTAATAATTTGAGCTTAATTGTAAAAATGGACCATTTAGGATTTTTAACTATTTTAAATTATATATGTAGTTTGGCCATAAAATTTTCTACACTAATCCAAATTGTAAAATTATATTTTATACATAATATAAACATACATGTATTCATTTCATCCTTTTGTACCAAAAACTGAATCGGTCATATGAAATCCCAAACAAAGCTCACAAGTGGGAGCGTGAAAACTGATTACAGATCTGATATGTTTTGTTGTGGGGTCCCTAACTAATTCTTGGTGGGCCCAATTGTTGTTAAATTCTGTGGGTGGACGAGAAAGAAGTTTTCTAACATCTTTCATGAAGGTAAGCCCACATGAATTAGCCTTTTTAAGGGTCATTAAAACATCCTAATCCGGAGGATTGCGATTTCGCGTGTCTGACTGGAAAGAGAAAATTGTGGGAGTAAAACGGGCATAAATATCAAAATACTTGTCCAAATACGCTTCTATTTTGAGGGGAAATGACCAATATAATTATTAACAACATTAAAGAAGGGTGTAATACGTGAATATGTCATTTAATGTGGATAAAGCGCATCAGAATTCGGGGGACAAATTCTGGCTATAAAAGGAGGAGAGATCCTCTCTCTCAAAGCATCTCTCATTCCATCTCATTCCTTCGAGGGCACTGAAGAGGAGAACTTTTCAGATTCCTCTTTTATTTATCTTAATTTACATAGTTTTTAAGGCCTTATTCTACCCCATTCATATCTATTACCCATACCATGTTGTGGTAAACATTTTGAGTGTTTGGGGGAAGGGTTTATTTTCTATTTTGTAATGCTTGAGTACTTGGATGTAATTAAATTAAATTTCTTTCTTCTTCAAAGTTGTTTTAAATTTCATATAGTGGATTTTATTATCAAGTGAAATCGTTCTTTAATTTTAATTTCGTTATTTATTTTTTCATGGGTAATATAATCATTATCTCCCTCCTCTAATTTATGGTTTATATACGATGTAATAGACTGAGAATTAGTGGTGAAGCACTCGATGATTTTCAGTACATGTAAAAGGGGCAGTGAATGTTATTAATTGTTTGGGATAAACAAGACCCGATTGGGTATTGTCCATGTCAATTTAGGGCATTCAATACAACTATTTTGCACATGGAGGGAGAGTTGTCCAAACCGAGATCTTGGTAAGGTTTTCTCTAACCATCATAATTTCCCCATGGAAGTGAGAAAAAAAACAATTGTGTAAACTCAATTTAATCAACTAATAAGAAGAGTATTGAATTAAATTGAACAAGGATAACATTACAATTTTGAAATCGAACCCGACCTAATCACCCTCTAAATATCATAGTTTTTAAATCATTTTAATTTCAAATTTCCTTTCAAAATCACAACATTTTTACCCTCGTTTTAAAGTAAAAAAATATTTTTTGTGCACCCTTCTTCAGGATACATCCTAGGTCTACCACATTATTGCATTTTAACATTGGAAATAATTGTTTTTCCACACCCTATGATAGGCGTGCGTCAAACTTGGCCCCATTTCCGGGGAGGCAGTACCACAAAGTAATTATAAATATTTGACTCTTTTCAAATTAAAAAAAAAATTCCATGTTGTTTTCAAATGATTATTTATTTTATTCATGGAATAGTTACCCACCGATAAATGAACCAATTATTGACTCATCCTTTTCTGAGGAGGATGGTGTTTTCTCTATTGTTAGATAGGTGAGGTTATTTTGGAAAATAAATAATGAGGGGAAACATTCAAAAAATTCATAGATGGACTAAGGGAGGACATGAAAAAAGAAGTTTTTTAAGCGATGGAATGAAATCTAACTAAGTTCTCCCAATAATTTTCAGAATTTTATGAAGTTTCCAAGGTCTAAGAAGACCCCCCATTAGTCATACATTATTTTTCTATAGAGATCCAAGATATATTGGAGACTGACTACCTACCTCTACCTTGTACTACTCAACTCCAAGAGGTGTGGTCCATTGAAGATGAACAAACTTAGGGAGATAATCTTTTCATTAACTCATTTTCTCTTGATTTTTTTGAAACTTTATTGATTATTGCCTCCCCTTGTTTTAATTTTCTAGACTCATCCAATACATGTATTTCTTTGGAGGAAGATGATGAAAAATAAGATTCATCTGAAGTGGAACATCTGTAGATCCCCGAACTTAATGAACATTTATTGGAGGGTATTCAAGAGGAGATCAAAGTGCATTTTATAAAGGAAATAGAGAAACAACACGTAGAAATTGAAATGGAAGAATTTGATATTAAAACATCATACTTTAATTTTTTTCAAATATAATTACATTCCATCATTCCCTTTTATTTTTCTATTGATATATCATACCTTAAACCACCACTAGAGCATAAAGAAGATGTTGTGCAAGTGGAAACCAAGAAAGAAGAGGACTCATTTATTATCCTACCCCCACATTTCAAGTATTATGTAATTCTCATAGGGGTGGATTTTTTGTGCTATATACTTGGAGTCCTCAACAAAAACAAAGAGGTGTATACTTAAAAGAATAATTTTTAATGGTTTATGAGTAATAAACCTCACCACCATCAGATTGGGGATAATCGATTAGAACTGCCCCTCTGGAGGCCGTCAAAACCTAGGGCACACGTGGGGGTTTAAACCAAGATTTATCCTCATTTTATTATTCATTTTCTATTTTCATTTCTTTTAATAAGTTTCTTATGTTATATTTTTTACTTTTTAGGTTTTTATAGAGCAACACTTAGGAGCTTAACTCAATGAATCATTTCCAATAAGTCAGGTCGTACCTCTCCTTTACATTTTGTTGATTGTTGTGATTCATTTTCAACTATTCCTATATGTTTAATCCCTTTGAATTCACTAAGGACACTAAATCATTTAAGTGTGGGGGTGGGAAACTTTGTAGTTTAGGTTTTTTATTTTGATGTTTGGTTTACCTTTTTTGTAAAAAAATTAGATATTTGTGTGTTTATTTTTAAAATTTTGTGAGTTTTTTAAACTTTTGAACTGAAATGATTGTCATTTACATTTTTGAAACCCATTTAAATGAGTGAACCAATATATTCCATGAAACTGAGCTTAAATGAATGTTGAAATGAATTTTTTTCAAGTTTAAATCTTTTAGAATTTCATGAAAAGTACTCTGATTTTTTAACCCCATTCCATATTTCACTATCTATATATTTGAAATTACATTCTTGTGAGGCTTTTAAACCATTTTTTTCATATTCCTTTCATTCACCTCATTTCATGAGAGAATCAGACAACGCTTGCATTAACCAGAATTTGATTTATTCCTTTCAAAACTTGAGGGTTTGGGGTACGTGTGTTTTAAATGATTGGGGAATTTATTCGGTTTTAATCCCCCTTTTAAAAATAATATTTTTCATTATGTCATACTTTATATTAACCCCTGTAGCCCTTATAATCCTTGAATATCTTGTTAGGTTAGCCACATTACAAGCCAATTTTCCTTATCCAACCTGCTCTTGAAGTGAAATTGCAGGATCTAGTTGAACTTAAGTGTTTTGGGAAGCTGTCATGTGTTGTGATACCTCATTTGGTAAATATATGGGTGGAAAATAAATTTTTGAAGAGATGTGTGTGCTGCTGAAAAATTATTCTGTTGAAAGTTGTGCCTTTTTTGGAGCTTTCATGATAAGATAAGTTGTGCCTTTATGGGTCTTTCGATGTAAAAAGAAAGATGTGTCTATCTGGAGCTTTCAAGAAAAATCATGTTTGAAAAGATTGAAATTTTTTCTGCTGAAATCCTGATCTGATTGAATGATGATGGAGCCTATTTTCTACAAAGGGGAAGATAAGGAGACCATTCTTGAGTGAAAATTAGAATCTTGCAATTTTTCTTCATAAAGATCCAAAGCACTCCTTTTTCAACCACAAGTTTTTTAACACTCAAATCCTACTAATCGAAAGTCACAGAACAACCCTGAAAAGTCCTCATGAGAAAAACATGTTCATGACTCACATTAGGTGGAGAAGTAGGAATTTATCAAGACCATGGTAACTCTTGTGTGAGTTTGGATGAGAAAAGTATTATTGGGCATTTACATTTGTGAGATGAGAGAAAATTCATGCGAGGTAGGTGTTTTTGTGTGCATGGGATAAGAAATGAAGTGAAAATATATTAAATAATCTAATATGGATAAGATTAAATTATTTTTTTTATGAGGAATGATATCTTTTTGTTTCTTGGTATGGATTTGGTAGATCTCATTGGTATGTGTTGTGGATTTGATTTGATTTGATTTTGATGTTTACTTGTCCAGGAGTCCAAGTGCTATGTATGGGGGAATTGATAGAGAAAATATTTTCAATTAATTTATGTTGATTATTATTGTTTTAAATCCCACCAAAGTTTTACATTAAGATTAACTGTTGCATTTTTATGATATTGGTAATATTTTGAGCTTAATTATAAAAATGGACCATTTCAAATTTTTAACTATTTTAAATTATTTCTGTAGTTTGGCCATAACATTTTCTACGCTAATATAAATTGAAAAATTAATTCTTTTACATAATATACACATAGAGGTATTCATTTCATCATTTTGGACCAAAAGATTAATCGATCATATGGAAGCTCAAACGAAGCGCACAAGTGGGAGCATGAAAACTGATTACAGATCTACCATGTTTTGGTGTGGGGTCCCTAAGTAATTTGTGGTGAGCCCAATTGTTGAGAAATTCAGTGGGTGGACGAGAAAAGAGTTTTATAACATCTTTGATGAAGGGAAGCCTAAATAAAATATCCGTTTGAGGGTCATTAAAGAATCCTAATATGGAGGTTTTCAATTTGTCGTGTCTGACTGGACAGAATGAATTATGAGAGTAAAATGGGCATAACCCTCAGAATATTTGTCCATATCCACTGAGATTTTGAGGAGAAATGACCAAGGGAATTATTAACAACATTAAAGAAGGGTGAAATGCGTGAATATGTCATTTAATTGGGATAAAACGTCTCAACATTCAGGGGAAAAATTCTGGCTATAAAAGGAGGAGAGCTCCTCCCTCTCAAAACATCTCTCATTCCATCTCATTCATTTGAGGGAACCAAGGAGAAGAAATTTTCTACTTTTTATTTTCTTTATTTTCTTTTCCCAAGTTTTTAAGACCTTATTCTTTCCTATTCATCTCAATTACCCTTACCATGTTGGGGTAAATATTTTGAGTGATTGGGGAAGAGTTGGTTTTTTATTTTGTAATGCTTGCATTCTTGGACGTAATTGAATGAATTTTCATTCTTCTTCAACGCTTTTTTTTCAATTTCATATAGTGGATTTTATTATCAAGTGCAATCATTCTTGAATTTAAATTCTGTTATTGATTTTTTCCTTGGTAAAATAATCATTATCACCCTCCAATAATTTCTAGTTTATATATGATGGAATATACCGTGAATTAGTGGTAAAGTACACAACGATCATTAGTACGTGTAAAAGGGGTAGTGAATGTTCTTGATTGTTTGGAATAAACAGGACCTGATCAGGTATTTCCCATTTCGATTTATGTCATTAAATAGAACTATTTTGCACATGGAATGAGAGTCGACCAAACCGAGATCTTGGTAAGGTTTTCTCTCACCATCATAATTTCACCAAGGAAGTGAGCAAAAAAAAAAACGATTGTGAAAACTCACTTTAATAAACTAAGAATAAGAGGTTTGAATTAAATTGAACAAGGATAGAACTATAATTATGAAACTGAACCCGACCTAATCACCCTTTTAATATCATTGTTTTTAAATCATTTGAATTTCAAATTTTCTTTCAAAAGAACAACATTTTTACCCTAATTTTAAAGTGAAAAACAATTTGGTGTGAAGTCTTCTTTGGGACACATCCCAGGTCTACCAGATTACTAAATTTTAACTTAGGAAATAATTGTTTTTCCACACCCTACGACAGGCGTGCACCACTTCTACTCTCATATTTAGAAGATATCTTCTACGAGGTATTGTGTATTAAACAAAATAAAATAACAAACCATTCACAAGAAAACTCTAAAACCATTAAACCAACTTAAAAAATATAAAAAAATTCTTTAAATGATAATAATTTAAAGCAATTATGAATTATATCACAAAAAGGAATCAATATTTGAAAGGAATAATCCCATTTGAATAAAATCCCCACTTAATTTCTTCAAACAAAATTTCACACACTAAGTCACCAAACTTAGTAGAAAGGTCATTTGAAATAGATTTACCATATAATTCATTCAAATGAGCACAAATACCAGGTTACAGACTTAGAAAAAATTTTCTAACCACCCATGGAAACTCAGATTCAGTCATGAGATTACGATGGATAATCCCCTTTTCCACACCCACTATCAAAATTCTAATAATCCTACTTCATTCTACCTAATACATAGAACCAAATCATGCAGTTCTGACACAATTTAGGCTGATTAACTCCTCTGATACCAAATTTAAATAGACCTACTCAGGTCAACCAGACCAGTCACCCAATCTGTCCCACTATAGGGGGAGGTAAAAAAAAGATAACAAAAAAGTCTTGAATATAACAAAAATAAGACATACAACAAGAGCACAAAGAAAAAATAAAGGGATATACCACTAATACAAATGGTATTAAATAGGAAGTATTAAATGTATTGACCAAAAATTCTCTATGTGACTAACATTCACCTCCACAAACCATCCCCAAATGAAACAACAATGTAAAGAGAAGCCTGCATACTACAGAATTCCTTTCCATGTACCTGTGTCCTACAAATCAAGGTATACATCCACTTAAAGTTAGAAGTAGGGTGTAAGAAATAGATCCCAGTAGGAAACCACCAATTAATATATACAAGTTATAATACCCATAATGAATATGTTCTAGCTTTAAAGCAAAATAATTTTACTAGAGTTTTTATAAATAAAAAATTTCTCAAAAAATCCTTGGGGTTTCCAAAAATTGAATGTCATATTTTCCAAATCTAGGAACATGATATTCAAATAAATTAGGTAATCATACCAAGATATAGATATATATGTGAGACAATATCCATAAAATAATATATCATGAAATAAAAAACTAGAAACTACAATTCACCTTTTAGTCGGGCTCTAGCCTATAGGACAACACATACAAGACACTCATGAGGTTAAAAATTCATAAGGTTAGATCCGAAGAATATTGAGTCTTACCGAAATCCATTGATATAGAAGAGGTTACATCCTAGTGGAATCACACACACACACACACACTAAGGCTACCTATTTCTCTTTCTTGACACACCCAAGGGTCCTATTGTGAAATGTTTGTCAATTTTCATTTTAAAAACCAAGATCACATTTTTATAAAATCATTTCAAATCCAATCTAATATGCTTCAGGTTTTAAAAATCCATTTGTTCCAAATCAAGGAAATTATTTTTTCAAAGAAAAAACCCCTTTTAATTATAAACCCATGACAATTTCAATTTCAACACATGAAATTCCATTTCAAATATCATGTAAAGAATAAGAACAATATTAAATTCAACAGATTATAATGATTTGATAGATCCACCAACCTCACGGATGTTTAAAAACTAACCACCTTTGACAAAGGTAATTTGAAACCACAAAATATGCATTTGAAATACAAGGCATGATAAGTGACTAAAAAAGGATTGATAAAAAACAAGATATGATTACATAAACCAACTGCAATCAGTGCCACAACTTGAAATAAGGATGAAACTAAAAGAAACACTTACCCAAATAGATGAAATTCCTAGCCATGTTGATCAATGGCCAAACAGAGAGATCTAGAGGGAAAGTAGTTACCCAAAATCACATAGGGTAAGATATTTGGATGATAGGATTGGGATGAAAAGTATAATGAAGCATTAACACCCATATGGATCCCTAAATGAAGCATCTTATGGAATTACATAGTGTTTAATAATTTAAACATTAATAAATTATTTCATTTTAATTTATTCCAAAAAACTCATTAGTTAGGATTTTAAAAAAAATGCATTATGTGTATCCCTTACACAATGTGTAAAATTATCACACTATGCATTCAGTTCATGGGATATGTCCAGCGACCATTACACATCATGTGATCTCATTACGTGTTGTGTAAATTACCAGTGAACTGTAGAAACTATAGGTTTATACAGGAAATTCAAAAAAATACCTAACTTCACCATTATAGGTATACTTCCAATTTAATTCTTGTAAATACATTTCCAATGAAAAATGAAACCAAATAAAATATTAGAACATACCTAATAGAAAGGTAATGGGGAATTTTACACTATTGTGTCTTTTATGCGGAAATTTCCACCATCCTTTATTGGGTTATCTGATCCAATTATTGTGAATAAATGGATCCATTATATAGAAAAGATATTATCTATTCTCTAGTTATCCTACCATGAGAAGTTTTATTTAGACATATATCATTTGGAAGGTGAATTAGATCAATATTATACTCTTATCAAGAATATGAGGAAAGAGGAAGAAATTGACTCCATGAAATGAGAAGAGTTCCATAGATTATGTTTCAATAATTAATTTTCTTGAACACTTCACAAAAAAATGGAAATGTAATTACTTGATCTTAATTAGAAGGATGATGAATCCATTAATACCTATGATGAAAAGTTTAGCAGAATTTAAAGGCATGCTTCTGATTTTATCATCGAACCTAAAAGAAAAGTTGAGCAACACATTATTTTCTTAAGAACAAGTCTATGAAATAAATTGGACATAATATACTTTTATTGCTATTAATAAATCATTCAATGTTCACTCAAATTTTAAATATAGAGTGGATATAATCACTATTTTCATAGCTTTGGAAAAAATAAGTGAAATATAGGGTTTTATAAAAATTATAATAATGAAACCTATAGAGGAAATAAATTGAATCTTCATTTATGCCCAAAGTGTAGAAGAAATCATGGGAGAAATTACCGTATTGGGGTCTGGTAAATATTTTAAATGTGGAAAATAAGCCCATCAAGAAAAATAATGTTTAAGTGATGTGAAGAGGATAACCAATTAAATGAATATAGAGAAATATAAAATAAATGTTTCAACCACATTTCAATGAAATAATTACAAGTATTATATACATTACAATACTTTGTGCATGAATCCAACAGTTAATGCTAACAATCAGAATCAACAGCATCACAAGTCAAGTGAGAAAGGGAATGCTCATATGATCATAACTACTGAAGTGGGACCTGAGAATAAAGGGGTCAAAGGTACACCTACTATCCACTATAGAATTGAGAATGTATCATTTGACTATATATCTAACAACTGTTTTATATCTGAATATTTTTTGATTCTTTTTCCTGGGCCATAACCTTTTGCTTCTTCCTGCCAGTGACGCACTGAAATTCAATTTTCCCACACCCCAAATTTCAAAAGCTATGTGAATTTCATCACTTTCATCACCGATGTCTGCTCATTTTTTAGAATGGGATGATGGGATATCAGTTACTCCTTCCATGGATTCGTTATTGGGGTTTGTTTCTTAGTCTGTGTCTCCATCATATATTAATTCATGTTTGTGGAACTATTCTCCAATTCCATATCAATGTGGACACTGGTTAATTAATTTTCTTCTATCATGATAGGGAAGTGACCTTAATGTATAAGATTAGTCATGTTGGGAATCTATGGGAATGTATAGACATTCTGTATATTGGGTAGCTGTAAATTATTACCCTTTGGATGGAGTCTCATATGATGCATCATAGGTGAAAACCCAAGGAATCATGTGTCGATCATGAGGTAATTAATTCCATGTGAATAAGCCTTCAATGTGATTTTACCCTAGGCATCCCTTTTTTATTGCATGGGGTAGGTATTATGGACTAGGGTTCAAGTTTAACATCTTGAGGAGATGGTAATAGGGTTAATGTCTTGTGGGGAGAGGATATCTAACAGGTTAAACATCTTTCAAAGAGGAATAAGAATTCCCTATTGAGGTAGATCAATTAGGTGTGCCCCTGGGATGGAAGATGTCACAACTAGATGGAAGTGGTGAGTCCAATAGAATTAATGTCTCATTGAGATGAATCAAAATTACTTGTTGAGGAAAATCAAGTATGTGTGTCCCTAATAGGGAAGATATCAAACCTAGGTTGATGTTTTTTAGGATTTAACCTCAGTGAGGAGTGCTATGTACCCTCTTTAGGATACAGGGATCAAAATCCACATAATTTAATGCCACAATTTCTGGTTGTATTACTTAACATATCCATGAAGTTTAAGATTGTGTAGTAAGTATGCTTGTGTCACATAAGGATAAGCAATGAGTGATAATGTGGGGATTACACATAGAAGCTTCCATCTATGGGTGGATCATATCCTATGGTGGGGGGTATGGTGGAATCCCCTCATGATCATAAATGGGGCATCATGTGTTCATTACATAGGGTAGGAGGTGTGGGTTTATCCCTTTCCAATCATACATAAGTGTTGAGGATGTACTTATAATATTTAATGTCACATGACTATAATGTGAATCTTGTATGTTTTACATCATGGAGCTCAAATATGGATTGGGATTTGATCTTGAGGGGGACCATGTCAAGGCAGGAAGATATTCATCATAATGAATACTTCTTGAGATAAGTTCACAATTTCCCTTAAATATTCCACCCCTAAGACTTATGTGACGACCGCTCATGCAACTCGGGTTGGGACATGGTGTTGGAACTGTTGTGGATGAGTTTCCATTACGGGTATCATGGTTAGGGTACCCATGATTATTAGATATAATCATTAGGGTACCTATTATTAAAAAAATAGGTATAATAAAGGCTTGGTCCTCACATTAAGTTTAGTGGTAAGGCACGAGAGTTGGTGGTACCAATCACTCTGGGATTATGGTGTAACTAAACAAGTCTTGATTTGGAATGGGGGCCCTGGGAAATCAACCTTTGCAAAAGGGTGTCAGCTGAAGGGAGGCACCATGGAGAAGCCCAGAAGAGGGTTTTCAAAGATCTTGGGGCCTTGATATGTGGTGGCTCAAGAAGCTCATAGGACTCACAGAGGTCAAGGGTCTCATGAAGGAGTATGATTTGTGAAATAGGGTTCCCATTTCTCAAGGTGAAGTCTTGGTTATCATGGGGTGGGATTCATGAAGAGTAGGTTCTTAGTAGAGCCTTAACTGCCCCAGGGGGAATTATTTTTCTACAAAGGGCATGAGACTTCATGAAAGGCATCTCCACTTTGGGTGGAGGCTCTCAAGAAACCAAGGGGGGAGGTTTCACGAAGCCTAAATACCTTTGGGAAACTATTTTCTCATACACTCATGGAGCTCAGAAGTGTCACAAACTAAATGAATTTTTTGAAAGTTTAAAGGTCAAGAATCCCCTAAAAAGTTAGACTTGGGGGTATTTATACGGTCTAGGATTTACTAATACTACAACCTTTCATGACGATTTATGAGTTTTGTGAGTGGATATGTCTCCAAGAGTCTGAATGATGATATATAAAGGTTACCATCAACCATCCTCATTTAAAGGGGCTAAAAAAATCAGTATTGACGATGGGTAGAGATTATAACTAGGCCTCCATGTGGCTGGGACCTTTGTGAGCTTCATCTATTCATGAAGGTGATGTTCTTCATGAAGCAGACCCTTATATGGATTTTTTGGGCAGTTTTGGCTTGAATTCACCACAAAATAACCATTCCTTCTACAAAAACTCCCTAAACATGTTTATATCAGAATTTCCCCCCCCCCCTTAGAATTAGATCCAACTAGGAAAGGAGGGTATGATTATAGGGGAAAATTGCAAAAAATTGGTAATTGTCTTGCATTATGGAAGCCCATTCATGGAGATCATTTGTGATTCCCTCTTAAGAAGCCCTTTTAAAAACCAAGGGTGGTTGTATGCCTATAAATATTATAAGGGGACCTTAGTGGGGCCAGGATCATTTTTCAAATAGAAAATCCCAAACTCTATATTCATAAATCTCACCCTCTTCATGAGTACTTCATGATTATGATCCCCATCACTCGCAAAGATCAACATATTTGTGAAATTCATTCATGAATAGTTATCTGTGCACCCAATCGCCAAGAGACAAAATATGTGACTCAACCTTCATGAACCCCACTTCACGTGTAGAGATACTCAAAAAAGACTTTAAGAAATTCATAAATGTCAAACTAAATAGCGGATGAAGGTGACAACAATGATTCCACTCATTGAGAACATATGGCTTGGAACCTAATTACTAGGGAGATCATTTAAATTGAATTAGAACGCAACTCACTCATTGTGCTTCTAAAAGAGTCTTAAAAAGAATAAACTCTCTTCATGGGGATTCCTCTTTATGGAATTGGGGTGAGAAATGGAATATTCATTCCAAAGGTGAGCAGAGACGAGCACACATACTAGTTCTGAATCATGCATGGATATTACTTGTGGAATATGACTGTTGGGGGCCACATCTTAATGGATCACCATCCACTCATAGTAAAAATTCTCTAGAACCATTACAATAACATTAATGGGGATAAGTTAAAGTATGAGACATCCTCCACCCACAGTATGGAAAAATTCTGAAGGAAGGTTTGGGGATCTACTTAGGGGACGTAAGGACATATGATATCTATGATATGGTGGAAATTTTACTAAAAATGGGTTTGGTATTATTGGGAATGTGCATCATGACATGAATTTGGGGTTAAGATGAAGTAAGTAGGGATTTACGTGGCAGTATGAATCTCACATTTTCATGTTTAACACCACCTATAAATTATGCCAGAGCTGTTGAGAAGGTGGTCTCTAGGGACACAAAATTTCCATTTTCATCATTGGGTAGTTGGAATTAGCTTGTGGGATATTCACCAGATCACTGAGATTTCAATTCTTGGAGCCATGTATGATGAGTTCCTCCCTCTAAAGAATGTGTGGGAGGAACAAGATCAAATTCCAACTCTTGCGAGGGTATTTACAAGTTTGGTGTAAGGGATAAGTGAACACAATATGGGGATAAGGGATATCCCATTCAAGAAGTGGTTTGACTACTTATTGAACAAGCCAATGGATTGACTACCTATAATTCCATCCAAATGCCCTGGGGAATTATAGTGGGGGAAAGATTACTCCTACTAGAGAATCCTAGAGGAAATTCAGTGACATATGTGAGGATACAACATAAATAATAAAACTCTAATAATTAGACTGGCTAGTTTTATCGACACAATAATATATAGATAAGTGTTACTAGTGAGGTATTCACACATGGGGGTGTGTATGAGAACCTTGATCTTTGTAGATATGTTGGAAATTGGGAAAAACATCAATTTGGTTGTCCTAGTATAGGAAAAGCTGTAGAAATTGCACAATCACATAAACCAAGGGAAGAATTTGTTCCTAGTGTGAGTGAACCTACTCTTCTGGTACATCTCGGTTACTGAACACACGGGGGATATGAATACACAAAAGCTATCTCCTCTCCTAGTAAGAAATTCTGGCCAACAATTCTAAACATCATCAGAATTCACCTGGTCATGTTGGGACCTATGGATGTGCTGTCAAGGGCCATTTTGGAAGAATGATTCATGTTTCACCCATTCACCCTTCTAGTGGGGTTGGTGACTGATGATGACATGAGGAACATCAATAATTAGTTGTACCTCATGACCTTTTTGAGGAGGGGTACTGGTGGGAAGGGTTAGAATCTAGGTGATTTTTGAGCTGTACAACACACACCAGTTCATAAGGTAGTTCATATTCCTACAAAATATGACACTAAAGGTGTATAAAAAGGTGTTTATCGAGTTCCATCCTTTGATCCTATGGAAAATATGGCCCATGTTCACAAGTGAAGATATAAAGGTTTGGTATGAATTTCCACCACTTACCACTTTCTATGGGCTCATCCATGAATATGTGATAAGTTGAAAGAGCGCATATCTTAGGGAGATGCTGAGGCACCAAAACACATGGTCTGATGAATGAGGGGACCCATCGAGGAGACAAGGGTGAGATATTGTAGGAGCATTCCATGGATGAAGGTTTGGCTCATTGGGGAGAGTAGAAGATTTAGGGCTACTGTTCCCTAGAACAACATCGGTAGGGGATGTAGGGGGAGGTGTGAAAACTGGCTCAATTCTCTTGGGAAAGAGATCATGGGAAGAAGATGAACCCTATGGGGTGGTACTAAGGATGTTTTTCCAAGGACCAAGGAAGTGACTGCATCTTCTAAATATCCCCAGTGATGTGGTCTTTCTAGATTCCTGAGAGATATGGGGGATCATTAGATAGATCAACACTCTCCATGAAATGTGGCATTATCTCAACAGGAGAGGTTTATTCTTCACTAGGATATGTTACACTAGAGTTGAATTCAATTTTCCCTAGGATGTAGTGGTGAAATATATAAGGTAGTTAGAGTATTTGGTCCACTATCGGGGCACTGTGTACTCACTGACTACCCAAGTGAAGGTGGTGATGGGGATGACCTCATCTTAATATCTACTAACTAGTGATTTAGCTACCTATGCACCACTACAGAAGGATCCAAACATGTCTGTGATGCCTACCAATATTCTTATGTGGAAGTATTCCATATCTTTAACCAGATAAATACTCTAAGATACCAATCCCCTATGAGTGTTGTCTAACTATTAATGTACTTTCACATGGATCAGAGAGTGAAAGGGAGGGGCAGGTTCATGATGAACCTCAGGTAGAGGGCGAGGGAGCCTCAACTCTTGAAGGGATGAGAGTGGGTCCCCTATTTGATCTTTTGGCCACGTGTGGCCAACCATTGACCGAAGCAGCACATGCGACGGAGGTGGAAGCCGCTAGGTAAGTGCCATTTCTAGAGGGATTTCCCACA
This sequence comes from Viscum album, assembly GCA_963277665.1. NCBI lineage: Eukaryota > Viridiplantae > Streptophyta > Magnoliopsida > Santalales > Viscaceae > Viscum > Viscum album. The sequence goes on along the minus strand of OY728148.1, from coordinate 494,794,240 downwards.
AATATTTTAGAGTTGTTAGATGGGATATATCCCTCCAATAAGCCTCTTCCCCATTTTATGTTTTTCTTCAACCCATTTTTCATTATGAATTTAACTAAATCACATTTAAATGATAGTTGAAACTGTGTTTGGGGAAAAAGTACCAATGTTAATGTATGATTTGACAGTTCCAGTGGCTGATGTGGTGACATGGGGTGCTATTATCTTGGAGGAAATATCTGGGGAGGATATGGAAGTTGGACTGACCATGGAGGTTCCACTGGAAGGGATTTCCATGACCATTACCTTGATGGAGGGTGCTAAGATGATTTCTATAATGGGGATGGATGAAGGATCTGTGATGGAAGATCCTATCATAGAGGCTCCATTGGAGGTAGATGTTGGATCAGAAACCTCAATGGAGGAGGTAAAATTCATGCCAACAGCTAAAGAATCCATGTAGGTTTCATTGGATTCACCTAACCTAGAACTTCTATTGGAAATAGCTGCAGGAACTGAGGCCTTAACTATGGTTGTGCCACCAATGTGGTAAGTATAGGAGTTCAAGACATTTTCATCTTCTAATTAGGTGACAAAAGAGGAATCTAAGGCTTCCTTCATAGGTAAGGGGGACAAAGAATATTTTTTTCTTCTATAAATGGACTTCATCCCACCTACGCTTGAGTACATTCCCACAGATGGTACGACCACTAACATGTTGGTGATCTTCCTTCCATATGATCCTGCACCACCTGAAGACTTAGAGTATTTTTGGCTTGGATACCTCCAAATAAATCTTGGTCATTTTTCACTAGGTGTAGAGGTATGTTTGGAACTTCATCACGCACAACATAATGGTTGAACTGCTAAACTAAGTGGGATATCTCTACCACTGTATGGTTAGCCTAGGGACTGGTGGGGTGGACTCCAGTGTCCTTCATGCATAGGATCAAGACTTTCTTATTGAGTGGGCACATACTTAGTGTAATAATTTCTATCTTTCCTAGAAGGAGTACAAGTAAAAGGGTTCCTAGGTGCTTCATGTAGCTGATGAGGATATCACCTTATTAGAGGCGATGGAATAAGAGCACAAGGACATGGTTTCTTCTCAAGATAAGACCATTAACCACCTGAAAGACCAAATGATGACAGAGAAGGCTAAGGTAGCGAGCAGAACCAGATGTGGATTAGTGCCGAATAAGTTTTCCCTAAAGCAAAATAATAGGTGGACTACCTAGTAGATTGAAAGTGGACTCTGAAATCCACTCAACAGAGGTTGGTCGATCTCAAATGTACAATCAGTAGGGTCGATCTATATGGAGATTTTTTTTACAGTGATGAAATAGAGGATCCTCCATTCGGATAACCCTATAAAACATAAGTTTTTAAAAAAAAATTTCATATTCATGGAAATTTTTCATCCATCATATTTTATTATCGCACTTAAACCATTCTCATAAAATAACCAACGACAAATCCCTAAGATCATGTTAGTTGTGATCTGTGTGAGAAATAAGGGATAACCATGTGATTACTCAATTATATGGGAGTGTCAGAAAATCATTGAACACCTAGGTTCTACATTTTTTGACAAAACACCAAGATTATTGTATAGAAAGGGTTTATGGATAGATAACGAGGCTCTCTAAATATTCAACTTGCTTATCCAATTTGTGCTAGTGCATGAATGGGGTAATTCCAGGGGTGTTCGATTCTACCAAAATGAAGGGTAATGGAGAGAACGAGTCACAATGCCAGGTATCTGGAACACAAGGATAGTGGAGTGATGATAAAGGATAACTTATCACCATGTTTGTAACACTTCATTCATTTTTTTGACAAGGATGGGAAAAAACAAATGAGGGGTGAACGCTGACCATTTTCAAAACATAGGACCTATCTCGAAATTTCATTCAAATTCCTTTAGGGTGTGTTCTTAGGATGGTAGGTGAGATAGTGTTTCATGGGAAAATTTCATCAAGGGGGGCCCATTTAGATGCGGAGGAGGATGAGGATCCAAATAAAGGGATGAAAGAATCATGGAGATTAATTTAGGGAAAGTTTTAATTGATTTCAACCATCATAGAATTACGCCATCGTGGATTTTAGAAAATTGGGTAGGAGTATTGGTTTGAAAAAAAGGTCAAACTCATCTTCTGGTGGGAGATCCATCTCAGATGTCGAGAGATGGTCGATGAACATGAATGATGAAGTAGGTGATTGATACAAAATGAAAGGTCTTCTCAGGAAAGAGCCTAAGAAGCCTCAAAATTTTATGCCATTAAATTAGGATGATAGACAATAGTTTAACATCATATGGTGAGGATGTTGGAAATGTAGTTCAACATCATATGACGAGGTTATTGGATACACAGTATAACTTCATATGGTGAGGGCATTGTAAACATAATTTAACATCATATTATGAGGATGTTGGATGTGAGATTTAACATAATTTTATTGGGACATTGGACGTGCAGTTTAACATCATATCATGAGGAGATTGGACACATAGTTTAACATTATACAGTGAGGAAGTTTTACATGTAGATAAATGTCATACAGTAAGGATGATGTATCACACTGTTTAATGTCAGATGATTGAGACATTGGACACACAATTTAATATCATATGGTGATGATGTTAGACATGGATTTTAACATCACATGGTGAGGATGGTGGGTCATACAGTTTAATATCATGTGATTAAGACATTCGACATGAAATTTAACATCATACAGTGAGGATGATGGGTTATACAGTTCAAAATCATGTAATTAGGATGTGCAATATGTAGTTTAATGTCATATGGTGGGGATGATGGGTCATACACTTTAACATCATGCGATTTGGATGTGTGACACACTGTGTAAGATCATATGATGATAAATATGACTCATAAAGATTAAATTTATTTGATTATGATGTGTGAACCAATAGTATTAGTGCCTTCCCAGCCAATGTGGTAAGAGGAATGATGGGGGTACTCACTAGATGGGTATGTTTGGAAAATGGATAATAGAAGACCCTTTCATGAGAAAAAGAATATACGGTGAGTCACACATAGTTTAAGGTCAAGATTATTAGACCAATAGGTTCTGTATAGAAGGGGGTATATGAGGCATAGGGGAGAGTTAACATGATGTGAATGGAGGGTCCAATGATGCCACCTAACACACATGAAACCCTAGATGCATTTTGTATGCACACATTCTAAGGCCGTGATACTCAGACCATGACTTTTGGTTTAACGAAGTAGTGCATGGACTATATGGTGAGCATATTAAAAGGATATGGGTAGCAGAATGGATTAACGACCTAATTTGAATTGCGGAAAAAGGACGCCCAAAACCACATAACAAATTTCCAAGAGGATTGGAACACAGTTTAATGTCGCGCTGCTCAGACTTGGGACCTTAGTTTAATTTCACAGAGTTAGTAATATGGGATCTAAGTTTAAGGTCAAAGAATTTAGACTAAGGATGTGAGTGGAGGGCCAAGGGAGGACCCACTCCACACAAAACATCAAGGGAAGGTTTCTTATAGTTTAAAGTAATGATCCTTGTACTAGGGAATCCTAGTGTAAGGTCACAGAGACCAGACCAATGAAAAATAGTTTAGGTACATAATGCTTGGACCAGAGGGTATTGTGTCTCAAAGAAATGTAAACAACATTGAAATAATTACCAAAATTGGAAGGAGGGGTTTAGGAAACCATGTAAAACCACAAATAATATTTATGATACTACATTCATACAGTTTAAGGTCATGATTCGTGGACCATGGTGTGGCATGTCCTGAAGGAACATATGTCACATCGATGGAAGGTAACCCTACGTGAAAGGAGAGGCTTAGGAGGAAACCCAATTCCACACAAAACATCTCCAAGATAATTTGAACATATTTTAAGGTCATGATTATTATACCATTAAATTTAGTTTACGGTTATAAATCTTGGACCATAGGGTTGCGTGTATCAAAGGAATATGCTCAACATCGAATGAAGGTTACCAGACATGAAAGGAGGGGCTTAGGATCCCACATGATGCTAAAAAAATGTCTCTGAGAAAATTCTCACATAGTATAAGGTCGTGTATTTTGGAACATGGATTTTAGTTTATGTTCATAAATCTTGTACCATAGTATCATGTGTCTCGAAAAAATATGTGCGTCATCGAAGAAATGTTACCTAATGTGGGAGAAGGGGATTAGGAGGCCACCTAATTCTAAAAAAAATATCTAAAAAAATTTGAACACAGTTTAAGGTCAGGATTATTGTACAATGTGTTTTAGTTTAAGGTCAGAAATCTCAAACCACAGGGTTGTGTGTCTTAATAGAACAAGCACAGTATCGAAGAAAGGTTTTTTGATATAGAGCGAGGGGATTAGGAGGCCACCCGATGTTTCACAAAATGTCTTCAAGACAATTTTAACATAGTTTCAGGTCGTGATTCTTAGACCTTGAATGAGAATATCAAGGGAATATTTACATTGTGTTAGAGTGATAAGACCCAACATGAAAGGGGGGTCAAGAAGGACCAACTCCGCCCAACACATTCATAAGATGACCAGTACATAGTTTAGAGTCATGGTTCCTAGAACCGAACACCTAATTTATGGTAATAGAGTTTAGAACAATGGGGATATCATGAATATCAACATTACTTGAGAAAAAATCCACATTGATTCCAAATCCTTCAAGTACCATACTTAATATGAGACATAAGGAGCAATATGGAGTCTCAGTTGCCTGTAGGGGAGAATACAACAAGGGGTGAAACTGATCGATAAATCCCACATGGGCGATTATGAATTTCAATACCTAAATAGAAAGAGAGGGAACCAATCGATATATGGGGAATAACTATTGAATATTTTGGAATCAAAGGTTCAATAACTATGTTTTTTAGTGATGGATAGAATAAATTAATTATCTATTATTGACCATGTTTGAAACATGGTATCCACTGTTTTCTGTTGAAGACCCTTTGTGGTGTGAGCCAAAGATAGTAGGTGATCCAGTGTGTCATGAGACCATTCTTCTAGAGATCCTGTTTAGATTGGGAGGATAAAGATTATCCAAATAGATTCATGTGAAAAGAACATTGATGAGCATGCATGTAGGTGAGAATTAAACCTATCCTAGAGGGGAAATACCTTGAGGTGAGTCAACGATAGGGCTGGGCCCGAGATAAAATATCTGGGTGTTACTATGTATCCCATGGGAATTGGAATCAAGCCACGCATAGTTATGAGCTTCGGTGTGGTAGGAGACTGATGCCGATGGAGTGGCTTCCTCTTTGTAAAGGATATCAAATCATCTCATGTTTGGATTCGTCCTAATTTTAAATAGGGTAATGTGTGGTTCATCTCATAATTATCATACAAGGAATCTTTATTTCAGATGGGGTAATTTTTTTATCATCATCCCATACTTATCATATTAGGAATACTACACCAATTGTATAGGGTAATGCAAAATTTTAGCATTGTGTGCTAAGGATGTTGGGCATGTAATCTTGAAATTGTACAAATCGTACTAGGAATGATACTAGTTTAAAGTCATAGAGCTCCGAATGTAAGGATAGTTACTCATTTAAGGTTATATTGATTTGAAAAATGGGAGGAAAGGTTTTCTAAAAGGGGATTTTTTTTCATGAAAGAGTTACAAACCAATATAGAAGGAGGGGAAAGTGGGCACTTTTTCAAAATATTTTTCCAAAACATATCTTTGGTCAACTCCATTCCACTACGGAAGAGAAAACCCTTTAATGAGTTGATGAGTTTTCTGGACCCAAGATGAAATATCTAAGCATCACTATTTATCTCATAAGGATGATAATCAATCCATACATAGTTCTAGGAAATTATATGGTAGGATACCAACACTGGAAGGGTACACCCTCTCAAATTAGGATATTGAATCTTCCCATATTAGGAAATGAGGTATTCTGAATTTATACAAGGAAAGGAAATAGTTTAACATAATATAATGAGGGTGCTAGTGTTTTATCATCCCATATTTTTGATATGGGGGATCTTTGTTTGATACATGGTAAAATTACATCCCATTAAGAGGAATATTGAAGTTATATAGGGTAAAATTACAGTTTAACATCATGTGTTGAAGAGATGGTGGACAGGGCTTATCAATTGATCTTCCCATTCTTTTTTTCCTCACATAATACTATGAGGTATTGTTATCCCATAGATGGGTCATGGAAATTAAATGGGGATTATAACAAAAAAAAGGTGTCCCATGAGGATATTTTGGGGTGATAGCATCGTAGGTAATAGAGGGTCACATAGTGAGTCTGCAGCTGGGCTTGGAGACAGAAAGTCTAGGCATCACTACATATCCAATGAGGATGGGAATCAAGAAACATGTATTTATATGAATATGTGAATGAATAGGATTTCTGAAACACTAGGGTTGAATCAAACCATGGAAATTAGAGGTAAATGTATAGAGTTTAGGGTCATTGTGCTTAGAATATGGCTCCTAGTTTGTGGCTATAGAGCTTTGTCCAATTGAAAATAGTTTATGGTTATAATGCTTGGACTATGGAGTGGTGATTTGATGTTTATTGTGTTGTGAAAAAGAGTTAAAAATTTATCTAAATGTATCCATGGAGGACTTGAACCACATGAAGTAATCCAAAAGTTATTTTCTCATAGTTTAAGGTCATAAAACCTCGACCATGGAAAATTGTTTAACGTCATGATGCTTCGACTATCATTAAAAAATTTAAATTCAGGATTCCTAGACTAGGGAAGTGTTTATTTTGAGGATATTTTCATGCCAGAAAAGAGGTATAATCTGACATGAAAGGAGGGAACATAGGCATGTGTACCACATAAGTACCAAGAAATAAATGACACATATTTTAATGTCATAATGCACGGACCATGGAGAAGGTGGAAATTTTTTTAATGTCATCATGTTTAGGATAGGATGATGTTTATCTCAAGGGTATCTATTTGTAATATAGGATACAAAAACACATAGTTCAAGGTGATAATGCTTGGACCAAAATTTGGACCAAGGGGTGGAATGGTTGATAAATTTGTGGTTGGGCTCGATGATATAAATTCTAAGCATTTCTACATATCCTATGTCGATGGTAATCAAGACACACATAGTTCTAGAACATGGCATAGTGAATACTAACCCTGGGAGTGGGGGAAATCCTATCTTTAGAGGGATTTGATGTATCCCATAGTTTTCATGGGGAATCCCATTCTAATGAAACAAGGTAAGGCTAATGTTAACATCATGTTCTGAGGATGTTTGCTTCGGTTAGTCTCATATCATATTAGGCATCCCGATTTTAGATGGTGTAAGGTTTTTGGATATCTCATACTTATAATTTGAGGCATCCCAATATTATACGAGGTAATATCATCTATCATTAAGAGGCATCCTAATTTTATATATGGTAGTAATGTAGTCTAACATTGTGAGATTAGGACATTAGGATTTGTGGTTTAAATTCATAAAACTCATACTATGGATGATATTAGTTTAAAGTAATAAAGCTAAAATGATATGGGATGAAATTAGTTTAAGGTCATAATTATTGGACCAATTGAAAATAGTTTAAGGTCATACAGTATAGTAATTAGGGCTACTTCTAGTTTAAGGTCATAAACTCAAACCCTTGAAAATAGTTTAAGGTTGTGTTGCGTAGATTAAGAGGCTTTTCACATGAAGTAATGCTAGAGAAAATTAGTGTTGGTGAGAGGAATGATATGATCTCCATAAATGGTGATTAAAGAGTATGATCTATTAGAATAGACCTTATGAATAATGTAATTTCCTTCCCACTTGGGCTCCAACTTTGGAATCTTTTTTCTAGGTATCATTGATGTTCTTAAGGCCAATACCATGTAACCTTGGAGGATAAAGCAGAGGAAAACCTTCTTGTTTAATTATCTCTCTATCATGTTTTGGTCCCTCTACTGATTTATCAAGGCCTAGAGAATGTTCTCTTTGAGGGATTCTATCTCATCTAGATGTAATTTTTCCATTTTTTCTTTCATACGATGGTCATAGAAAGTTGTTCAGAGTGATTAAAACAAATCCTTGATGGGAAAATATACATATGTTCCATACACCAGGGAGTATAGGTAACTTGGGTGGAATTCTGAGTTGTCCTCTGATAATACTATTGGAAATTGGGGATATTTTCCAAAAGACTCTTCTTATTATAAACTACCATATTATAAAATATTTTAGAGAGGTTTTTAACACCTCAATCTATCCATTAAATTTTTCATGGTAGTAATAAGTAATGTTGGAACAAATGACTTACTTGGTGTACAATTTCATTAGATTTGTATCCTGGAAGTTAGTGTTTTTATCTATGAGAATTTTGTGAGGAACTATGAATCAGTGGATGATGTGGGAGATCACAAAATCAACGATAAAAGTTTTTTTTGAATTCATTATGGAGAATATATTTTTTCCATTTTGAGAAGATGTTTTTCACTCCCTTAATGGACCTGCACTGGTGAGCCTTTACTAGTGGGTATGGATCTACAGTTTTTATCCCCACACTGCAACAGGCAAAGAATGCATGGTGGTGTGGAGAAGATCTAGTGGTCAATTCACAAAGTTGGAAAAAATCTAACATGCATCCCACCTATTAGAGAATTCAATATAGTCATGGACCATGGTGGAACAAAAGTAGACCAGACTCCAAATTTGGTGGGAGAGATTCAATCATGTCTGATGGGTTACACAAGTCCTAGCATGTAATTCTTGAATAACATGATAGATATCATATCCTTGAATGAAATGGAGGATAATTCCATCGAATCCCACATCTTCAAAGATTTTTCTCAAGGATAAGACCACTTTGGAGTGTAAACTACACTACACATCAAAGGATTCACTCACACTCAGCATGGTATGGCGGGAGAGTTCCACACTAGAGATACTCAAGGAATAAAATTATCTTGTTGTTCATTTACTCTAATCTAGAGGGACTTGAGGGTATTGGTGTAGAATCACATATAGCCACTTGGTTTATATGTTTCCTTTCATCATCATCTAAAATGGAGGGGTAAATGATCCTCTAGTGTGCCACATGAATGATTAGTTTATCCGGGTTAGGCTCTATGAGGGATTCTACTATGCTGTATAAGGCGTCTTCTTAACCATTCTATAACTAAGAGACATGAGTCACTTTTATCCAAGTAGGAAACTAAGCCATAATCTAAATATTATGATCTAGCTATGGAATAGTCTCTTGATTTCTGTATATGCAGTCACAATTGAACTTTTTGATGACTAGCTCATAGTCTACATTTACATGCATGTGTGGGAACTCAATCTTGAGGGCCAAATTAAGACTAATAGTGAGAGTTTGATAATTTTAATCTTTATTTGTGCAAACTTCTGATAATATGAATTTGTATTTAAGGATAGATTGTGTAGGAGTGATGAAGATGATCCCCATGAATACTCTATTGAAATTGGGATTTTTAATCCTTCTACCAGTCGGGTGTAGGAGGCACTTTCAAAATTCATCTTCCAACACCAAACCAACATATCCATATGGAGGATAACCTCATCTTGGAAATCAACATCAAGGGGTATTTCATCATGGTCTTGATATGTGGCTATGAAAATTAATAGTTCCCAGGCTTTGATGGATTTCTACAGGATGGACCTGATGTCAAACTGCTAGAGGATCACTTCCCAATGTGCAAACCATCCCACCAGCATGATGCGATTGATAATATAATTCAACGGGTTTAATCGAGACACCAATTTTATCTCATGATACTGAATATAATTCCAAAAATTCTACACTACAAAAACCATCATGAGGGAAAAATTCTCTATAGGGGAGTATTTGGTCTCCCTATTGAGCAGAATGCAAGTGAGATAATATAAACTATTTTTTCCTTCCCACATTTCTTTTCTGAATGAGAAGGACATCGAGGGACCATTTCAGGGTGGTCATGTAGAGGACCGAAGATTTCCCTAGGATAGGTGACATTAGAACCTGAGGCTATAGCAGGTAATTATTTATATCCTCAAACATGGTATGGAATTCCTCATCCCACTCAAAGATAATGCATTTATTCACGATCCATGAAAAGGGATTAAATTTGCTGGAAATATTTATATAAATTGGAATATGTAGACTATGTTTATTTAAAGTCTCTATAACTCTTGAAGTTTTCATAGGGGATTAATCAAATTGATTTCCTTTATATTATCAAAATCAATCTTAATTACTCTATATCTTATGATGAATCCAAGAAATTTCCCAAAGGAAACCCAAATTCACACTTCACGGGGTTCATCTTCAAACGTCGGGAGTGGAGGATGATGAAAACTTTCTCAATGTCAATGAGATGGTCTTGCTGATTTTGATATTTGACTATCAAGTTATATATATAAAATTCCACCAACATACTAAAGATTGTTTTTAGGATCTGCTACATAGACCACTGATAAGTGGCCACTGATTTTTTCATGCTGAAGGGAATCTACTAATAGCAAAAAGTCCCTTGCGTTTCCAAGAAGGTGATGGAATTATCATCCTCTGAGGCCATAAATATTTGGTTATAACCAGAATATCCATCCATAAAGGATAGTTCTTCCATCTTTTATATCACATCGATCAATGACTCTATCACTAGAAGGGGAAAATCATCCTTTGGACAATTGAGGTTGAGGTAATGAAAATCGATACATACTGTAATATGTCCATTATTCTTCTAGAATGGGATGATGTTGGATAGTCATATGAGGTACTAGAATTCCCTGAAATAGTTTTCTTTTATAATATTATCAACTTCAGCCTCGACTATGGCACTATGAGAGGGTTACGTCTTTTTGGGAGGTTGTTTGAACTCGTGATGGCTTGCCGAGGGGCCAGGACGATGAATGGTAACCAGACAGTCTAGTCCTGGAATCTCATAATAGATCCAAGTGAAGACATTATGGTGCTTTTTCAGGAAGGCCACATACCACTACAACTCCTCTGGAGACATGGATGCACTGGTTAATATTGGACTGGTATCTTCCTGGGTACCAAGGTTCACCTAGGTCAGCTCACCAATAGTGGTGGAGATGCACTCTTCAAATGTAAGATGGGAATCTTCCAAACACTCTTTATCATATGAGATAATAGAATTATATGATGTATGGGGTACTTCAAGGCCCGCTGAATCATGTGAAGCATTGGTGCCTGCTTTGGTGGACATGAAATTCTTGTTGACATGTTCTTGCTCTTCTAAAACCGTAGGGAAAAAAGTTGTCAGGCCAATTTTTTCCGACCTCTAATGATGTGGTGGATGGTTGATATAAAAGAAATGGTGGTTATTCACCTTCCACTGAGTCAAAACAGATATAAAAAATAGGCTGTAACTCTATGGATGGGTATACATAAAATGAACCTCTCAGTACTACATAGAAGGATGAGCTTTTGGTATCACCAAGGCCAATCTAGTGTTGGAGTATGAGGTAATCTATGGGAACTCCTTTTTCTTAGGGATTTCATAACCATTTTTATTGGATATGAAGAAACAAACCCCCAGGTGCATCATTGTGTCCTCTAACTGATGAATCCTAGGGTTTAAGTTTTCATTCATGTCTTCCAATATACTGACTGTAGTGGATACCATATAATTAAAAGCATTGATGTGCTCAACCCCAGTAGTTTGAACCTACTTACAATATCTATTTTAATATTCAACATCCAAATAGTGATATTAACAAGTGTCAAACGGGGACACATCACCTTGGAGTACCCCTACTTAACCATTGAGGGAGTACTTGAGGCAGTGATGATATGCAGAGGGAAATACAACATGAAAATGATTCCTGGGTATACCTAGTAGCACATTGTAGGTGATATCCTATGAGACTACCATGAATTCGATGCTCAATATAAATCCCCCAAATTGGGACTGCAGCTAAACCTTTCCATGAGAATTATAATTGATCTTATCATAACCCTAAATTGTTAGGTTGAAGTGAGTAAGATATGCTTCTATCAGTCCTAGATTATGGAGGGTCTATGTTAGGATGAGGTTAATCCTGGAACCAATGTCTACTAGGAAGTGACAAATCTCTACATCATTAAAATGGATTTATTTTTATAGTAGGTATATGTGACCGTACAAGAGAACTCCCACTTCTTCCCCAAAAAACAAAATGATGGTTTGGAATTCCTCTTGCTTGGAATGTTTTGCATAGTAGGATTCTATTGATAGCTAATTCTTATTCGAAATGAAGTTGAGTTTTCAAAGATCCAGTTATGGACTCTCAACTTTCTTCCAAAAAGAAGAGTACCTTGAGGATATAGATACTTTTAGGTATTCCAGCGAGGTTCCTTAATACATCATAATTTTGTGCTAGGGGCACACATTTTACTATAGAGGGTCTCTCTTTAGTAGGGGTACACAATAGATGCTATTGACTGAGCTGATTGATCCATTGGGGTTTGAATAGTGCTATAAATATTCTACCATTGACCAACTAGCCTACCTTGAACAACTTCTGACTAAGTATCGGTTGGCCAAGGTCGAGATCTAGCTAGGTACGATAGATCATGGAAAGTCATAGTTGAGCTACTCAGTCAACTAACACGGTCTTCTATGGAGGAATACCTGATATAGAATAATAGGAGGATAGTTCCTATTGATATCCACATAAAACCTTATGTTTGGTCTCAGTATCATGGATGACATGGTTAGCTTGAGCATTTTGATGGCTTGTATGTTGTCAGCCTTTTCTTTGATGGTGTCGACAGAAGGTACCAGAGGGGTTAGCATGAAATTCATCACTGTTGGGAAACATGAAGTTGTTTAAGAGCTATAAAGAATTCATATATGAGTATTAATCCTCATCCTCAGTGAGGTATTCTAGGGCTGGGAATATCCTGACCACATTCCCCATCTCAGGAGCCATGAAGTTGCCATGGGTGTGAGATGGATTCCGCATTGGTGGGGGACTCTGATCTTCCTTGAACCATCAATGCTTATTCTTCCCGGAAATGGAATAGTGTGAAATAAATGTAGAAGAAGTTGGAAGAGGTGTAATGATAACAAAAATAGGTTATGAATTTTCTAGGTGGGCACAAATGACACCATCGACACAAGTGATGGACTTGCAAGCCAACAAGTCACCATATTTCTACATCCCATGGAAAAAAGCCTCCGACCATTCACCATATCCTTCAGTATTTCTAGAAGGGTCGATTGAGACATGTCCCAACTGTAGAGAAAATATCCCAATTTGACTAGGATACAATCCAGATGGTCTTGGGGTCAATCCTTGAACACATAGTATTCTTTGATGGTGTGTTCCAGGATCCTATGGTATCAAAAATGATTAGGACGACTAGTGATTATGGTATCCTAGGGCCTCTTTTCTCTGGAAACTTTAGAAAATATTTATCCAGGGCACAAATGAAGTAGCCCAAGACCTATGAATACTTAATAGAATTGGTATGTTTCCTGCTATTTGAGAAGGTAACTCTTATATCTTGGTCTTGATGAGGGTATAAAGCAACATTTTCTCATCTTTGTGGTTGTACATGGTGGGGTTCTTCCTGACAGTAATGTTCTGGTCTAGGCTATTCTTGGTAGGGACTAATTAATTGATGATTTTTTTAAAAAGGTCTTGTAGGTGTACTAGCTCAAGAACCTCTGCATTCAAGTCAATGAAATCCTCTTATTTCACATGTATTCTAAAAAGAGATAGATGATGAAATGGGAATGAATATTGTTGAGTCTGATGTATGGCCTACTCCAGAGGTTGATCCTTTTTAGAGAAATATCATAATCCTCCCAAGTATTTCTAGGTGTTTATGGTAGTTTCCAACTCACCCATAATTTCCACTATGTACATCGTGAGTAGCACTTCCTAGGGTAGCGACATGTCGAGTGAAGATGTGAGGCCTTTCCACCAGCTGAAAAAGTATATGGCTTGCTCATCAGCCTCTGTTTGAACTTGAAGAGGTCAAAAATACTTGTCTTGTGCATGGTCAATTTAAACTAATAAAGGAACTATCTACAAAGTTCCTCCCAACTATGAATGGACCCGATGGACAGTTTCTTATAATAAATGATTGTGGGTCCTTCTAGTGTCTAAAAAAACACTGAAATTTGGTGGCCTCCAGCTATTCTAGGGTTCCCAATATAGGTCCAAACCTTGAAATAAAGTGGTAAAGGTTCTACAGTAGGTCTCCCATCCTATTGAATAAGGAGAATATGGTATTTCAAAACTCCATGGGTGCTTAGACATTGTTCACCCATTCCAGGTAAAACTTCTCATCATGCATTTTTCAACCTATCATATTTCCATAGATTCAAGGAAAGCGGTGAGAGAATCCTTTAAGTCATCTTAGTGTGGATATCTAACCACCACTGTGTTGACTGGATCATCAAATTGATGAGGAAAAAAATCTCATTGGGGGATCCTTGAGGCCAAGTTCCATCCTCTTCTGATGAGTGAGGACACCCATCAGAGGGTTTTCCTAGTGCATTTCCCCTTAATTTGAATCTTTCTTATCTCACCCTGCATCGGTTCTACTATTCCATTGATCCTTGGGAAGCTCCATAAAAACCATATTAACCGAGGTGGTATCTAGATTAGAACTTTTTTTGTCACTGGATTAGCTGGGATTTCATAATATAGGGTTTAAATGGAGATAAACATAATGTACCCAACCTCTGATTTGTACATGTGGAGATGCTTCTTCTATAACTCAGTGGAGATCATTGAGTATCTTGAGACTAGTTTGTTGAATGTTCTAGTGGTAGCTGTATGACTTTGGGAACTGAGCTAATAGCATCACTAAAATCTCAATCCTTCAGAACTGCTAGTTGATAGCCTCAAGGTGCTCCTGACTTATTGGGCAGGACAACTGCTAATTAAAAAGGTGATGAAATGTTGCTCAGATAATCTGGTGGAAACTCACAACCTTTCCCCTAGTAAGGGACTCTGGTATGTGAATTTATAATGCTAAAAGAATCCAAAACACCACTAATAGTTGGGCGGTTTATAGGGACTCCCACATTCCCTATTTCTCAGAGAAAGGGGCCTTGTTCTTGGTTGGCCAAAACCTCGATTGGTGCTGGTTGAGATATGGGTGGCGACACTGATATAGACTAGATGTACTACCGAGTAACATGGTGAGGATTCACTATGAAATTAAAATGTTTACTACATTCATGGACATCTATTGGGGGTGGTTCTAACCTGATAATCACATTCTTGTAAGATTGGGTGTTTGACAGTAACTTGTGTGTGAGGTATATGACATCTATCTATGGATTGGTGGATTTTTCTCTATCTAATGGAATTTCCTAGACCCATAAATCTCTATAACTTATCAGGTGGAGGTTGATATGAGGGAGACTTGTGCGGAGAAAGAAGACTATAGTACAATCCCATGGAAGGGGGTTATAACTTCCTTCACCTAATAGTACATGTGGAGGGATCTTGGGATCATGTGGACCTCAGCTTTTGAGGTCATTAATCTTAATTGTTGGGATCCTTCCTAAGACTCTAGAAAATTGGGTTAAGGATCCATTGTCGATTCATCTATCACCTCATAATCTAAGAGGTCAATGAGTTCAATAACTATGTGTTTCATCCCAGGGTTCTATATTTTAGGGTGGGTATTCTCCCTTCTACCACAAGATGGATCATTAGAGAATAGTATATATTCTGAATGGGGAGGACCTCTGTACTGGTCAATTTTAAAGTGGGGGGACCCCCCCTATTTGGTTTACGAGAAGATAAGGATTCCCTTCAGGATGATTTATAGGTACATGGGTAAGAAATCCTTGTTGGGAAGAAAGAGTACGGAGAGTTCCTCTATTCTGATTATTGATATCACAGGGAGGAACTTCATGTTATCTAATGAAGGAGAAAGGAGGATCTCTACCTTGTCTATTCATGACATGAGGATTACCTCCATGATGAATGATGAAGGAGTGGTTATGAACAACAATATGGTTATCGATGGAAGTAGGACGAAATTTTCTTTAGTTGGAGACCGTATGAGGATGGCCTCCACACTAGCTGATAGCCGCATAAGGAGGAACTCTGTGATGACTGATAATGGAATAGGGAAAACCTTTTTTCTAGATAATGAGACTATGGGGAGGACCACCATACTAGATGATAGACACATGAGTATGAACTCTTTACTAGCTATTGAAGGAGTAGGGATGACCTCCACTCGGGTTAGAAATGGTTTAAGGAGGACCTTCACACTGATTCTAGTCCTCATAGGATGAACCATAATGTCTTTCGGTCGTGATGGTGATTAGAAGAGTCGGTCCAACCTCCCTATTAGGTGACTATGGTCTTGATCCAAATTATGAAAAGGCTGACCCTTGTTCATCTATTGTTAGTTTTCAGAGGGATATGCCAATGATGCTAGGGACACCAAGAGATGTAGTATATGCCACTTGTTGGATGGTGTACCACATCTTACACCAACATCGGTGTCGAGTGATCTAGACCAGGTACAATAAAGTGGGGGGGGGAGTCCGCCTACTATTTAGCTCATGGGACTGGTCAATGCTAGCATTGATGAGGCATGGTGGGAACCCTTCTAGGAGGCACCCAGGAAGTAGTTATATCCAGTGAAACTTGAAATTCCCCTACCTCCTCAGTGCATGGGAGTGATTAATCAAAATTTTCTAAGGATGGGCTCTCAAAGTGGTTAATTATAAGAATGAGTGGTGGTTACTTCTATAACGACCCTTAGGGAAAGCAATGCCGATGAGGTGCCGATACCTCTAGGTTCTAGTAGGCCATATATCTTGTTCGAACTCCCCCATTCCATTCTTATCAGTACACTAGGTTTTCAATCCCCATACTCTGGATGATCTCATCAAGTGAGACATGGTGTCGGCTCCCGATAGCTGAAGTCATGACAAAAGTTGTGGAAGAAGAGTAGTTGTGTACGATTTCCACATCAACGTTTCTCCTACCTCGTCACCTATGGGCACCGGGTTAATAGTTTCCTATATCATGATTCATGTATGGAATGTGGATTCAACCATTAGTACAACTATAGGAAAACCAATTCCCAATTCCCCAATGTTGTCTAATATTCTGAATTAGAGAAGGATCCATAATGATGATGTTGCAGATCAAAGATGCCCAATACTAACTGCCCAAATATACATGTGAGTTTCACAATAGGGACACCATTTTCATGGTTGGAACTGGCATCGAATGATTAAATTCAGTGAAATGAAAATTTGTCAATTCCATAGACACTACTAGTCCCCATGGCTGAGGAAAATATTTTCACATAAGTTTTTCAATTTCTTTTTTTGATGATTTCTTTGGGGCCACAAATTTGTCCTTCCACCTAGCAGTGATGTAATGAATTTCAATTTCCCTTCATTTTCTCTTCCCAAAGGCATGCAACCTTAATCAGTTTTATTGGTGATGTATAATCCTTGATCAAAATGGGATTATGGGATGTCTGTTCCTCCTTCCATGGATTCCTCCTTGGAGCTCATCGCCTAGTCCTGGCCCCCTCATAGATTTAGTGATGTTCGTGGAACTCGTTCCCGATTCCATATCAATGTGGATGCTAGTTATTTATGCTTATTTCTTCAAAACGGGGTGAAAACCTTCATCCAGGATAGTAGTCATGTTGGGAATATCTAGGAATATATTGACATTGGATATTTGTGACACGTGTAAATTATTCCTCTCTAGAGAGAATCTCATTCGATGCATATTAGGAGAGAATCCCAAGACATATTGTGTTGATCACAAGGTAATTAATTCCATGGGTATAAGTCTCCTATTGATTTTTTACCTTAGTAATCCAATGTTTATTTCATGGGGTGGGTATTATGGACAAGGGCATGATTTTAACATCTTATGAAAATGATCATAGGGTTCATGTATTGTGCGGATAGGATGTATCATTGATTTAATGTCTCACATAGATGGATTAGAATGACCTATTGAGGTGGATCATAGATTTGTGTCCCCATGGAGAAGATGTCACACCTAGATGGAATGATCATATCACGTATGTTTAACATCTTGAGAAGACAGATCAGAACACCCTATGGAGGAAAATCAAAACCCATGTAGTTCGATGTCGTGGTTTAAGGTCATTTGATAAGGACAATCCATACTATTTAACGTTCGGTAGTAAGGATTGTTGTGTCTTGGAATGAGTGTCGTTGAGGGGTGGTGTGGGGATTACAAATTGAAGCTTCCTTCTTGGGGAGACTCATATCCCTTGGTGGGGGAGAGGGTGTAATCCAATGATGATCATACATGGGGAATATCATGTTCATTACATTGGGTAGAAGGTGTGCGGTCATCCTATATCAATCATACATGGGGAATCCTGTGATCATCACATATAGTAAGTCTATAGTTTTATATTATGTGTTGAGGAAGTTGTAATGAATTTTAATGTCATATTTCTTGGATGTGAAGGTAGGTGGTTTTATTCCATGCAACTCAAATGTGGATGGGGATCTCACCATGAGGGTGACCATGTAAATACATGAAGAGATTATTCATAATAAATCCCCATTGAGATAGGTGCATAGTTTTCCTTGAATATTACAACCCTAGGGATTACATGATCCCCACTCATGTTCAATTGGATAGGACATGGCGTTGAAAAATTTGTGGTGGAGTGTCCACCATAGGGCCTAATGTTAAGGTTTTTAGGTTTATAAGCGAAAGAAATTATGGTACATATTCTTAGAAGAAACAGGTAGAATTAAGGATTGGTTCAAAATTGAAATGAAGTGGAAGACAATAGGAGTGGGTGGTATCGATCATATTGGGACTCAAGGTGTACCTAAATTGTTCCTGATTTGGTATGGGTACCTTGGGAACTCAACCTTCATGAAAGGGTTTTAGTTGAAGGGAGCCACCATAGAGATTCCCAGAATAAATATTTTAAGAATCTTGGGGCCTCATAGAGGGGTGGATCATGAAGATTTGGAGCCTCTTTTAGGTTAGGAATTTCACAAAAGAGTATTCATCATGAAAGAGGGCGGCCCTTCTTCAACATGAAGTCTTGGTTATCATGGGGTGGGTTACATGAAGGGTAGGTGCCTCGTGGAACCTCAAGTGCCACAAGTTCCTCAAGAGGAATTCTTATTTTGTGAAATGGCATGGTATTTCATGAAATGAATCTCTAATTTAGTTGGAGGATCTCAAGAAACCATGGGGGTTATGAACCTTGGATAAGTTGGGGAATCCATTTTCTCTTTCACTCACAGGGATCGGGAGCATCAGAAAATTGGAACATTTCTCAGAAGTTGAAAGTTCGCATACCCCCTAAAAATTTAGACATGGGTGTATTTATAGGGAATTGGTTTCATGAAGAGTAAAACCTTTCATAAATCTTTATGATCTTGATGATTAGATAGGTCTTCATGATTTTGAATGAGTATATGATTAGAGAATAAAATTCCTTAGGATATTTCTCATTTAATGCCTTTTCAATCCTCAAGTGAATCATTATATTGTTCTCATAAGAATCTAGATTCTAAGTGATGAATAACATAAATAGTTTGGATACCCAAGAAGGTTGTAATCTAACACATAGAATTTGTCCTTATAAGATTACACATCTTAGATGTTTCTTACGGTAAGTATCTACTTCTCAAGGATTGATCTAAAAGGAAATGTTGATTTTGATAATTTCATTTATCTATAATAAAAAAATTTCTTAGATGAATATCATGGTTTACAATAATTTAATAAGAAATTTAATTAAATGTTCTACCAGTAAAATGATGACCACTTTTTAAATTCTTCATATCCATCAGTGATCCAAGATCCATATTTCACTAAGAAATGATCACACTATAACATTAATCTCACCACATAGTTATTTAGGTAGGGAATCATCCCAATCATCTAATATAATAATTTTGGATAATTGAGTGGGTAAATATTTACCTGATCCATGAAATTGATAAAATGAACTTGATTCATCTAGAATACTAACTATTAGGGTTTATAAACTTATTGTAACCTACATCAAACACCATTAACCAAAACATAATCCTATTAGGGTCACCCATTACTTTCTTTCCCCATATAAGACAGTCAAGGGGAACCCAAAATTTGCATAAACCTTCCAGGTTGGATTATCGTGGTCTTGACAAGTGTTAATTTAGAAGGTATCTAACACTGGGTATTGTAAAGAGGATTTAATCTCACTGTATTATCTCATTTTATTCCTTTTATTTATACACACTACTAGTGATTTAGTTGGAAATCCTATTCCTTTCACTCAAAAATATGTTCAAACCATATTTATGTTCAAATCATTACAGAACCCACAACTTCTTTTACTCACCCAATAAATAGAAGCCAAAAATATTTACACACATCTAAATGCATATCATTCATAAGTTATATGAACCTTTCATGTAATGGTTTAGAATTATATAAAGTTTAAAATCCCCCCACGAGTAAGCCTAGACCTACATATAGTCAACCCCCAACATTCTGAAATAAGGCATAAGCCTACATGTTAGCAGGGAGTTTGAACTAAAGTCCCTATATCCATTTATACTTTATTCAAGGGATATTCCAATTCATCATAACATTAAAACCAAATATGTATAAACTATATTCAATAACTACATTCAAGATAATAACTTTAATTGAAAAATTATGTCATGGTAGATAAAAAATAAATCTGTTATTATACCTAGCACGTAACTCCTTATATTCATGTAGGATAATAACTAGAATACATTAAACAATTGAAATTAATGCATACCCACATACATAATATAAACAATTATATTCATGAATAAACAATTTATATTCCTTTTGTAACATGAACTCCTTTATATTATTCATTATATGATATTTAATTTTAAATATACGATATTAAATGAAATATAAACATTATATATATCAATTTATAATATGTAAACTATTTAAATAATCTAAATATTACATATTTAATATTATTTAATCCTTTATTAAATCAATTATAAAAAAAATACTTTGATGCATTTTAAATAATTTATCAAAATAAGGATTCCATTTGAATAATTAAAATTAACAATTATGAAAAATTCATAATTTAATAATAAACAATTTATATTTATCATTATTAATATAATTTGTAAACCATTTATAAATTCATTTATACTATCTAGATATTAATTTTACATAAAAATTATAATTCATTCCATATAATTTAATTTTTTTTAATATTAACACTTAATATTCAGAAATATTTATTAATAAATATTTCATAAATTTTTAATTAATTAATTATAACCACTTTTACGAATTAATTAATAATCAAAAATACATTTTATTATCATTTATAAAAAATTTATAAATTATATAATTTTATTCACAATTGAATTTTGTGATTTTTTTTCAATAATAATCAAATTTGACGATTTATAGGGAATCATAAGCAATAATTGATAGGTTAATGAAGCTTAAACTATTTAAGAATTATCAATAATATTTTACAATTTATTTCCCTATCATCTCTTATGACATGATATGTATAGGTACAAATAAAAATACCCTTACATATCATATCATATTTTTTGATACGCATCGAAATTGTAAAAGTTATACGATGTTATGCTTTCTAAACCATAGTGTAACTCTATCATTGAATATGACATCTTGATGTTGTATAGTATGAAAATTACAAATTCAAGGTATTTATACAAAGTCAATGGCTATGATATATAATATTGTATTCCATGAATCAATTGTACAGAACAAAATACGAAATCATATTTTATGATAGGGTATATAATAAGGGAATATGACTTCAAAAATTTCATTTTTCAGAATTATTTCAAGAATAAAAATTCATGGTAAGGATATAATACGACTGATAAATCTTTTAAGTATCAAAAAACAATTATTAAACAAAGTAGAAGAAATATAGGAACCTCAATCCATGATTTACCATGCTAGATAAATGAAATCATGCATATTGTAAGTGAAGAAACCATATAACATATATTTTAGATAGTTGTTGAATTTTTACTCATCCCATGTACTGGATAAAGATCACTAAATATGTATCCAAAATACATCGCCCCTCTAGTGTTATCCATGGGTTGTGCTAAAACACTTTTCATTTGAGAGGTACTTCTCTTCCCATCGTGACATGTTATTACCTTTCTAGGTAAAGGTGGAAGAAATAAAAAGCTTCAGGATAAGGGAGTTTAGAATAACTACATACAAGAGTCGCATTCCTGACCCATAGAATGGAATTTTATCTTTATAAATATATAACAAGGATAATAATTGAGTGTTAATTCATTTACTTATATTTTATATCACATGAATAAATTCCACTCATCTAGTTCATGCAAACCATGAATGGATATAATGAACTCTCAATCGTTTTATCATACGGAAAGTCTAATAAATAATAGATTATGTGTAGAAATTGTGTGTGTTAATTCATTATGACTCCATTTCCTATGGTGAATCGTAAAAGTTCCAAATAAATATTACCTTATAATTCATGTCACTATTATTCTTCCATTCCATATAATACAATTGGTTAAGACACCCTATATGAAATCTCTATAATATATTAGACAATACGCCAAAAACTAAGAAATATCACAAACCCTCGGTTTATATACATCATAAAATATGATATTTTTATACAACACCCTAAGATATAGTAAAAAATGCATCATATTATTAAATTTTTTAGGTAACGTATCCTCAAAACTCCTTGAGGACCACCTTGTCTACCTTAAGGAGGTCCCTAATTGTGCCACTACCTCTAACATGGAGGTCCATCTACTACCTGACTATCCTCTTGTATACATCAAGTCTAATAGTCATGATCCATGTGACCTCATACAAGATAAGAAAATAAAATCCCATCTTCTAGATGGTTATATCCACTACACTATTTCCATTTCTACGGACCCTCAAGTCTGGGATTACATATGAGTATGCCTCCGATGTTGTGACCCTTACTCCTACTGAAGGTAGACCACGAATAATAAATCTACCCATAAATAATTTACACAATCTATAACTAATTGTTTCTACTATTCTAAAAAGATCTTCATTTTCTGGTTCCACTCCAAAACCTCATCATAGGTGGTAAAATAGAATGGAACAATGTCAGTTCAGATCTCTCTACGAATTCCTTAATTGAACTTCTACATTTGAAGGAATACATCAAAAATCATGTTATGGGAGTACCTTGTGAAGTCATTGAACCTAAATTAACACTCTATAATAGAAATTATTTCCTATTTTAGTTCCAATATCTTCTAGATGTATATATACATCAATGCAGTCGGTCAATAATCCTCACGAAAGAGGTTCTTAGACTCTATCCATGATAGTGTCACCTCATCATGGGTTTGAATGATCAAATTATACTACCAACTCATTTAACCAGGGATAAGGTTGAACTCTTGAACTATTATCATATTGAAGGGTTTACAGGAAAGGTGGAACACTTGAATCACCACCTCAAGACAACCCTCCATTACCTGAGGGTCATGCCTACCTCATAACCTGGGTGTTCATTGCCTCTAGAACTCATTAAGTGAACTCAGACTACATGAATCCTCATCCTTACCAATTTGAATCATCTACTACTCAATGTGTGGAATAACATTTTTCAACATTATGGGTGGTGGGGA
The DNA here is from genome assembly GCA_963277665.1 of Viscum album. Classification (NCBI taxonomy): domain Eukaryota; kingdom Viridiplantae; phylum Streptophyta; class Magnoliopsida; order Santalales; family Viscaceae; genus Viscum; species Viscum album. Next base: position 494,770,596 of record OY728148.1, on the reverse strand, counting down.
TACTCACTATACTATGGGTAGAGTAATTGCACCCTACTCACTCAATGAGGATATCTCATTATCATGTCTCTAGAGAGAAGCCTCATCATTTGGCTAGTCAGTGAAAAAAGGCTTGATCACCTCTCTGAGACCTTGTATTGAGATCCTAGATGACTATCTATGTGGATAAATCATATATTTGATAATATGAACCATGATAATTACAAAATATCCAAGTATATTACTCAAAAAGGGCACAAATATCAATTACTAATCCTTATATAATGCATTTACCATTTTACATGTTCCTCACAATTTATTCCTTGGAGTTCTTATTTAAAAATAAGATTATTAGATTCCTATTGAATGGATATATTGGTAAATTAATTAACAGTAGGTTTCCCTAACCAATATCAGCAAAAAAAAACTGAATATTTCATCCATAATACATACCCACTATTATATGACCCAACCTACAGTTTCCCCATGTGGGCTGATAGTAAGCTGACTGAGCCACCCCAAGATGACGTCCAATAATCCAAGGTCTTGTTACTAGAACCATGCAGGAATATCCAAAATGATAGAAGCCTTAACCTAATGTACTCATACACAAACATTCATCCCCACATCAGATATAATTATGTAGGATAGAAAATAAAACCAATTGAATGTTTTAAAGCATGCAACAAGCACTAAGATCCACATAAAAGAATGATTACATAATCCATAATGTAAAAAGGAAAAAATAAATGGCTAAAAACCCTGTGAAAAATTAACCTTGAGAAAATGAGGTGAAGGGATCACTATAATGAACCTACACCCAAAACAAACATCATCCGTTATTCTCACCTCTAGGACCTACTATTCTCCCACTTTATCAATGTTGTGTCTACTAAGGTTAAAAATATATTATCCATCATTTTCATAAGACATGAATTGTGTGGGAGATATGACCATACATGGGTTAGTATGTAGATACCCAGTGGGATGCCCTGAGAACCATCAAGGAATAAACAAAATCCTAGTCAGATTAGATCTACAAAGGATAAGGATAACCCTATTATGGAAGAAGAGTATGAAGGGAAGAAAAAAACCTAGATATACTTTAAGGTAGAGAGATCTAGACATAAAGTCCCATTTATCAATATCCAAGATAATCATTGAAATAAATCATCCTATGAAACCCAAGAATCCAAGGTACCTAGATAATCTTACCTATGTCATTTCATTGACAATGGTAGGAGACCCACAAATAACCAAGATATGTTCCAATAGAGGGAGTACAGAACCCCCAATAAAGGAATGAATTTTCATATAACAAGGTCATCAAAAAAGGGAGTACCTAACACTATAAATAGAGGAATCATTCCCAGATGATTCTAGGAACACCGATCAAGGGAGTACCTAACACTATTGACCTTATAGATTAACTGTGACTTTTTATGTTTAAGGATGTACCAACTCAATGAAAAAACTATATAGTACCCACACCCAATAAATGTGGGGGAAGTACCAAACTCTAAGTAACTACATGGGACACATGATCTACCATCAACAGATATGAAAGTTAGTACTAATCCTCAGGGAACATTCTACTAATTATACACATATCCAGACTCCAAAGGCATATTAGCACCTTATGCTCACACACTAGGTGAGGACACCTCATACTCCAAATGTGTGCTAATGCATTCTACTCATGGAAAAAATGATGAACAAAGTGGGAAGGGAGATTCGACATTATAATATAGATTCACAACTACTATAATAATAAGAGTATCTAAACCTAATATAAGATCCCTACTTAATGAAAGAGGTTGAGTTTTGAGTACCAATGTTTGGTGGACAACAAGAATTACCATAATGTATGACCATTGGAGTGATATTATCACTGAACATTTTATTGATCATAAATATTTTTTCATGTGATAAATGTATAATCTCTATGATTCATATCCAATGGTAAAACATTTATAAGACATGGATGCAACAACTCACATGATATTATATTTTAATGGCCTAATAATAAAGTACTATAAAGACATCAGATACCTACAATGATACCACACTATCATTTTCAATAATATCCATCATATGAATATCACATATTACTACCAAAGGTAAATAATACAATATTATTCCCATATTTAATTTCACATCCAACACATCTATGGGATTCCATTCGATTTACTAGTATAGCTCAAACATCAATCATATTGGGCTATAAAGAAAGTGAACAAGAACATACACCAAGGTGGGAAGAAGAGACTGATACAACTGGATGAATTAGAAGATATCTAGATATATGCATATGGGAATTCAAATATTTATAAATAGAAAACCAAGAAGTTACATGACTAGTGAATAAACTGACAAATATTCACCCTCACAGATAATTTATTTTTGTTTAACTAATATTTGAGATTGTTTCTATGAAAAGTAAAGTCCCATTGGTTGGAATCCTTCATTTTAATAATTATTTTTTACATGGATTTCTTGAGATCCAAAGAGAGTAAAAACCTTAACTCAATTTCAATGGAAAACTAATAAAGCTTCATGTAGACAATTTCTAAGATGGATTTATTTTCTCTCTCAAATTTTATTCAATGTAAAAAAGGTATGTATATTTCCTAAATAGCTATGAGGAAGCCCAAGTATTTTTTATTTTAATATTTTCTAGACTAATCTGGGATAAGTTGGGGATTCTTAGGAAAAATAAGTGTAGATACTCTATGGTATTCTCTATTACTCCTCTACTAGAGCTATAAACAAGAAAACATCCAAATTTAAAGGAGTAAGAATCAAAGGTTCAAATAAATAATTCCCACAAAGCATCAATAATTTTCATGTTGTGGGGAATAATGTCCTAAATAAAAAAAATGGGCATCGCAATGTAATATGAGACCATACACTATCAAAAAAGGTTCTTGGAATAGATAAAAGATTAACTTTCATGGGGTAGGATCACAATGAAATCAAACAGTACATGATTTCATTAAGGTAAAACAAATTACCTTTACAGTGTGGAATTAATTTCTTAAATCATAACTATTTTAGTCCGAAAAACAAAAAAAAACTTAATTCTTCTAGGGTAGGACTCATTCCATGACTTCACCCCACAATCCATATGTTGTGTCCACACTGATATAACTGCACTATGATAGATTTTCCTATGATTTAGTAAGTTTATAAGTCGAATTTTGAAAAATAATGTAGTTATGGAACTATATATTCCATGATAAAATGACCAAGGTCAAACCTTAACACTTTCGAATCCTTTAAATTATATGCACCAAACCCTAAATCATGTCATAACTCTTCCTCTCCCCATCTCTCGGTGTTACCTAAACAAAAGATCCTAGCCACCTGATTTGGTTCAAATCACCTCTAAACAGAAATTTTACACTATAATATCGTTTTTTATTGATTTACACACAATCTCATAACTATTCCATCCCACTCATCACATTGTTTCCCAAATCTCACCCAATAACATCTCTATAATCATTTGAATCGACATCCCATTCCCAAATCATCACCAAAACCAATTTAAACCCCTTACACACCCATAACCATTTGAACTAATAACCCTTAATCCCCCACATCCACTACTCTCTCACTATGACTCAGACCAAGACCATTGACATAAAATTCATAGATAATGGCTGACTGAACCAAAGAACTAAGAAAATACCAATGAAATAAATAAAAAACAAAAGACCAAATTACTCACACCACCACTCGATCCTTCCCTAAATCCTCATTTAGACTTTCCTCATCCCAAAAATCTACCCTTATCCAATCCCACTAAACAACCACTCGCTTATCTCCAAGCGGTGTTTCCTCCCCAAAACAACTTCACCAATGCCTATAGTTCATTGACCCCACACACCGAGAGAGGTTGGTGAGACTTTAATTGATGGAAATTCATTCCAACAAGACACTTGATATGCATATTATTGGACATATTCATATGACTAAAATGGTTATAGATTCCTTGAGATCTATGAATATCAAATATATTATTTAGGATAGGGAGGAGGCCTTTAAAAATCTTATATTGGAGTTCTTTTCAATATTAGAGAGGACACTAAAGCATACAATATTTTTTTGGAAGATAGTATTGGAGACTTTTTTGGATGAATTTAGAGTGGGATTGGGAATTTATAGAAATATTTTTATAAGGGTAGTTACCTATATTGAGAATATGTTGGATCTTTGTAAGATCACAACCCATAAGTGGTGGATCACTATAGTCGCTGACCCACTGAGCCGACATGACCCTTCCAAAACCACAGACACTTAGTTAAAAAGTGATCTCTTAAGGATTATATATTGGGACATCAGTAACTATTGGTTTTCCAAGATAGAGTCATAGATACCAGTGAGATAAAATTTTGTTGTTGTTTTATAAGAACTATTTGGAGAATCCCCATGGTGCGATTATGGAAGGGAATTTCATTGAACATAAAATGAAACATTTGAGAGTTCTTAACACATCATTTCCTCGAGCATCTCTAAAGAAGATTCACCAGATTGATCTCTTATTATTTATCCAAAAATAATCATACTAAATAAATAAATAAAGATATGTTAATGGATTTTTGAATAATTTTATTTCATAGATGATGAAGTGGTCGAGGGACACTCATAGGCTGCCTCCTCTTCTCAATTTTCTACAGCACTAATAAGATCAAAAAAAACCACACATTCTCAGGAACCACCACCATGACATTCCTTAGGAAGAGTGGAATCGATATTTAATTACCGACATTAAGTATATCATTAGTATCAAACACCACATATGTGAGAGAATAGAGCTTCCATTTGTTTGAACATGAAATCCATCATATACGCTGACACCATCCCCACTTCTCCACTATAGAAATCATAGGGTCCACCTTCTAGGTTTTCACCAATCATTATTTTGATCCCATTTTCCTATCAGAATCCACTATTTATATCATCTCACCCCCTATAGAGAATTTATACCTGTGAAGACCTATCTCTCTCTTTTAGGCTTATACCACATGGGTTACTTGTTAGGTTCAACCATATGAAATCCATTTTATGGTAATGTTTCGGAACTTCAAAAAAGAGAGATTTTTAAAGTATAATTTTAAAAATCGGACGGTTGATGGTGGTGAAACATGAATAAGGTCCTGGCGTATAATAGAAAATTAAATCAAAAGAAAATGTTGTGTTAGGAAGGAGGAAGTACATATATTCAAAGGAATTTCATAATAGTGAATTATGAAGTTATTTAAGGCATTATTATAATTTAGGAGGGTTATGTAACTGCCCTTGAGGAGTCCATGTAAGGAGAACTCGTGGAGCTTCTAGATTCACACACTACTCCCTAGAAAGACGATTTGAGTATGTGGATGACTATGACCAGGTGGAGGGATTCACTTGAAGATCAAATCCAAAGGGTATAATCTTTGTAATGATTTGAAGGTAGTGAAACTGGTTACCTTGGCTAGAAACTACTGTTAATAGTAGGGCATGCCATAAAGGCCGGCCGTTACCCAGGAAAATCGGGGGTTGAAACCCCTGGCCAGCAAACAGGGGCGGACCCCACTGGGTCCGCCGTTCGGTTACAAGGGGGGGGGGGGTGACCCCCTTCGCACCCCGCGGCCGGCTGGGCCGGGCCGCACCCAATTGGGCCGGACCCAGACCCGGGTCAGGTTGACCCAGTTCTGGCCGACCCAGGGGGTATTGGGCCGGGTCGGACCGGGCCCAAACCCCCTATTTACGGACAGATCCGTTTAAATGCCCGTAACATGGGCTACAGACCTCCGATCGACGCACCGTCAATTGAGTTGGGATTATTGGATCGAGACGGTCGTTTCAGTATATTACACTCAATGTTTTGGAGAACTTTCAGTATGACCGGGTTGGTTCGAACACGAAACCAACCGGGCCCTCGGAGCAGAAACACTTATAACATGAGCTCCAGACGTCCGATTGACGTGCCATCGACTTTGTTGGATTACTCTTAGTGAGATAGTTATTTTGGATTAATCCTCTCAAGGTTTGGATGCAGATGGTGTACGGTCGGATTGGTTTTAGTTTAAAAACCAACCAGGCCCCTGGGACGAAAAAGCCAATAACTCTCAGACCGAGTGTTCGATTGACGCGCCATCTGTCGCATTGAGTTCTTATTAGTGAGACAGTACTTTGGGATACATCAACTCTGGAATTTGTGTTAGTTGATGTATCGAACCCCTTGGCTCGTGGATCGGACCCTCGCGGAATCGAGCATGCTCTATGCAAGAACCATAGAGCTGGCTGCGATTACGACGATGACGACTGCACTTGAATCCTCTGTGGGTTCGGAAGGGAGGACGACTGTACTTGGATCTTCCGTGGGTTTGGCAGCGAGGACGACTGTACTTGGATCCTCTGTGGGTTCGGCAGTGAGGAAAACTATACTTGGATCCTCCGTGGGTTCAGCAGTGAGGAAAACTGTACTGGGATCCTCTGTGGGTCCGACAGCGATGACTACTTTTCTTGTATCCTACATGGGTCCAGTATTATTGACCACTGTACTTGTATCCTAAGTGTGTCCAACAAAGTATCTGGTCTTGTATCCTATGTGGGTCTGACAACTTAGCTGGTCTTGTATCCTATGTGGGTCTGACAACTTAGATGAATCAGTGGCTACATTTGATCGTCTCTATATTTATACAAAGTGTATACCTGTGTGAGTTGAGTCTTGATTCGCAATCATTATCATTGATGTTGTTGACTTGATTTCCTATTTGGATTAGGTTTTGTTTTCCTGTGTGGACTGGGTTGTGCTTTCTTAAGTGGATTAGGTCGTGCTTTCCTGTGTGGACTAGGTTGTGTTTTCCTAAGTGGATTAGGTTGTGCTTTCCTACGTGGACTGGGTTGTGCTTGGGGTTAGGAGCTGGAGCCAAACTATAACTGATGACTTAGGTATATGTATGGGAATATACCTAAGTAGTGTTATTGGTACTTCGTGATTGTATCTTTCCTTTTTGGTTTATCCTTCATGGATTCTAAGAGACATTCGGGGGTCTCGGGGTCCCTACTGAGTATCGTATACTCACCCCTGCACAGGCTATGCCCGCACTACATTGTGTGGGATGTAGACGGCGGACAACACTGATCGAGGTGGATGCTTGTGGAGCTGGATGGTACCCGGAGGTGGGCCACTTGGCGGGATGTACACGGAGTGGACGGTCGGACCGAGGAGCTGAGGAGACTATCTCTACCCACCCTTCAGGTGGGATTTCCGATGGATGACTCGATGTTGAAGTTTTAATTTCTGCTACTGTACTTTCCTTTCAGTTGTATTGTACTTTCAGTTGGGTTTGTACACTAGCCCATTTACTTTTTCAGTACTTACCTTGTACTCAGTTTTTCATAGTGTTTTCTTCTCTTCCGTACATTGTTGTGTATCTTACTTCATAAATGCAATTCCTTCCCTTCTATTGTGATTTACGCCTTTGGTGCTAGTCGCCAGCCCCTGACATATGGAAGGCGGGCTTGGGGTAGTCATGGCACGGGCCCCGAGGACGGGTTGTGAAAATTGGTATCAGAGGAGTTCGGTTCTACCGCCGAACTCAGGACTCTAATATTTCTTCTATGTGAAGAAATAGTGTTAAGGGTATTGAGTGTGGTTATCAGTCCAGGGAGTCTAGTGTTGGTGCGGTGGACGGCGTATCCATACACCAGGACCCTGACTTCTGATTTCCAAATCAGGGCATGAAGACATTGATTGCGTGTGTTTTTACTTTCAAAATTAATCCTTGTGATTACTTTGTGTCAGCTCATCAGGTATACTGTATTAACCGTGGAACCCTTGTTTCTTTTCAGGATGGCCCCACGACGGAAGCTAGCTAGGGTTCCGAGCTCTGTGCGAGATGGCATCCCACCGAGAAATGAGGCCTCGGTGCAGGGCCCCATTTCAGTGGAGGCACTGACGGTACCTCTACCCACTGAGCCACAGATGCCAATAGCCCCAGCAGCGAAGAGTGCACGATGCCTGAGTGAACTGCACGAGTATCAGTGTCAGAGGCCACCCAGGTTCAATGGAGAGATGGACCCTCAAGCAGCCAAGGATTGGCTGGAGGCTATCGTCAGAGTCTTCAGACTGGTAGGGACACAAGCAGATCTTATGGTGATCCTTACCGCGAGTCTCCTGCACGCAGCAGTAGGTAGATAGTGGAGCATGATGCTCCAGGTGCACGATGAGGCATCTCTACCTTGGACGGACTTCAAGGGACTCTTCCGATCAGATTTTGTTTCAGCCACCCTCCATGCGGTGTGCATCCAGGAGTTACTATAGCTGCGGCATTGTAGCATGTCAGTAGCTCAATACTCGGTGAGGTTTACCGACCTCTCACGCTACTCCACGGACATGGTACGAGACCCATTCTTCTAGGACATGACCTTTGAGCAGGGACTGAGGCATGAGATCAAGGCTTTGATGATCTCCCTCAACATCCCGATGCAAGCAGGGGTGCTGGAGAGAGCCCTTATAGTGGAGAGTTTTCTCACTGAGTAGTCACCAGCGGTGAGACTCTCCGTATGACGGCACGTAGAAAATTCTTCTGCAGCCAGCTGTAGACCACAGACACATGGGTCCGAGCGGACCAGGCCGTTAGGAGGGAGACCTCAGGATACAGGTTCGGCTGTATGAAGCACTCGACACAGAGCCAGCCATACGAGGAGCAGATAGTGCTATGCATGCGGCGTGCATGGTCACATGGCTCGAGACTGCCCGACCTACCCTAAAGATGAGTAGCGGGTGGTAGAGGGACCTCCCAAGCAGAGGTTCAACCATGGTATTCTGCCAGGAGTAGGTGGACATGGTAGAGGGGCTGGCCAAGCAGTAGATGGTGGACGATGTTTCGAGGCCCTACCACTACCACCACCAGGAGGACCACCTCGACCGTAGGGAATGGATGGACATGGGAGAGCTCAACTTCAGGCAGATGAAGCATACGATTATGGAGCTCCATTAGCAGGTGGATAGGAGCGGGACTAGGCATGGATGCCCTTGTTCTTGGTGTTTTAGTTTCCATGTAGTCGCTGTTGTGTTTGCTTTCTGTCTTTGTACTATGAGCTGCATTAATAAAAGACACTTATCCTTAGGACGTTTACTTTCTTTTCCACTTGTATGATTGATACTAAGAGTTTCTAGTTTAAAACTATTGACTTGATCCTCACTTTAGAGAAACTTACAGTAGGAGACACAGTGACCACACCCTACTGTCAACAGTGTGACTCGACCCTTGGAGGTGAGAGTAACAGTTAGATCTCTTAGTAGTAGCGTCGAGTCCTTACGGCGTCGTCCATGGAATGAAATAGTACAGTTCATCTCAGGATTGACTGTATGAGGCAAAGAACGTGGTTCATCCAGGGGATGAGACTAGATTTCTCTTTTTGGTAGAGGAGAAATCACTGCAGCTCTTTGGTGGAACGTAGACGAAGAAGGGTGGAGATGAGTTCTTACAATCAGCTAGCCTCACCCATTGTTCGTTGAGCAAACGGTTGGCGGTTCTCTCCAATCAATATTCTCAGGTGTATGTTCTTTAAGAAGGACCTGAACCTGAGACAGCGGTGATGGCTTGAGTTCCTCCAGGATTATGACTTTGAGATTTTCTATACTCCTAGGAAGGTTAACGTTTTGTCTGATGCTCTCAGCAGAGATCGGGCTTTCAGCTACTTGAATAGGTGAAGAAGAAGTAATCCGCTTTGCAGATATGATTTGTGGGTAGAGATGGGGAATCCTATCTATAGTCTCTCATAGTCACTCCTCCACTACTTCAGCGGGTCAGAGACGCACAGTGTGGGGACGTTGCCTATAAGGTGTGACGTGCTCAGATATCCTCAGGGATAACACCCGATGGATTTTCTGATGGCGGTAAGTACGTCATCCTCTTCAAGGGACGTACCATGGTACTAGTTTCTCTACAGGAGGAGGTCCTGAGGGAGTTTCACACTTCCCCTCCAACAGTACATCCTGAAGTAGAGAAGATGTACCAGGACCTCAGACGACAGTGTTGGTGGCCGGGTATGAAGAAGGTTTTGGCAGAGTTCATTTCTCGATGCCTCACTTGTCAGCAAGTGAAGGAAGAGCACCAGGTCCCACCAGGCATGGTATAACCCTTAGAGGTCCCAGAGTGGAAGTGGGACGGGGTATCCATGAATCTCATGACGGGGCTTCCATGTACTTCTAGAGGACACGACGCCATCTGGGTGATCATAGACTGACTTACCAAGTCGGCCCGCTTCCTACCGATCAAAGGGCAGGGCTCAGTAGGGAGATTAGGACGCCTCTACATTCAGGAGATCGTACGACTTCATGGTGTGCCATCATCTTTCGTCTCCGATCGAGATGCTCTCTTTACTTATCAACTTTGGAAGGGGTTGCAGGAGGCCTTTGGGACACAACTACGCCTGAGCACTGCCTTTCATCATCAGACGAATGGCCAGTTAGAGAGGACCATTCAGACACTCGAGGACATGCTTTGTGCATGTGTCCTTGACTTTGGTTGCAGCTGGGAGGATCACCAACCCTTGGTGGAGTTTTCATACAACAACAGCTACCACTCCACCATCAGGATGGCACCATTCGAGGAACTGTACGACCAACCTTGCAGATTACCTCTGTGCTAGACTGACTCTGGGGAGTCAGCACTCATAGGACCAGAGATGGTTCGGGCTACAACGGAGAAGGTGCAGATCATCCTGGAGAGGATGAGGACTACGCAGAGCAGACATAAGTCCTATGATGATAGGAGGTGGAGACCACTGGAGTTCGAGGATGATGACCACGTTTTATTATGGGTCTCACATCAACGTGGGTTACAGAGAATGGCCGTGGCGGAAAGTTATCTCTGCGCTTTATTGGACGTTTCCTGGTTCGTAGCAGGGTAGGCGAGGTGGCTTATCGCCTGGACCTTCTACCTCAGTTGCACTGGGTGCACGACGTCTTCCACGTATCTCAGCTGAGGAGATAGATGCACAACCCGACCCATATCTTCGACCATGGGGAGCTGGACATCGATGATAGGGAGACTTTTGTGGAGATCCCAGTGGAGATCGAGGATCGACAAGAGCGTGTCCAACATGGGCAGTCGATTCCCCTTGTGCGCATTTGTTGGAAGCATGGGAACCTCCAAGAGAGCACATGGGAGAGGGAGGATCAGATGCGTGCTCAGTACCCTCTTTTGTTCCCCTAGTTTTTGTTGTAGCTTTACGAGGACATAAAGCCCTGAGGTGGGAGTAATTTAAAGACCCGAAAATTTCATGGAATTTTTTTTGTAAATACTTTGGAATTTTACGAGTCTGTGGCTTCTGACGGTGCTTGATTCCAGGGCCTAGTGTGCCCAGAATCAATTTTCAAGGTTTAGCTTGGTACGTTCAGTGAACGAACGAGCGGGTTTTTCTAAGTTTTGAACCAATACTCAGAATTAAAATCTGAGGGCACCGATGAACTCACATCACTAATAATTGCTTAAGGGAACACTTACCGTAGATGCGTTCACAAAATATAAGAAGATAATTTTTGGGGTTTGTTTAAGAAATAAATAAAAATTGTCAGAACAATATTTATTTCTAAAGGAGGTTATTCCCCCCATGGGTAATTAAGGGTGGGTCCCAAAACCACTTAATTACCCAAGTTAGGAGGTTAGAGAGGTGGGGCCCTCACGAGCCCCACCATTTAACTCCACCTAATCCCATACCATCCCCTAATTAATTGGAAATCCTCCTTTTAATGTCACCTCAATCCATTAAATTATGTCAACCCATAATTTAATGAGGAACCTTCCTCTTTTCCCCTTTTTATTTTTAACAGCCAGTACATTTAATAATGGGGAACCTTCTATCTCCACAATTTAATGTACCACCACAGCGGATTAATTGGGTAAAGCCCTCTGTCATAAATCCACAATTTATGACTTGCGTGCCAATGAAGAGCCCTCCCACTCCTATATAAATGAGGCTTGGGGAAGAGTTCTGGACAGCTTCTTCAAGCGGTGGAACGCTGGCAGTGAAGCAGGGCGCCCAACACATGGAGATTTTTCCTCTTCCTCCAGCAAAGAACAAAGAACGCCGACGCCACCCTCGGCTCATCCCTTTCCAACGATGACGGGATGATGCCGATCTTCCGCGACGTCCAATCACCTCGACGTTCATCTTCCGCGGTTCGACGACGTGCAATGTCTTATCAAGGTAGGGGTTAAGTTCAATTTTATTAAATTAAAATTACGATTGTTTGTCATTGAGAATTCTTTTTCTTTTGGCCATATGTTATCAACATAACGGGAGGAGGTCAGACCACACAAACACGACCGAATCTCCTCCCCTTCTCTTGTTGTTTATCATTGAACTTGCAGCGAAGGCGGCACGGTGCCATTGCACCGCGCAGGAATGAAATGGACTGTGGCCGGAGCGGGCCGCGGCGGAGGTGTGTGACGTCGGTTTGGCCGAAGGGGGCCACGACCAAGAGCAGGCCGCGGTGGTTCATAGGAGTGGCCGGATGAGCCGGCCTCCGACACAACCTGGAGGCGGGACCCCCACGGGTCCCGCGTGGCTCAATTGGCCGACCGTAAAGGCCGGCCGTTACGCAGGAAAATCGGGGGTTGAAACCCCCGACTAGAAAACAGGGGCGGACCCCACTGGGTCCGCCGTTCGGTTACAGGGGGCCCCCCCTTCGCACCCCGTGTCTGGCTCCGAGCTTGGCCGTGCCCAGCGGCGGGCCGGGCCGTGCCCAACTGGGCCAGACCCAGACCCAGGTCGGGTTGACCCAGTTCGGGCCAACCCAGGGGGTATTGGGCTGGGACGGACCAGGCCCAAACCCCCTATTTACGGACAGATCCGTTCAAACACTCGTAACATGGGCTACGGACCTCCGATCTATGCATCGTCAGTTGTGTTGGGATCCGTGGATCGAGGTAGTTTCTGTATATTAAACTCAAGGTTTTGGAGAACTTTGGGTATGGCCGGGTTGGTTTGAACACGAAACCAACCGGGCCCTCGGAGAGGAAACACTTAGATCTTGAGCTCCGGACGTCCGATTGACCTGTCGTCGACTTTGTTGGATTCCTATTAGTGAGACGGTTCGTTTGGATTACTCCCCTAAAGGTTTGGACACAGTTGGAGTAAGGTCAGATTGGTTTTAGTTTAAAAGCAAACCGGGCCCCTAGGATGAAAACGCCAATAACTCTTAGACCGGGCGTTCGATTGATGCGCCGTTTGTCGCGTTGAGTTCCTATTGGTGAGACAGAAATTTGGGATACATCAACTCCAGACTTCATTTCAGTTGATGTATCGACCCCCTTGGCTCGTGGAGCAGACCCTCCCGGAATTGAGCATGATGTGTGCAGGAACCCTAGAGCTGGATGCGACTACGACGGTGCCGACTGCACTTAGATCCTCCATGTGTTCGGTAGCGAGGATGAATGTACGTGGATCCTCCATGGGTTTGGCAGTGAGGACGACTTTACTTGGATCCTCCATGGGTTCGACAGTGAGGACGACTGTACTTGGATCCTCCGTGGGTTCGACAGCGAGGACGACTGTACTTGGATCCTCCGTGGGTTCGGCAGCGAGGACGACTGTACTGGGATCCTCTATGGGTCCGACAACGATGTCTACTGTTCTTGTATCCTACATGGGTCCGGAAGTATTGACCTCTGTACTTGTATCCTGAGTGGGTCTGATAGAGTAGCTAGTCTTGTATCCTATGTGGGTCTGACAGCTTAGCTGGTCTTGTATCCTATGCGGGTCTGACAGCTTAGATGAATCAGTGGCGACATCTGATCATCTATATCGCCTAACAAAGTATATACCTGTGTGAGCTGAGTCTTGATTCTCAATCATTATCATTGATCTAGTTGACTTTCTTTCCTATGTGGATTAGATTGTGTTTTTCTGTATGGACTAGGTTGTGCTTTCCTAAGTGGATTAGGTCGTGCTTTCCTGTGTGGACTGGGTTGTTCTTTCCTAAGTGGATTAGGTTGTGCTTTCCTATGTGGACTGGGTTGTGCTTGGGCTCGGGAGCTGGAGAGAAACTGTAACTAATGACTTAAGTATATATATGGGCATATACCTAAGTAGTGTTATTGATACTTCATGATTGTATCTTTCCTTTGTGCTTTATAATTCATGGATTCTGATAGACCTTTGGGTGTCTCGGGGTCCCTACTGAGTATCGTATACTCACCCCTGCACGGGCTATGCCCACACTATATTGTGTGAGATGCAGATGACAGAAAACACTGATCGAGGTGGAGGCTCGTGGAGCTGGACGGTACCCGGAGGTGGGCCACTTGGCCGGATGTACATGAAGCGGACGGTCAGACCAAGGAGCTGAGGAGACTATTTGTACCCACCCTTCAGGTGGGATTTTTGTAGGAAGACTCGATGTTGTAGTTTTAATTTCTGCTGCTGTACTTTCTTTTTAGTTGTACTGTACTTTCAGTTGGGTTTGTATACTAGCCCATTTACGTTTTCAGTACTTACCTTGTACTCAGTTTTTCTTAGCGCTTTCTTCACTTGCGTACTCTGTTTTGTATGTTACTTCATAAAGGCAATAACTTCCCTTCTTTTGGGATTTACGCCTTTGGTGCTAGTCGCCAGCCCCTGGCCTATGGATGGAGGGCTTGGGGTAGTCACGAAACATGCCTCGAGGACGTGTTGTGAAAACCAAGTCCCTATAGATGATTTAATACATTTATTTTCCCACTCTCTCAATGAGATTTCTATCAGTAAGACATCCACATATCCAAATCTATAGATGGTTTATAAGGATGGGGATTGACTCTGGCATGTTATCATGAATGTCTACTATACTATGTTACCTTCATCAATGATGAAACGTTTTAGTATTGAGTGTTATTTTTCAAGATGAAGTCCAAAGTTTTTGTATTTTTCATCCAATGGAAATCAATGGTGAAATGGATTCTATTAGAAAAAAAATGTTTGTGGTTTAAAAAATATGGGGAATGTGGAAGTATAATTATCTATAGGTTATAATAGAAGAAATTCATATGGTGTGAGAAAACTATACCCAGTGATATGATAAAAAACACAACCATGAAGATGTTGAATAATAGATTAGTGGATAGGGAAAGGATCATGCGTATTCACACTAGTTTCCCAAAGATGTTTTGGGTGGAAGCCAAGGAATTTGGTGCCTACATTCTCAAGCATGTTGATATGGAAATAAAATTTAAATATCCCATATCAAAGTATTTAGTTTAGTCACCCATGTATACTATGATGAAAAAGGGAGAAGTTAGATTCCAAGTCACAATCATGTTTTTTTAGTTATGGTGATCTAAAAATATGGTTTTTTTCTCTGAGTTAACAACTTATGATAAGTTTTAGATGATGAAATGTTATATTCAATGAAGTGATCCTATTGAATGATTTGAACCAGTCAATAGTGGTAGATGCGATAAAATAATCATCAAAAGCTATGTCTTATATGAATGAAAGTTTGAATGTTCTGTAATGTTTGGGGATTACATCAGTTCTGGAAACACCATAAAATCCAGAATATTTTTTATATAAAATTTCTGTTAAATTAGTGTTTCTAAGGATATTAATATCATAAAACTTGGGGACTACATAATCTCAGGGGACATATATAGAAGGTGAAGTTCTTGAAGAATTGGTTCTAGAAGGTTCTTATACACATGGTTAGTTATGGATATTTGCTATGATTTTATTCCATGTATAGAGATACAAAAGCGATATGCACTATTTTTTTCTCACAGATGATGGAGAACTTTAAATCCTCGAATAATATACAAGTACGAGTGACTCAAGTTAGTGGGAGTTATACTTGATGGAAATAATAAATTTCATACATGTTTCGAATACATGGGTGCTAAAAGTTTAACTTTATAAAATGATATTACTTTAGAACAAGTGGTTTTATCAAAAGAAGGAAAAATAATATGGTAAAAGGTGGTACAAATAGAGGATTATCATAAAGGGTTTACAACAAATGAAATGTGTATATTTTTCGAGATCTTTTCTTGGGTTGTTAAACATATTACTATTCAGAAATTAATTGGAATGTTTTTCATGGAAATTTTTCATATGGATAAATTAGATGTTAAGACAATATTTATTAATCAATATTTAGAGGAGGATATTTACATGGAAAAATCGACGGGTTTTGTGGATAAATAGAATGATGGTACTGTGTAAAAGCTAAAATGGAGACTTTCTAGGTTAATGTAAGTACCAAGTTAGTGGAACCATAAATTTGATTCCTTGAAGGTAGAAATTGAGTTCATCCAGAAAAATGAGAATCATTGTTATTAATGGAAGGTGTATTATGATGGGTGTTTCATCATTTTATTTCACTATGTGGATGGAATGCTTATTGATGGAAAGGTAAAAAAGGGTTTATGAATTTAAACATGAACTCTCTATAATTATTTAGAAGAATTATCTTGATTCAAAAAAATGGGTTTTGATGATGTGGATTGTAAGGGACTTAAAGTTTCAAATTTTATTCCCACCTCAGTCTAACAAAATTTTAATGGTGTTGGAATGCATTATAATGAGTGAGGTGAAAACAAGAAACACTCTCTTAGATAAAAAATTTAAGCTAATATAATACAATGAACCTAGAATGATGGTATATTATGAGTGTATGAAGAAGGTTATATTTTCATTAGTAGTTGTAAGCTTGATTAATTCCATGGTTTATATGAATTTGGATATTTCAAATGTAGTGATTGTTATTTTATGCCTAATTCTGAAATAAATCATTGAAAAATTGTAATGTGTATTCGTTATTATCTCAAATGTGTTAATAGTTTTTCTCTTTGTTACAGAAATGAGGAACTACTATAGGGGTTTACAAATTCATTCTTTGGGGGCGATGCATACATCCCAAGGAGAACCACAGACAATGTCTTTAACTATCAAGGTAAAAATGCAATTTGGATGTTGAAACTTCAACCGATAGTTACAGTTTCAACAATGTAGTTATATTATATTACATTAATAGAAGTTGGGTAGGATTTTATTTAGACGAAGGGGTTTTAGGAGGACCCTAGAAGAAAGTAGAAGGTAGGAAAAATGTTATGTGATTCACATAGCACAATCTGCTTAACCAAAAATCCAATGATTCACTCTAATATGAAACATATTTAGTTGAAGTATTAGTCAATCCATATGTTATTGGTGGATAGAGTGTTGGATCTACATATGGTTCATGAGGTTTAGAATTTGGAAGATATACTAACCAATGTTGTAATCTAGGACATTATGGGGGTAATGATGTGCCTCATTTAGGTTGGGATAATTAGAATCATTTTAAGGAAAAATGCAGATACAAAAGGAAGATTTAGATTATAATAGATTTTTGAATGATAATGGTGGAATTTGTGGTGGTGTCTGAAATTGATTCACTGGAAAGAGATTTTTAGGTCTAACTATGATAAAAACATTTTTTGGATAAGTTTTGGAACATATGGAAGGAGTGATACCTAAATTACAATTTCTAAAATTGGATGGGTTGTGTTTGAGTTACATAACTGATGTCTACAAGTTTAGAAAAAAATTCAATTAGAAGTAATTGATGAGTGTGAATTGTGGAAGTATGGAGATGCAAAGGAATTTCATAAGGTTAAATTTTGAAGTTACATAATATGTTCTTATAATAAATTAGGGTTAGGTGAGGGTTCCTAAAAATGTTATATAAGGGTAAATCATACAGTTTTTGGATTCATGGGATGTTCAATAGAACGAAGGATTAAGTAGGTGGACTCCTTTAACCATGTGAAGGGTGGATTGTGAATATGAAAATAAAATGGAATCATCTCTGTGAAGATCAGAAGATGGTGAAACTAGTTTCAATAGTCGAGAACTATATTAATAACTGGGTGGGGTCATTTGTTTAACAATTTTTCAATATTGTAATGTTACCCTATTCTCTTAAAAAGTATTTTCATTATTCCCACTATAGAGTAATACTTTTTCTAAACAATATAAATACTTTTATTTTTTATTTTTCTTATATTTCATTGAATCTTTTTATTCTAAATTTTATTGTCTAGTTTATATGAGAGTTTTGTGGTGCATGGTTAGGGTGACTTACTATTCAATTATGATGAAATTATGAATGTGATTTCATTTTTTATTTAATATTTCCAAACTTTTTTTCCTATATATATTTTGGATAATAACTTCTAGTCTAGAGGTTTTAGACCCAACAATACCAAGTTTCTCAGTGTGATGATTTGCATCATCATGTGTTGATAAAATCATGGGATGCTTGGAACATTTTTGTTACCAAGAGTGTTTAGGGGTTAATGGTCATTTATCTTATGATATAAACGTTGGTGATTTTTATGAATAGTCTTTTGGCCCCAAAATAGGGTGTTTACCCTAGTATTTCATGTAATATTTAATATTTAATTAATTAAATATTATTATATTCACATGTGTTCATTTGGTGATATACATTAAATATAATTTCAGATTTGGATTCTATCTCTGTAGTTAAGTCTGTAATGGGGTTTCTTTCTAGGATATGCATAAACCCATCTCAGGTTTTGGGGTCGGGCCCATTTTCCATTCCATTTATTTTTTTCTTCCCTTTTGATTTTTTCCTTTTGATTTCCTATTTCTCCCCCATTGGATTCCCATGAATTCCCCTTGGGATTTTTTCATCGAATTATTGATAGAGGTAGATATAGATTAGGGAGAGGGTGAGGGAGGAGGCGCCATCAGGGGTTCATCTGAGGCCCTAATCGGGGTGTGGTAGCTTTGGGTGGCAGATTCTGCCTAAAGCTTCGACATTTTACACCAAAAGATATGAATGTTTAATGTTTTCACCATAAATCCCAGTAGATTAATTTTATGTTTTTAATCCTTTTGGGGTTTTAAGGGACCTCATCTGTGGCTTTTGGGAAGAAATAGGGGTTTCAAGTTATTTCAGGGGTTTTCAGTTTAGAAAAAATCATGAACACAATAGGTATTTCAAGGAATAGACACCTTGTGTTCTTAATATTAGGGGAAGATGGGTTTTTGGGACTACACACTATTTAATAGGGGTACACTCCATGTAGTAGCGACATAGGTTGTATCAGGGACACATGGATGTGTAGGGTACACAGCCAGATCCCATACAAGGTACACGACCTGTGGCTGTGTAATGTACTTGGACAGAACACATGTGGTGGTCAACTATATTGCTATGAAATATCAAATTTATTATGTTTTAAAATTTTATTTATAGAAATTTATAGACCCTAGGTTGTATCTCAAGGATCAATGGATATTTAAAGTGCATATCTTTAATTAAAAGAAATAAAAGAAGGGGTGGTTTTGAAAATAGTTTTTAAAATATATTAACATACTTTAAAAAGTTTTATAATTGAAAAAAGAAGTGTATTTTGAAAAATATATGATAAATATGTGATCATTGTTAATTTACTACACCACTTTAAAATATCCTGGTTCATAGTTGATTAAAAGGCTTTGGTGTAATTTTTTCATTGAGGGTTAACCAAGATCTTGGTTATCCATAAATCCTCTAAAACAATGAACATATGACTAAAATATGACATAAAAATTATGCATCCAAGTACTAGTTTGTTATCATTCTTTATGTTTTTTCAAAAAACACCAAAATATCACATTTTTTGGAAAGAATGGTATTATTATATTTTCTAATCAGACAAAACAAGTCACACAATAAAATTACAAACTAATAGGTTATGAAATAAAAATTATTTCAATTTAATGAATCAAAACAAGTTATGATATATCTTAAATAAAAATTAAAAACCACAATATACACCAAACTAGTAGATAACTATTTGTTGGAAACCCCTCTTTAGGTGTGTATCTTCAACGTAACAATCAACCACTATTTATCCCACCATCGAGAGGAGGTAGAGAATTGAGAAGAACCCAAAATACACCCTTTATGTACCTATGAGGATAGGTAACTCTATAACATATAAAGGTTTTATAGGATACCTTTGGGACACCAAAATAATAGCACCATACCCCCAGCTCAAACATACAAGTGTGGTGCCCATGGATCCAATTTATAGCCAAAGGGGAAGGTGGTCTTGGGAAACATATTTTCGAGGAACCACTTGGATCATAGTATTGGGTGACACGATATTCTTTTCTCAATTTTTAAAAAACTAAAATTTGTAGACCCCACTATTTCTTATCTCCACATAAAATTTGGAAACATTTTGAGACTTACATCCTGAGATATGTCCAAATTACACAAGTGAACTTGAGACTATGAACAATGAATATTCCCACCAATGATGGAATATTTTGGGATATAAAAGGGATGAATTAGGATTCTAGAGAAATATATCCAACATAGTTGTCCATTAATCCACTAATTTTCATCCTAAATGGATTCATAGATTATCCATATTATGCATTTTAGTCCACATATGTGTTTGGGATCTTTTTTATTTTGGATCATTTTTCTTTAATTTCACCATGGGATCTCCAAATAACCTCCACATAGATTGTAATCATAAAAAATAGGTAATATTTTTCTTTTTAATAGTAATAAACATTAACTAATTGAACCAAATGTGAAGTGAATTTTTTATTATATTTGGAATTTATAATACAAATTCAATTTAACTTATTGTAATAATGGAGTAAATGAAATAATGAATCATGTTGTGATTAGGGGTACTTGGCTAGGTACACAGATAGACACCCCAAGTGGGGTATATTCCATATACAATGGTGGTATATTCTATGTCTGTCAACATACACATAGAGTGGGAATGAGGTATAAGGTGAAGTACCCATGTGGGCATACACGTTGGGTATAGGGTGAAAACACCATGTACTTTGTTAAAGTACACACCGATTGACCTAGTTCATGTGGACAGGGAGGACCTTCGGGGTTACATACTGTGTACCTGAAGTACATTCCATGCACTTTTCTTTCCATGGTGTGTTTTTCCTTTTTTTCATCCTACATTCATAATGAGACTTGTGATTAGTCCATTATGAGTGTTTGTTATGTATATCATGATGGTGGATTTATTTTGGAATTTAGAGGATGTTTGGATTGTGTTTTGGATTGAAAGAACTTGCAAGATGAATTCTTCGACGTTTTCTTTTAGAATCCTCCATGTTGTTGGGTTGTGAGTTATAAGTCCTTGGTTAGGGTTGAGAGATTGATGGTTGTACTAACCAGAGTGTTCCATGGAGATATGTTTGAGGTTATTTTGTATGTATTATAGAAGACATTATCTAATAGTAACATTGAGGATATATTGATTTGTCACTTCATGATGAGACTAGTGGCTAAAGGTTAGAGCAGTTGAGGTTTAGCTCTTGGGTTTGAGGATTAGAGTTGTCGGAGACTTTGGGATGGGTTGATTATGTAGGAAGTTGGTTATGATCAAGTTCCATTTATATGTTGATATAATTATAATCTAATCTTTATGATTCCATTTTTGTATATTTATTGATAGATTTATCAGTCATTATCATAGTCGGCAGTTGATAATGTATGTGTGTCATGGTTCAACATGTGATGAGGAGCCCTTATAGGATCCTAAATTTGATGTGGTTATGAGGACAATTGAGATAGCTTGGTTGGAATGCTTAGATTTGGGAATCCCCTTTGGGTTTATTTTTGGTTGAGGATTAGTTGGAGTCCATTGAGGGACATTTGAGTTGTTTCAACACTAGGTGCATCCTATGATTTAGATGAGCTAGGGAAACCCCTCATGGAGTAACCAGATCTTGCTATTCCTATTAGGGATTTTTTAGATATATTTATAGGTATTAACAAGATCTTGGGTGCAGTATTGGTGTCCCTGGGGGTATATCACTTTATATTGTGACCCCGAGGACCATGGGATCCCCGAGTTTGGTTTAAAATTTAGGTGGGTTGTTGAAAGCCCATTGTGGATGTTTGTTGGATATTGAGATCCAAGGGTATGGGAAGGATGTGTGATTTTTGGGATGATATTATATCAGTACTTATATTTTATCTACTTGGGTGTTGGGTTCACAGTTGGATCATACCATGTTCGGTTGGCCTTCAGCGGTGATGTTTCAGGTAGTTTCTATTTAGGATGCTTGTTTGAGGAGGTGACCCTTGGGATATTTTGGATTAGGTGATGGTACTAAGTTTTGATATGGTTTTATCCTCAGTTGGATAGATATGGTTAGAAAATATTCGTGAGATAATGGGTAATTTGGATGAGTTCAACCCCCCTCTAGTTGAGTATGAACCATGGCTAGAGTTTCTTCAGCATCGTGAGGTGTTGTGGTACTCACAGAGTGGGTTTTTTCTACCATGGATGATTTTGTACTCCTAGAACCAACAATTATATTCACTTTTGGTTCTATATATGGATCCCATGGATTTTTTTAGGTCTATAACTGGTGCCTGATTCTTTTTGTAGAACCTTCAGGACTGACAGGTTCTCTAGTTGTTTTGGCCTAAATGTTTTTATCTCAATTTCAGATTATGTTGTTCTTGTCTCAGATCCCAATAGGTGTTCTTTTTTTTATAGGGATGTTTATGGTTATGACCTATGGTCTGACATTAATTCATTTTTTCATTTAGAAATATTTGATATCTTGGGTTGATCTAGTGGATGCACCATATTTCAGGTTCCTGGGTGAGCCGTGTGTTGTGAATCCTCTTCCAGGGGCCAGAGTGGGGGTAGACATACCATTTGTGTTAGGATAGAAATTTTAGTTGGTTGTTTTACTTGTTTTTCCACAATTTTATATAGTTTTTTATATAATTATTTATATTATTAGTTTCAAATAGGATGGGCATATCACATGTTCATGGACTTGTTATGATAATAGATTATAGGTTATATCACACACTAGCTCGAGCTTCCATATGACCTGAAACCTAACCTGATTCTCCAAAATGGTTGAAGGGATCCCCATATTCTAGAAACTAGTTCCTGAGAATCACAGGAATCCATTTGGGAATGATTTCTCCCAAATAAAAGATAAATAATAGCAAAAAATATATAAATAATCCAAAATAAATAAACAAGCCTAAAAGGTCATACCAAATTACCCCGATCCAAAAATTTTACATATTCACAAAAAGAAATCCAATAAAAAGTTACACCCATGAATAATAGATAGAATTATAGTTTGAAAATAAAAAAAACCATAAACCAAATAGATCCGAGCCCAAACCACCTCTAAGAAATCATTGGTTGCTCACCACCACCAAACTCACCCCACGCTAGCCACGATGAACAAGAATGGATCTAAATGAGAACCTGAAACCTCAAATATATAGGTGTGAGCTAAAAATGATTGTAGTCTACCGAAACCCATTGAATCTATGAAATATTTTTCTTAAGGAAAATAATCAATGCTAGTTTGAAATAAAGTTTGAAAGTAAGATTTTCACATATATTGTTTAGATACCCCAAACAATTATATAATCATATTTCAAAACATTTCTCTCTATTTTACAAAACCAAACTGACACATTAGGAAAAAAACCACTAGAATAAGTCTATTTCAAACCACACACACCATTAACATTTCTCAAAAGAAACCCATTTATTTCATCTAAATGAATAGGGTTACTTGAAAAGTTTAAACTGGATGAATCCATATTTTTAAGATAACATCCATTTTGAAATACACTTTATAGAACCCACACAAGTTTCTTTTTATAGGAAAATTGGTTTCCCATAAATCTTATAAAACTCACTTTTATAAGGAAAATGACCTAACACACACAGATGGGTTAAACACAACATGTAGGCACCATGCTTATTCCAAGGAATATATGAATATAAATGACAGAAGGTTATATAACAATAAAAGTGGGAGAAATGATAGAAAAAAATAACTATATTAAACTACCCTCAATCTCTAACTAATAATCAAGAAAATTGAATGTTTCATGGGATCTACTCAGGGATTCCTAACATGAAAAACATATAACTTTACAAGGGTATATCCACCCTAAACTAAGAACCGAAATGCACAAAATTCCAAACTACATGTCATCTAATTATCTCCAACAATCATCACTATGATTAAAAACCCCCCACCTATACCTCTGTTCCTAACATAACTAAAGTGAAACTAGTAGTGTGTGAACTAACAAGAGGAAATGGGTATATTTTCTACTTAGTACCCAGTTTTCCATTACCAATAATGGAAGTAAGGTATAGAAGAAAATGAGCCAAGTCTAACACACAAGGAAAAACCATAACTACCATCACCCCTAACACCCAATGTTAAAAATCCCAATACATGAAAAAATAAACCCATATCATAATAATAACATTCCCACAAAAGGGGAACAATAATATTAACATAGTGATAATAAACCCACATAAGTGGTATGAAAACAAGGGGAAATAAAGAGGTATATCATATCTACCATTAAAAAAAAAGTTCAAACTAGGCCTTTAATACCGAAACATGACTTGGAATGTCAATCCCATTTACATTTAATAAAAAAACCATTCTCAAACACTATTTGGAAAATGTTGAAAATCACCCACACATTCAACATAATTAAATAATACTCTTAAATAGGGTTCTTCCACTTTGAAATCCAGAAAAAGGCCAAAGGAAAACCATTTCCTTCAAAACCTTTCAAAAATCAAATAGGGAATTATTCACAAGGGGTAAACCACACACACATATCAAAACACTATTTGAAATCAAAATAAAAAAACCTTTTCCATATTATTTTGAGTTTAAAACCTCATATCAAAACCAAATTCCTTTTAAAACCATATAAGAAATCCCTACAGACATTAAAAAAATAGCACCATTAAACATTTCATTTCAATCATGAAAATGAGGAATTTTCATGAAAAAAATAAATGCCAAGATCAAAACCCTAAGAAATAGTTTCAAATAACATCAAAGATATCACATATATTCATAATTTTTATAAAATTGAATTTATAAAGAACAATATCCTCATGAATTACAAAATTAAATAATATCATTGAAACACCTACCTCAAAGAGATTAGAATCAATCTGAATCACTTTGCAACACGTCTCCTTCAATGGAGACCACACCCACAAGAATTTAAGCAATGTCTACAAACCATAGACACCAAAAAAAAATTGGATCCACCTGGAACCCTAAAATCATCCATTAGAGACCTATGATTCATATGGGAATCCAAAACCAAGAGAAAAGAGAGGGATAAGGGAAGAAGAGAGAAATGGAGGAATAAATACCTCAATATCTCTTAGAAATCACCAAAGAGAGTCCATGAATCAAGTGTATGAATGTGGGGGAGCTCTTACAAGTATCAAAAGTTTCAACCAATGTACGAGGGTTGAAATGGGGATAAAAACCCCTTAAAATAAAAGTGGATAAATTTGAGAAAAACAAAAAATTAAACACCTTGATAGGTTGCATGGTTTGGATGCACGATTTTCCAAAGGGTGTGACAATCGTTCCCTAACCACTACCTAGGATAGGTACACCATCACATGGTTACTCCTTGGGTGTCGTATGGTTTTAAAAAACCATACTCCTAACCCCTAATACACCCCATTCCAGCATGACCTCTAGGGAGCTCTACAACATTTAAAAAATAGTGCAGGAGCTATAAAGAAAAGGCTCTACGAAAATAATAAACCCAACCACATGGACAACACTAAACTCATGGGATAAAAATACTCCTACAAAAAATATTATAAAAACAAAAAATTTCAGCCCATAAGAAACCAAAACTAAAAACCACTGTATAAAATATAGAATAATACAAAATAAAAAACATCGTGACACATGGGGCGCCACAGGTTCACCATTTGGGGTGGCCTACTAAGTTTTATTTTTCACACCTTGTATGTGCACTGTATTGTATGTGAAAAATTGATGTATTATTTCATGATGGAGAATAGTTTTAATGATGTATGGGGCCGAGTCCCAAAGATTCTTGATCAAGATAAGCCGCTTGTTTGGTGTCTTAGGATTAGGTTAATGTAGCTTGATCATCTTGGAGACTCAATACGTGGTTTAGCTTGAGGATGGAAGTAGACCCTGATGCATTTATTTTTTGTTTTATTTTTAATTTGTATATGAGGTCATCCCAGTGGGATACCATCTATTTTATGTTGTATATGCTGGATTTTTTTATGACTATATGCCTCATTTATTTTATTTTATATTGATTCTATTATAGTTATTTATTATGCACAATTTTATGCATATCCTCATGGATGTTTTGGTTTTTTATACTATTATTTAACTTTGATAAGAGGTTATAGTATCTCTACAATACCTAGTAGACCCTTGCTGCTAGTCAGAAGTATTTTGTGTATGGGGAGGTGAACTTGAGGCCTTGTGGAAAGCCAGATCGGGTGATGTGTCAGGTCGACCCAGGATGGTTCATTACAAAATGGTATCAAGGATTTTTGGTCTTAAGATTTGGGGAGTTAGTACACAGGTGTTCTAATATAGTGTGACTAATTTTCATAGATATCATAATGGTGTGTTGTGAATAACTTTACCGATATGAAGTTTAAGTTTCCAGGGAATGATATTTGTTTTCTTGGATTCTGTTTTTACAGTTGTGTGATTTTACCTAATGTGTTGCACTTGGGTTTTTAGATTTATGTTTTATTTTATTTTTGTGATCTTGTCCCATGGGAGATATTTTAGTGTTCGTGAATCATTATAGGAATGTTGTATTCACCGGAAATATGCCTGTATGTGGTGTTTTTCTAATGATGGAGATTTAGTTGTTTAGGGTGTCTGTAATTTCTCATACAATGTTTTCTCATAAAAGTACATGGTGGCATTATAATCAATTGAACCACATGTATATATTTTAATCTAATAACAAGACATGTGGATAGATGGTGAGATGTTCACCAGTGATGGAGATTTAGTCCCTTTTTTGAGGGATCCATGGAGACCCATGTGGGTTAGTAATGGGATCTGAGTGATTTATTGGCACTCAATAAGGGTAAAGATGCATAAACGAGATTTGTATTGGAATATAGTTGAACTAAGGTGGTGGTTTATATAAATTAATAGGTTTTTGTTTCTTGGGAGGTATATTTTCTTTCCACATGTTTTCTTTCAGGTCTTACTATGACACCTCAAACCTAGTTCACATGTAATAATAATATCATGGTTTTATTCTATTTAATTTTTATGTTATCTGAAAAAAGTAATACTTATAAAAATAAGAATTTCCTTATTCAATAAACACTAAAAATGATTACATTGCTTCAGGGATAAGAGAATCAAACTAACAAAAAATACCCACTAAAATACCTATTAAAATTACAGGGAGACTACCAAATACAAGAAAAATCCCATGATAATAGTGGGGGTCCTTCGGATCTGTCACAATGAACATCAATACATAGAGGACCATAGAAACCATACAGATTATCAGAGGAATGAGGAGAAACATCTTCTTGCCCCAACATTTGAAATTGGAATGCCAAAATTCAAGTTTTTAGAAAGCCTAAGTAAATTCTACTGTTGCCTCCTTTAGGTGACCGTTGAATCTCTAACGGCCATAAGACCATATAGACTTTGGGTTTTCTAGTAGTTTAAATTAAAGTATCTAGGTATAGTGAGTTTTCTCAGTGTTTAAAGTGTGCATTGAAGTTACAACAATAAATATATTTTTAATAAAATCTTTATATATATATATATTAGAGGTATACTTATATAAATTTTAATATGGGTTTGAATCATAACCCTTGTGTTTTAAAAGAAATACCAAGAGAATTATGTACTTGTTACAACTTGGTTTTGGTACAAAGAAATATATTTTTGAGTTTGAAATTTTGATTTGGACAAATAAAAATAATATCTATTGTTTTATTTGATATTTTATCTACACATAGTGAATTAAGTATTTAAATATTTAAAATTTCTTGAAAATATTTTATAAATGTTTTCATCCCTGGATGTATAAACACAAGGTCTTAACGGAAACTAGGTTTTTGATTTTTATATAAATAATATAATATTTTCTTTATGATGTACTAAACTTTTATTTATAACTTTGTGTTGTAAAATTTAGTGTCTATAAAAATAAAGAAAAATATTGGTTTTAGGACTTCGTTTAGTCATAATAGAGAATTCAAATTCTTTTTTTTAAGACACCTATATATTTATATGAAAACCTATTTTTATGTTTAACAAAAATGAACTTTTACTTTGCTAAAAATATGGGTGAGTACAACACCTTCCCGAGGACCACCTTTTAGGAATCCACTCAAGGCCTTAGTGGAAGTCTCACACTCATCCCTTAAAAAATTGTCCATGGCAGTGCACACATGGTGCATGCTAAGTTGCGCGCACAGGGGGCATAGTAATCTCGAAGCATGTACAGGCGTTGGTGTGTAAGGGAACTAAAGAAACCCACCATGCGGGGTAGCATAGCGATAGGGGTGGGTGAAGAGAGTGCCTGCAGAACCCATTATGGGGTTGTACCGGGAAGGGGAGGGAGTATTCTGAGCTACAGTCGTGAGCATCGGGCTTAAAAGGGAGATGAAAAATCCATCCCATTTTTGATGTGGGATGGGAATTTTAATGTGGGATCGTGTCTGGACCGTTAGATCATGCAGTGTTCAATCTGAGCCATCTGATCATTTTGGTCCTAGATTACTAGAAGCCACATATTTCCCTCTACATTTTTACCAGCCATCCAATCCATCAGGATCTAATCAAAACCGTTTAAATTTTTTTAAAACATCACTTCACTCATAGCAGTCTGATCAAATATGATCTAATCTGGACCTTCCATCTCTTTTTAAATCTCCAAATCACCCCAAGACGTCTAATCTGATCCCACTTAAATAGGGTCGTCCATTTTATTCCCAGTTTTCTTCCCCGTCTCCTTCTTCTTCTTCCTCCCGCATGGGCCGCACCAGTAGCCATGCTACTCTTTATTTTCATTTTTTCCTACACCCGTGACACTGGGTGGCCCCTATTGTCTCTCATTTTCCACAAGACCATACACCCTCAGTCTTATTTTAAACTAAGGAGTCTCGGTTTTCCTTGAAAATTGCATTAAAAATATATTATATATAATTTATATATACAACTCAACTTGCACTCAAACCCTATAGGTTCTCCACTCTCCAATGCCTCCATAGAGCTTCCATGGACCTCTCCTCCTCCTTCGAACCAAGTAAGGGACCAAGATTTTCTTTCCTTGTTTCAGTTTGGAGATATATATATAAATATGTTCATGTAAGTATAAACATATACATATATAAATACGGTTGAGTATAAGACCCACTAATTTCTTCTTTGATGGTGAATATTTAGTCTTAAATGTGTTCTTAATTCTTTACCGAACAAGGGTTTGAGTTTTTATGTGTTGATATATATATATATAAATATATATATATATGTCATTGTATACATAGGCATATATGTGTATATATTTCATAAGAATACCATTTATATTTTATGGCACGTTTTGAAATTAATGAACCCCCGAGTAAATAATGTTCCCCATCTGTTCAAAACAAGTAAGTATCATTAAATGGTTAGTGTAAGACCCTTATGTACACCATGTATATTTCAGTTATATGAATATATATGTATATATATAAACTTGGATCCTAATTATAATTTATATTTTCCAAATATTGTTGAGATTGAATTACAAATGTGGTTTTTTAAATATGAAAGGTTTTTATTTAAAAAAATTGCAATCCTTTATATACACCCTTGTGTATAAACGGATTACACAACACTAAACCATAGATAATTTAGGATTTTCCTAATTATATACATTTTATGTGTTTATTAATTATCAATAATTCATGAGTAATAAATTTTGTGGTTTTCCACTCTTATATACATTTTTCTGAAGTGAAAAATTGAGTTTTTGAATAAACAAATTCTTCAACTTGTTTCAAAGAAAAATTATCTTCTAGTTAAGAAAGTGGGTATTTATCTACCCACATGTCTTATTTCAAGATTCTCCTAATTATATAAATTTTGTATATGAATATATATGTATGTCATAATTATTTTCATAAATATTAAATTGTAATGTTTTAGTAAGTGGAGTGGTTGATTGGAAAGTTTTTCAATCTTTAACATTGTGATTAAATAATTGAGAAATACTGTTGTGGTATGTTAATATATGAACATTTGAGTATTGGGTTTTTATAAAACTGTGTGTTTAATACTTAAAATGAATATTTTGTGTACCCTAAATCAGTTATTTATTAAATACTTGATGAATTTCCTTTATGAATTTCTGGATCCTAAAATGTTTACTCTCATAGTATGAATCTTATAATTTAAGGGTCATCATTGTATATTTCAAAACTATATTTTATGTTCATCAGTTATTGTCACATGTGGTATAATTTTCTTAACATACATGTCATTTATTTCCATAGCCATGCAGTTGTTAGTATTGTTATTAAAACATATATGCATGACTCACTTTATATATGAAAATGCTAAAAACTGTAATCAAACTCAAAGGACTTTTATAAAATAAAGAATTAATTTATTCAAAGTGGTATGAGGCACTTTGAATAATATGAAATGAGAAATTAAATTATTCAAAGTGTTATAAGACACTTTAAATAATATGAATTGAGAAACCAAGTAATATGTGACACTTGGAATGATAAGTGATTAGTAATTTAATAAATTACAGTGGTTTGATGCACTTTTATTTAAAGAAATGAAGAATGCATTAGACTTAGTATGTGTCGAGTGGGGCCCTCTATAGCCCCTCAGTGCATCAGTAGGTGTCATGAGACAAATAGATGTATAATTGGCCAAGGCCTTTCCCAATTATGATTTATGAACTTTGGCTGGGGCCTTAATCATATCAGATGTCCTGGACAAGGCCTTGAAAAATATTTCATGGTTAACCAAGTGAAAAATCGACTAGTAGAATATTCATGGTTAAAGAGATTATACTTATGAGAATCAGAAGAAGTAAATTCTTATGACATAATTTGTATTAAACGCTCAATGATTTATTTGATAGTTTATTATTTAGAGTTAGTAAGGAAAGATTCAGTGTTATTATTTTATGCGCAACTCTGATCATGTATTACTCTCACTTGTAAATTTTGTTCTTTTACATTCGCATTTCATACTTATTTAAGATAGAATGACTCTTAATTTATATGTTGTACACCATATATTCGGAATAAGAATTCTTATGTTTGGAACATATTTCTTTGTAACACTATTTGTGTTCTTGGAAATGTTAACTTATAATTCTTGGACAAATGTTATGTTATTATTCATGTGTTACAGCTATCATTAAGAAAATGTTTTATGAAAATTTTTAAAGGATTGTTTTCAAAAATATTAATTTGATATATTTCCTTATTTTGAAAACCCCTTACTAGGAATTCGTATGATCACTATACATTTTATCTTAAATTTTACAGGTTTAGTAGATTTGAGATACACTGATTGGTATCAGATTTGTGGATATTATTTTCCCTTTTAGTTTTGATGGAATTGTAATAATTGTATCTAGTTCTCTAGGACCTAAACAAAAAAGATCCTCTATAGTGGAACATGATGTGTAATGATCAGCCATTCTTTTATAAAAAAAGAAAATTACACACCATGTTTTATGTAAAACCGCAATAGCTCCGTGGTATTCCAAGTCCGGGGTAGGAAAATTGGTATCATAGGATTGGTTTAGACAACCCTGGAAAATTAAAACGACATTAAAAACTTGATTATGTTTTATTAAGTAGAAATTTCCTTAAAAAATTCAGAATGCAGACAAATCAAGACTTTTGTCTTTTCCAAGGGAAGTATTAGAAACTATAGTGGAAAAATCATATCTAGAAGGCTACGAGGTTTTTGAAAACCTTCAATTGTTGTGAAAACACCTCTACCATATATCTAATTCTCTTTGTGCACTCCAACTCCACAGATGAGGAGGCTTCGACTATTTTCTGATGATGAACCCTCAATTCTCGTTCTATGCATGGAAGGGAAAATATCTTGAGGGTTTATTTAAATGCTTTACCCTAGGCGGGAATGCTACATATCGAGAAGAAGTTCAGGAGGATTCCTAGGAGGGTGTACCCTGAGTAGTGTACCTATGTAAAATATTGACTTATGGTCTCCGTGGTCAAGTTATGGACTTCAAAATTTTTGTGGATGAGTCTTCTCGATTGTATTACCGACATCAAGTTCATACTGATGTCGCTAAACTTGATGCACACCATTCTTATCTCACACTGAACTTCAAATGTTCACATGTAGTTGATCGTAGTTTCCCGCATTGCATCTGGACCAAATAGATTGAAGAGTTTAGAACCTCTTTGGGGATCCGCTTATCTGGGAATTGGGGAAATCTCCAACATCGGTGAAATCAGGGAAGTTTCATCATGGAGGATGTCATGAAATTCATACTTGTGTTTTGTGAGAGGGGTCGAGTAGTTATGTAATACATTGCATTTTATGAACTTTGTATAATTAGATAATGTAATATTATACATTATGTTTTAGTACGTTAACATAATCTATTTTTATATGGTCATTCCTTAATGAGTAAAACATGTCTCTTGAAAATTTTCAGATTGAAGACATGAGTTCACCAACCAACCTCTTATCACTGCATGCCAAATTATTTGCACACATAATCGTTGAATAATGATCAGGAGACTATGAACCATTTAAAAACCTATGCTTAATGTAGAAGTGACATTATAATGTGTCGCTTATCTCAAATATCCACCGTTCCTAAAAAGGAGAGAGAAACATCTGTCACCGTATTGCAAATAAACAATTATTAGAGTATAGGCAGGTGGAGAAGTACTACAAACGTCTTTTCTTATGCATCAACTTATTTGAGAACTATAAAGCTTTGAGAAAGTTTCATGAAGTTTCTTTGGAGTGTGACCATCGAGTGGACTATATTATCCAAATACTAACTTTTTCTATGAATGGTATGCTTAATGACATCCCGATTTTCAAGTATGATATAGTTTGAGGGATTTATAGAGATCTGGTCCACTCTCAAATCTCTAATCTCCACACCACACAAGTCTTCCTTGGGAAACATGAATTCTTTATGCATAGGAATGACCCAAGCTGCTCTTAGTTCTCTCAGTGTATTTGGGTCAAAGATGTTTAGGGATTGGAAACCAATCTAGTGATCCCCTAGGGGGGGGGGGTTGGCATATTGTTAATGTTAGACAACATTGTGAGGGGATGTTGGAAGTGATGTCTGTCTAGTTCTACTGGTGTTTGTGAATGAGTATTTTAGAAATGTGAGGATGAAATTATTTGATGGGGGAATAATAAATTGACACCCTGAACCTATTTCACATGTAATAATAATATCATGGTTTTATTCTGTTTAATTTTTATGCTATCTAAAAAACAATACTTTTAAACACAAGACTTTCTTTATTCAATGAACACTGAAAATGATTACATTTCTTCAGGGATAAGAGAATGAAACTAACCAAAAACACCCACTAAAATACCTATTAAAATTACATGGAGACCACCAAATACAAAAAAAACCTCAGATGACAGTGGGGGTCCTTTGGATCCGTCACAATGAACATCAGTACATCCAGGACAACAACAATCATGCTGAGCATCAGAGGAATGATGAGCATCATCTTCTTGTCCCAACGTTTGAAATTGGAATAACACAATTCCTGTTTTTGTATGGCCTAATTAAAGTCTATTGTTTCCTCCTTTAGGTGACCATTGAGTCTCTAACGGCCATACAACCATATATCCTTTGGGTTTTCTAGTAGTTTTAATTAAATTATCTAGGTATAATGAGTTTTCTATGTGTTTAAAGTGTGCGTTGAAGTTACAACTATAAATATGTTTTTAATAAACTATATATATATATATATATATTAGAGGGATAACGATTTAATGTTTATGATGGGTTTGAATCATAACCATTGTGTTTTAAAAGAAATACCAAGAGAAGTATGTACTTGGTAATTCTTGGTTTTGGTACAATGAAACATATTTTTGAGTTTGAAATTGTTCTTTGGACAAATGAAAATAATAAATATTGTTTTATTTTATATTTTAAATATGCTTAGTGAATTGTGTATTTAAATATTTAAAATGTCTTGAAAATATTTTATAAATGTTTTCATCCCTGGATTTATAAAAACAAGGTCTTAACTAAAACTATGTTTTTTATTTTTTTAATACTAATATAATATTTTCTTTATGATGTAGTAAAATTGGATTTATAACTTTTTGTTTTAAAACATTATTTTTTATAAAACTATGGAATATATTAGTTTTAGGACATTTTTTAGACATAATAGAGAATTCATATGCTATGTTTGAAGACACCTATATATGTATTTCAAAACATATTTTTATATTTAACGAAAATGAACTTTTACTATTCTATAAAAATGGGTGAGTACCCTAGCTTGCTGAGGGCCACCTTTTAGGAAGCCACTCAAGGACTTGGTGGGCATCTCACACTCATACCCTACCACATGTCTTAGGGCGGTGCATGAATGGTTCATGTGAAGTCATGCACACATGGGGCATAGTAATCCCTAAGGGCGCACGACCAAGCGTGTGCAAGGGAACCAGAGCGCGCCACCGTGCGGGGCGACACAACAGTAGGGGTGGGCTTAGAGCATGCCCACAAAACATGGTACGGGGTGGTAATGGTAGTGGGGAGGGAGTATTTTGAAATATTACAGGGAGTTCTAGGCTTATAAGGGGGCCACGAAACCCACCCCGTTTCGACATGGGACGAGAATTTTAATGCAGGATCACATCTGGACCGTCAGATCCCACCGCGTGTGGTTTGAGCCATCTGATTGATTTTGTCCTTTATTCCTAATGGTTGCGGATTACCCTCTGCATTTTTACCAGTTGTCCAATCCATCAGGGTCTAATCACAACCGTTTAAATTTTTTAAAAACACCGCGTAACTCACAACTGTCCGATCAAATATGATCTAATTTGTACCAACCATCTTTTTTTAAATCCTTGTATCACCCCAAGTCCTCTGGTCCAATCCCACTTAATCTGGGCCATCCATTTTATTCCTGGTTTTCCCCTATCACCTTCTTCTTCTTCCTCATGTGAGCACTGCACCAGTAGCCGTCGTACTCCTTCTTTTCATTTTTTTCCACACCTGTGACCCCAGGTGGCCCCTGTTGTCTCTCATTTTCCACAAGACCAGACACCCTCGGTCATATTTTAAACTGGGGACTCACAGTTTTCCTTGCAAATTGAATTAAAAATATATTATATATAATTTATATATACAACTCGACTTTCACTCAAACTTTACAGGTTCTCCACTCTCCATGGCCTCCATCGAACTTCCCCGGACCTCTCATACTCCTGCGAACCAAGGGACCTAGATTGTCTTTCCTTGTTTCAGTTTGTATATATATATATGTACATATATGTATACACATATACATCTATAAATATGGTTGAGTATAATACCCACTAACTTCTTCTATGATGGTGAATTTTTAGTCTTAAATATGTTTTTAATCCATTATCGAATAAGGGTTTGAGTTTTTATGTGTTGATATATATATATATATATATGTCAATGTATACATTAGCATATATGTGTATATATTTTATAATCCAACCATTTATATTTTATTTCACGTTTTAAATTACTGAACCCTTGAGTAAATAATGTTCCTAATCTGTTCAAAACTTGTAAGTATCATTAAATGGTTAGTGTAAGACTCTTATGTACCCCATGTATATTTCGGTTATATCAATATATATGTATATATATAAACATGGATCCTAAATATAATTTAGATTTTCCAAATATTTTTGAGAAGGAATAGAAAATGTGGTTTTTGAAGTATAATGGTTTTTATCTTAAAAAAATACAATCCATTATATACACCATTGTGTATAAATGGATTACACAACATTAAACTTTAGACAATTTTGCATTTTCCAAATGATATACTTTTGATGTGTTTAGTAATTATGGAGAATCCATGAGTAATAATGTTTTGGGTTTTACACATGCATATACATATGTCTAAAGTGGAAAAATGATGTTTTTCATAAACATATTCTTCAACTTGTTTCAAAGAAGAATTTTCTTCAAGTTAAGAAAGTGGGTATTTGTCTACCCACATGTGTTATTTCATGATTATTCTAATTTTGTAAATTGTGTATATGAATATATATGTATTTTATAATTATTTTCATAAATATTAATTGGTAATGTTTTAGTAAGTGTTGTGGTGAATTGACATGTTTTTCCATCTTTAACATTGTTACTAAATAATTGAGAAATACCCTCGTGGTATGTTAATACAAGAACATGCGAGTATTGGGTGCTTAGACAACTATGTTTTTAATACATCATATGAATATTTTTTTACCCAAAATCAGTTATGTATTCAATCCTTGATGAATTTTCTTTATGAATTTTTGGATCCTAAAATTGTTACTCTCATAGAATGTATTTTAGAATTTAAGGGTTATCATTTTATGTGACAAACCTTTATTTTATGTGCTTTAGTTATTGTCACATGTGGTATAATCTACTTATCATACTTTTCATTTATTTCCATATCCATGTAGTTGTTAGTATTTTCACTAAAACTTATATGTATGACTTACTTTGTATATATAAATGTTAAAGAATGTAATCAAACTCAAATAGACTTTCATGGAATAAAGAATTAAATTATTCAAGGTGGTATGGGACACTTTGAATAATATGAAGTGAGAAATTAAATTATTCAAAGTTGTATTAGACACTTTGAATAATATGAAATGAGAAACCAAGTAATATGTGACACTTGGAATAATAAGTGATGATTAATTTAATAAATCAAAGTGCTTTATGCACTTTGATTTAAAGATATGAGGAATTCATTGGACTTAGTAAGTGTCGGGTGGGCCTGCTATAGCCCCTCGGTGCATCGGTAGTTCCCATGAGACAAATATATGTGGAATTGGCCGAGGCCTTTCGCAATTATTATTTATAGATTTCGGCAGAGGCCTTAATCATATTAGATGTCTTGGTCGAGTCCTTGAAAAATGTTTTAGAATGTCCAACATATGCACTACCTTCATTATAACTATAAAATTTAATTAACCAATTGAATATTTGACTACTAGAATATTCATGGTTAAAGACCTTGTACTTATGAGAATCAGAAGAAGTAAATTATTATGGAATAATGTGTATTCAGCACTCAGAGAATTATTTTCTAATTTATGATTTATATTTATTAAGTAAAGATTCAGTGTTATTATTTAATGCGCAATTGTGATCATGTATTACTCTCAGTTGTAAATATTGTACTTGTAATTTCTCATGTCATACTTATTTAAGTTAGAATGACTCTTACTTTATATGATACACTCCATATATTCTGAATGATCATGCTTATGTTTGGAACATATTTCATTGTCACTCTGTTAGTGTTCCTATATTTTTTCACTTATAATTCTTGGACAAATTTTATGTTATGAATCATGTGTTAAAACTTTCATTATGAATATGTATTAGGAAAAATTTTAAAGTAATGTTTTTAAAAGGATTTATTTGATATATTAACTTATTTTTAAAACCCCTTACTGGTCATTCATATGATTACCCTACATTTTAACTTAAATTTTACAGGTTTAGTAGATTTGAGATACACTTTTTGATGGAAGCTTTGTGAAGATTATTTTCCCTTTAAGTTTTGAAGGAATTTTAATAATTTTATATGGTTCTCCTTGACCTAAACCAGAAAATACTCTTTAGTGGAACATGATTTGTAATGATCATCTGTTCTTTAAAAAAAAGAAAATTACACACCATGTTTTATGTAAAACTGCCCCAGCTCTGGGGTATTCTGGGGCCGGGGAGTGACATTACGATGGGGCCTATATGCCAACTATCACCGATATCTTGGACGGGCATGGATTTTCTTCCTTGGTGAATCTTTCGAGGTCTTCTATCACCAGGATGTGATTCAGAATGAGGATTTAAGATGATTGAGAATTAAATCACTGTGAATTATCCTAGTCACATGGAGGAATTGAGAGAGATGGTTGGTTTGAACCCAGTCCAAGCTCATTTTGGTTGTGCTTTGGGTAGTGCAGTGGAAGGGTTGTTGGATGCTAGTGTCTTCAAATCAATTGCCTAGTGGAGGGTGGTTGTGTGTTTGATCTCAGAATGAGGTAGATGACTCAATATGAAGATTATTTATAGGGGTAGTTATGTTTTTTGGAACTGACCTATGTGAGGATCATGGTGAGTGGTTTTAGGTGGGTTATCATGGATTTCTTAGGACTTGTCCCATGTGATCATGATTCCTATATCTCATTCAAAAGAAGTTTTAGAAAATCCTTGTGGTGGGGATTTCCCCAAATTCTATTAAAGTCCATGATCCTCGTTTAAGTGGGATATTGAGCGTGGAGGTTGTGGGTTTTGTGTTTGTATTCAAGTGTGAGTGGGTTTGACACATATATCCATTTCATTTGGTGATATACCTATCATGGGCCATGTGTTGGTCTTTTGGGAAGTGGGTGATGATAAATATTCTCCAATGATGTTGAGAATCAGATCAGTCATGGTTGAATTTCTATCATATTGAGAGAGATTTGGGTACATTTTAAGACATTTAATCATTAAATAGAGAGAGTGTTGTTTGTGCTAGTTCTTGGGAGAAAACATGGATTGTATTTGTCTACTGAGGCTTCTTTAGGGTGATAAGTATTTGTGGTGGGGAGTTTTTAATGATACACATCATCATGGGTTGTGAAAATCATGGGGAATTTGAACATTTTTTATTAGGAGTGTTTAGGGGAAAATGGTAATTTCTCTTGTTAGATGATCTCATATAATATTTACAACTTATATATCAGTCCTAGAATAGAGGATTTTCCCGAGGATACGAGTTTTATTAAGATCCAAGCTATTTGAATCTTTGCAGAATATTTAATATTTAATTAATTAAATATCAATTTATTTTCAAATGTTTTTATGGTGATATATCTTAAACAGTGAAATAGATTGATATTTTGTCTTTTAGTTATGTACTTGATTGGGAGTTTTCATAGGCAATACATAATATAATCTCAAACATCATGGATGTGGCTGGTTCCATGCCCCTTGTCCTTTTTTTTCTTCCATTTTTTCTTTTCCCATTTCTCCCCTTTGTCTCATTTTACATTCTTTTTGGGTATTTGGAAGTGTGAAAATAATATATGGATAAGGAGAGAAGAGGGATAGGAAGAAGGAGGAGGCACCGCTGAGGATTCAACAGAGGCCCGAATTGGAGTGCAGTGGGTGTGGGTGGTAGATTCAGCGTGAAACTCCAACAATTTCTACCCATATGTAGGTATGCTTTTTGTTTTTCAACATAAATCCTTATATTATAGATGTTATTTATTTATTTTTTTATTGTTTTTGTGTTACTGGGACCCTTAGGGGGTTGATCAATGGATTTGTAGGAGAAACGAGAGTTTTGGGTCATTTTGGGTGCTTTCCAATTGGTAAAACCCATGTATATGGAATATAGTTCCGAGAAAAAATATGGTGTGTTATTCCTGTTTTGGGGATGATGGGATTTTGAGACTAAAAACTGTGTACTGGGGGTACACACTCTTGAGTGGTTACTCAGGGTGTGGTGTCGGCACTTTTCCATGTAGGATACACAACCAGATTCTGTATAAGGTACATAGCCAGTGGCCATGTACTATACTTGGACATATCGCGTATGGGGCAATATGGATAATTATATGGATTGGAACCCCATATGGGGTACACACCATGTATGAGGTGGTACCCACCATGTAGTCCGGTAGTGTATATGTTGATTGTGTCTGAGGTACATGGGTAGGTAATATGTTGGGGTACACACTATGTATAGAGTTCACACACTAAGGTACA
Source organism: Viscum album (assembly GCA_963277665.1). NCBI lineage: Eukaryota > Viridiplantae > Streptophyta > Magnoliopsida > Santalales > Viscaceae > Viscum > Viscum album. The sequence continues at coordinate 494,730,758 of OY728148.1, read as the reverse complement.
TTCCAAGTTAATTAGGGCATAGGGCTACGAAGGCCCTTGGGTGTTACACATCATGTACTTGAAGTACACTCCATATACTATTCCTTCAATTGTGTGTTTTTCTTATTTTTTACTCTGGAATCAGAATGGGAATTCTGGGTAGTCCATTGTGACCATTTTTTCAAGTAAATCACAATGATAGAATCCCTTTTATGGTTAGAGTGTGTTTGGATAGAATTTTAGATTGATATAATTTAAAAGTGGAATTCATTGAGGTTTTATTTTAGAATCCTCTTAAGGGTTGGGTTGGGAGTTTCGAGGCCCACATGATGGTTGAATGATCGGTGGTAATCCCAAATTGAGTGTTCCATTATGATTTATTTGAGGTTATTTTGGATGTATTCTGAAAAATGGGATCAAGTAGTAACTCTAAGGAGATCTTGGTTTGTCTCTAGGTGATGGGATAGTTTGATCGAGGTTAGTGACGTTTAGGTTTAGCTCCATGGTTTAAGTATTAGAGTTGTTGGATCCTTTCATCTAGGATGATTTTATAAGATATATGCAACATCTGGGTTCCATCGATTTGTTGAGATAAGTCTAAGGGACTCTGGAGGATTATCTCGTGGTCTTATAACTGATCAAGCGATTAGTGGTTTCTATAGTTGGAGATTAAGAATTCCCTTGTGTCCTGGTTTATATTGTTTTGAGGAGCCCTTTTAGGGTCCTAATTTTGTTTTGGTCATGATGACTATTGATATGACCAAGTTATCATGCTTATATTTTAAATTCCCATTTGGTTGTGTTATTGATCAGACAATAGTTAGGGGCCATCGAGGGCTATTTTGGATGTCTCTACACTGGTTGTGTCCTATGCTTTGGAGGAGCTAGAAGGACCCCTCATAGGTTATCTTGATATTTATGTGGAATTTTTCTCTTTTTTGGATCTATTGATGTGTGTGTATTGGGATATTAGGTGAAATAGGGGAGTCCCTAGTAGAACATCACTTTATACTATGACCTTTGGGACCATGGGAACCCTAAGGTGGGTAGTGGAAAGATCGTGGTGGATGTTTGTTGTATCTTGAGATCCAAGGGTCTATGAGAGGTTCTATAAATTGTTGTATGATAGTATAATAGTTCTTATAATTCTTCTATTTGGATAATGGGTTAATGGTTGGATCGTACCACATTCAGTTGGCCTTTGGTCATGAAATTTGAGGCAGCTTATTCTCAAGAATTTGGGTTGAGGAGAAGACTAAGGGGAAATTTTAGATCAGAGGGTGGACCTACGTTTTTATCTGGTTTTCTCCATTAATAGAGGGATATGGTTAGACTATCTTAGGGAGCTAATGGGATATCTGGATGAGGGTAACCCCACTCTAGTTGACTGTGAACCTAAGATAGAGTATCTTGGGAATCTTATTGTTCTGAGCCACTCATGGAGGGGATTTTATCCATTTTGGATCCTTTGGTGGTCCTAAAAATATATATATTGTGTACTCTTATGTTTATATATAGATCCCCATATTTTTTGAGTCCATAGGTGTTGCTATATTTATTCTACAAGACTTACAAGACTAATAGGTTCTCTAGTTGTGTCATCCTAGACGGTCATGTCATCAGTTTAGATCATTTTGTTGGAGTCCTAGAGCTATGTAGATGCTCTTTCTCACATGGATTCCTATGGTTATGCCCTAGGTTCGGAAATTCTTTCCTTTTTTATTTATATGTCTTGGAGATCCTATGTAGATCTAACAGATGTGCCTAATGTTGTTTGGCTGGGTGAGACACATGCTGTAATTCCTCTAGCTGGAGCCAGAGCATTAGTAGACTTACCTCTAGTATCAGGAAAGAATGTATGATTGACTATTTTCCTTGTTTTATTTAGGCCAATTTTTATGAATTTGTTTCTTTTATTCTAGAAGTTATTTTTTTGTCTTGGTTGGTCATATCATGTGTTCATTCACTTGTTATGATAGAATATTATAATTTCAATATTGGGGATGACCTAATGAGATTTATTTTTCATCCCATATATAAGGACCTCAAATTATGTGCAAACCTTATATATGATTTTTGGATGTACCATAGGCTGAACGAGGGATTTGGATGAGTCCTAGTGATTCATGATTTAGTGAAGCCACTCATGTGGAGTCTCAGGACCGCGCTAGTGTATCTAAATCATTGTAGAGACATGATATGTGGTCTGGATTGGGATTGGAAATAGAGCCTAATGTTTTTATTTCTAATTTCTTTATTTTGTATAAGTGTTCATCCTAGTGGGTGAACTACTATTGTATATTATTCATGATGGAGTATATGTAACTATATTCTATATTTCCTTTATTATATAATGATTGTATTTTATTTATTTATTATGCATACTTTGATGTTCATCCCCATGTATGTTTTGGTTATTTTCCACTTGTCTTACACTCTGACCATATATTATAGTATCCCCACTATATATGTTAGACCCTCATTTCTAGTCGGTGGCCTCTAATTTATAAAGAGGTGTGCTTGAGTCCTTATGAAAAGCCAGTTCAGGTGACATGTCAGGTTGATCTAGGCCTGTTTTTTACACTCAGTGGATCATGATGCATGATGATAGTTTAAGTTGGATGACTAAAGGAAGGGAAAGGTCCAAATTAATAAGATTATAGTGGATGTACAATTTATTTACCCAACATCCAGACACATGACCTCCATCTCTATTAGGAATCAAAGGGCTCGATGATTGCGGGTATAGAGTATATACCTTTAGTTGAACCAACAGCCAAACACAAAGAATCCCTCTCTATTAGGGACAAAGAATCTCAGGGGGATCTAAATTATACCCCTATTACTTTTGGTACAACCAATACTATAACCTTTCTAGATGAGTCACAAGCCATAAATTTTGGAATTCAAAAGACTTTGGGTGTGTCCATTTAATTCTTTGTAAATTAGTTGTACATCCTCTATAGTCTTATTCCATAGGCCCTTCCCCTTCCTTTGAGCATCCAACTTAAACTACTTTTGTGCTTCAGGATCCTTTGGGAAGATCAATATCTCATGTAGCATGAGTTTAAGAGAGGTATGTCGACATAGGTATCAATGCTCTATGTGGGTGAGATGATATAAATGTTGGATGTGGATTGATGAGTGGGATAAAAATGAGGTTTTGGGTTGAATCTAGAAGGTGATTCCTAGGATGGTTATTGTAGAGGTGATGTTGTAATAGTGGGTTTCTTAGAACTAACATAAACAATAATTTTTTATTACCATTTCATGTATATATGATTTATGCAAGATTTAAACTTACCATTTTTTTGATATTTCTTCATCCACTCTTTATATAGTAATGTCCTTAGATGACATGTGATATCAAAAGGTTATATCATTTCTCATGTTATAATGAGAATTGTGAGATACTATGACCTTAATCTTAAACATATGTCCTATGGTCAACAGACATCATACTAACTAGAAAGAGATTGTGTTTGACTATTAAGTGTTGGGGGATCATAATAATTATAACTTCTTCTAATGAAGTTTACTTGTGGAAATCTAGAGTAGATGAGATCATTAGGAACGACATGCCAATATGAACACCACATGTTCTAGTTGACATCGATAGTTTCTATCTACAAACATGTCTAATGGTCTCTCGACATGAGATTATTATTAGTGTATACTATTTGATTACATGATTCTATGTAAGAAAAAAACTATCGAATTGAATTCATAGTGAGGTTGCTTGCATTGCGTTCATTATTGTTGGTATGACATTTATTGAATAATCAAGATGAAATTTTTTCCTTCTGAAAGGAAGTGATATCTTGGGACCAATTAATTAGGATGGTAGTAAACTTTTTAAATCCAGGGACATGGTAGAACAAGGTAAGTCTCTCTAGCTAGGTTAATAAATAATAAAGCTAGAATGGATGACGAAACAAAGTGTTCTTCCTAATTTATAAGATATCATGATATGAAGAGATTATATTACATGACTTGTGTTTGTAGGAAGGTTGTCGTTGATATGAGTACTTATTTTATTTTCACAGGCCTTCATGGGTTTCTAGAATATTCTCAAGGTCAATAAATAGTATTCATTATTATTGAGATAAGGTCCTAGAGGGTCACACACTTAGCATATTCAAAAGTCTTCCCTATTAAGATGAATAAGAGTATAATACATGGTGGAACCCACCATGAGGTCCTGGATATGTCTGATGATATACGATAACCAAGGAACTAATAAATTCATATTATTTTAGCTTAGAATAAATTTCATTAATCTTATTTATTAAATCTACATTAAATTGTTAAAGTAAATACATGGAAATATAAATTATATAAGAAAATATTATTATAATATTCATGGTTTGTTTTATATTTGAAACAATGATGAGTTGATTTAAATTTATTGGTTTTATCACATAATATATTTATTATATTACAAGAAATTTATTAAAATATAAATGATATTTATGACTTAGTAAATAATTCATAATATGTTTTTTTATAGTAAGTAATAAATATTCAGGAGCCGGTGACCCTTTTTTGAGTATTTTAGATTCTCACCATATAAAGTAGAAGAAGATCACACATGGAGAAATATTCATTAAAAAATAAATGAGAGCCTCTATATCGTATAAAACATTATAGAGAGTAGATCATATGATCTAATTCTTTGATCGAAGATCTTCTCCATGGATCGATGAATTGTCTCTATAGTGATTGTCAGAACATTGAAGTAATTGTTGGATCTATGTGCTAGCACTCAGAATTAAATAGTAGGCATTTTGATGATTTTTTAAGTTTGTTTCGATGATCTAGAGGGATTCATCTTCAGATCCTTCAAGAAACAATCACTGGAGACGAACAGATGTTGATTGTGTCTTCAGATAGAATCAAGTGTTTTTTGATTTATTTTTTATGTTTAAAATTCAACATACAAGGATCATTGAGCCTTTATGAGGGACATGTTTCCTCGATAATGATTTATTTACATCGAATAATAGTAAAAAAAATTAATCCTCATCCCATCAACTTCTACTGCATGCCTTGATACCTTTAACTGGTATAAGAGTGACCGAGTGATAATTTTTAGCAATGAAAAATTAAAATTTAAATAAAATATTTTAGTGGGAATCATTACAGTCTCAAAAATATAGATTAAAATTAAATCTGATACCATATGGTCAGGATTATTCTATAAAAAAGTTTTTAATTCAGATTGAAATCAACTTCATGGGTTTGAAAATTTTAAGAACATATTTTTATATGTGTTTTGTTTCTTTTGAAGGTTGTGACCATTGAATTTTTCTAGTGAACCCCACTATTATATTCTCTTTCCAATGGTTCAAATAGTGTATTATAGTGGGAAATTCTTCCACCCATATGTATAATTTAATTTTTTTTAAACCAAACAACCTAAAATGAAAGGATTTTGAATTGGACACATAAAAAACCAAAGGGGTGGAGAAATTCTTCTTGTCACACAAAAATAAAAAAAACCCTTTCCAAAAATGGTGTAGGTAGGTAGTTGTTTCTAACCAGAAGAAGAAGAAACAAAACATAGGTTAGGGTAATCTTGTTTATTAACAGTTCCTTTAACAAAAAAGGGTTTCAAAAGTAAGAAAATTGGATCCAATGAATTATTATACCTAGTACACCAAATCAAATACCACCTCCTATGCTAAGACTTCAATGTAAGCCTCCACATACTGAACCACCCTCACCACTACTCAAGTTCCATTCTACCATATTTCATCCTATTGTGGTGTTCTCTACCCAATCCACCATAGCTACTTAGGTCCTAGCCATATCTCCACCACGTGCTGTTAGGCACCCCAGATCTAGATCTACTGGTCCCTACTGGGTAAATCGTATTTTTGAACGAACCCCTTCATCCAAATACCACTAGTGCTAGCAAAAAACATCATCTGTGAGACTCTCTTGAGCATACCAACTTGAAATGGGCTATAGTGTGTCCTGCCCAACCTAAAACTAGCCAGGAGAGGTTATACGTGACCCGTACGACCCAATATGGACCAATAAATGTTTGGGGAAAAAATTATATATATATATATGTATGTATATATAAAAATATTTATATATATTTCAAATATTAAGTAATAATTTTGAAATATAATAAAATAACTGGAACCGAGTGATTAAGATTATGATATGAATTAAAATTCAAAATAAATTATTTTAATTCACAAATTCCCTCAACATAATTTTATTGCAAATTTAATTTTTTATTTTTCTTTTATTTGTACATCATCTAATATTGATAAATGATCGACCAATGTATTCATTTTTATTAAATTTATTTTATTATTTATTTCAATTTCATGTGATTCATTTAATTAATTAATTAATTATACATTCTATGTATCATCTTTGATTGCGTAATATGTATAATGGATTTCTTGTCCACAAAAACTTCATTTATTATGTATTACACATTTTCAATACCCCTTCTTCTACATGAATGTATTTATGTATTTTGAAGAAGATTAACAAATACATAAACCATGCTAAGACTAGATGATGTTTCAGAAAAAACGGTGACACATTGGATAGGGGTTCACGTTGCGATACAAGTTAGAGACGACTTGGGTTTGTTACCCCTAGGGTCAAGGTTTATCCATTAAAAATAAATGAATCAACCAATATCAATTGATCAAGATTAGTAACATCATTTATTTAATTTATGATTTATTTATTAATTTTATGAATATGTAAGATTAAGAAATCACATAAAATAATAAATATTAATAAATCAAATATAAATTCAATTTATGACATGATTCATTTTTTTTATATTTATTTCATAGTAAATTATTAGTTTGATCACATAGTACATGAAGATTAGATATAAAATGGTTTCATTCATCAATAAATAATTAAAACCCTCAAAGATATATTAATTTATAATGCTTTCCATCATTAGAATTTGAATAAAACTGTGTGTATGAGGTTCTCATCAGCCCTAGTTTATGGAGACTTCAAATAATGGGGAGTTATTATATGAGTTATGTGTTTAATTAACTAAATATGCATGTAAAGATATACCCATATCTAGCTTGTTACATATTTAGAGAAAAAGTTTTGAGTAAATAAGGTTTATGATTTATAGAATTTGGGACTTCACTAAACATTTCACGGTGTTTCTAGTTAATACAGTTGTCCAGACAAAATCCTTCATTGAAACCCTCAAAGTAATGGTGTAGCAATATTATGTACTATATGGAGAGGTTTTAGGGATCCTTTATATTATAATTACGGGGTGACTGAGTATTCTGAATTAGTAGTGAGGGCTACTAGAGTTTGTTAAAACAGTGAGAGACAATTAATGATTTAATTAATTGGTAATGTATAATCAGCAGTCAAGAAAAACATACTAATTTAATAGGTTTTGTTATTATTGAAAATGAAATTTAATACCAAAAAAATTGTTATTAATATTGTAAAAATTCAATGTCATCACCAACATGAGTTTACAATAGTATTATAGGTTCTTGCGCATAGTACTATAATATTTTAAATTCAAGGCGATGGAGTCCCCAATACCTATTATACTACCATAGGAAGAAAAGGTGTAAAACATTCTTATATGAGGCTCATGTGGGGAACATTTTATGATTACATCATAATGTAATAATCAATGTCAGATCTAGGTTATGCATACAACATCAGGACATGGATGATTTCACATATTGTCTTATCTCTGAGAATCCTATGAGGAGAATGTGAAGTCATATATGAATGGGACGAATATGTGTAAATTGAATGATAATAAATGAAATTTCAATAATTCCCTTCTTATATCAATTTAACCTAATTTTTACTTTTTTTATGTTGAAAAAATGAATAGTAAATAGAGAAATTGCTTAATTAACTTTTGGGTAAGTTATCCATCTAAATAATAACTTAAATAAATATTAATCTTTAGTTCTAATGGTTAAAAAGTTAAAAGTCAAGGTAAAAAGGACAATGAAAATTATTACACCGAAGGAACCTTCACAACTAACTTTAAAGAAAATTAGAAAATATTTTTATAGGAGGTTATTTTCTTCATATTTCAGGAGATAATATTATGGATGATTAAATTTAATGAATTGAATTGAAGAAGTAAGTACTCACTTATTCTTTATTGTATTTTCATCATCGTGTGTGATGTTTCTATAATACTTAATGGGTATTAAAATAAAATATTACTATAAAATATGTGTATTTGAATATAGTATGAAATTACGTATAGAAATATTAAAAAAAATGTAAAGTATATTAACTTAGATGATAAAAAAGGTGATTTCTAAGTTATTGATGAGAAGTAGACAACGTTTAATTGACAGGTTTAATGTTTAATGTTGAACTTTTGTTAAGTGTAAGAAATTTTTTTATCTCACATGTCTTATGGAAACTAGTAGACATTAATCAATTTTTTATTGAATGTTTTTATGGTATATTATACTCAACTAATAGTTTAGAAATACTTGAATCATTAAAAATAATAGATGAATATAAAACATGTAAGACTCTTATACCAAGTTGTCGAGAGATAATTATTTGTCATGTTAAACTAAAATTAATTTTCAAGGATGTTCCCAGTATAGTATTTATACCATATAGATCTAAATATCTTAGTTATGTTTGAAATATATACTAATTTATTTTTGAAATAATAACCCTTTAGAAGTAAATGTAAGTCAAAAAGCTTTTGGAATTAGTTCAACTAGAGAGTGTGAACTGTTCAAAGTTAAAGATAGTGGTAAATACACTTCATTAGGTTCCTTTAAGAGTTTTCTGTAATGTAAGAAGTGAAGTATGAAATATTAATGGTTATAAGATATGAGTTTCTTTAGATTGATGTGCTGAAGAATATCTTTTCCAATAATTCTCTAATCAATAAAATGTAGCATAGAGTAATTCATCAACACAATTTTCCTTATAAAAATCCATGATATGATTTTAGTAAGGAGGATCAATGATGTGTATTATATAAAAAAAAATTCAATAAAATTTATCATGGAGTAATTTATAAGCATAATTTTCCTTGTACACATCATAGTCATGACGAAATTAAAAGGAGAATCATTTTTTATATTTATTTTCATTGTAAAAAACATCAACTATTTTTGCGACTGTATTCGTAAATAGTGGTGTTATCCCTTAACTGTATGCCAAATATAATAAATATTTAATATCTTATGAGTTATAGTGTGGTATTAATCTCTCAATTTCATAATCATGTGTGTTTATATACAATATGTTTTTTAAGGATATAAACAAACTTGCATCAAGATAAACACAATGTACATTATCCTATGGGTTTTCTATGAGTATTATAGAAACCCCTAAGATAAAAAAGTGATAATAAAGTAATAGATCATATTTATATTAAAGGGTTAGCTTATCTATTATATATAATGAGAGAAATATTGACTTGGATTTAGTCAATGCAAAAGATTCATAAATTATTATCCTAGTAACAAGTTCCAAAAGATCATATGGAAAAGGAATAATATAGGGAAACATACTACATAGGAAGGTTAAAACCAATTTAATGGTTTTATATTAACCATATGAGGTGATACATTATTCATTTAGAGTAATGAATCCTATATGTAATTATTAAATAATAACAATTTAATATTGAAATACCAATTAATATTCAATGATGGTTTCCATGTATCAACGTATAGGGGTTTATTATTTTAAATATTGTGGTGGGTATTCATGTGAAACTATACATGGGTTTTAAAATAATGGTACCGATAAGGAGAAATTGTTAATACCAAGTAATTATGAATAAATCCATTGGAATTTTACTTTTCATTTCTACTTTCTATGTGTGACACCCATCAGTTCACTAGTTTGCCTTATTTTGAGTTTTATTTATCTCTTGACGTGTCATTGGTATTGATGGGTGATGGGGTCAAAACATGGAGTTTTTTAGAAGATATAACAAGGCACAATAGTCGGTGCATGGTTTTTCTAACCATGTTATGGTGATGAAGTTTGAGGTAGTGGTGTTTTTTATGGTGTGATCATGGTTTTTCAAACCATGTAACCCATTTTTGGGTGGAAAGTGGAACCCACAAGGTTGGCACGTGGTTTACTTACCATGTGTCCATGTCTAGCTCCCTTAAAAGGTGTATTTTTACAAAAATATCCCCATTGTATTTTTATACTTTGGGGGATCCTTTTCATACCCCATCATGCGTAACCCCTTATCCTTGGGGGTAGATCTCTCAGTCTCCTTTTGTGGTGATTAATTTTTGGAATCTTAGTGTTTTGGATCAAGTTAAGTCCAATACTTATGGGTTTCATCTTCTTACCACCTTCTCAAGACTTATTATTCCATTTTGTAGAGGTGTGGTACCATAATGGGAGATTTGGAAGAATCTAGGGCATGTAATGGGGTTTTTGGTTTTCTATATTGTTTCTTAGGTGTGTGATTAATTATTATTCCTCTTTCGATGTTCATCATCGAAGGAGAAATGTTTTGGGGGGAATCCAAGGATGGTGTTTTCAATTATAGGAATTTTGCATGGATTAACTTTAAATTTATAACAGCCTTTGTTTTTTATTATTTTAATTTCCATTTAAATGATTTATTATTGATTTGTATTCCATGTTTTATGTGATTCATGTATTAGATTTTTAGTTTGGGAGTTTAAAGTGGGTTTTCCAAAAGGGTGTGTCTTTTATGCATACCACGTGTTTACTAAAATGGGTCAAAGGGTTTTTGTGGATTTTAAAAGGATTTCTAAAATAATTTTAGAAATGTTTTTACCTTGGAAAATTTTTATTTGTAAAATGGGAATTCTTGGTTATGAAATTTCTGGTGTTGTGGATCGTTTGATATGGGCAATCTCTTGTGGAAGTGATAGCATGGAGTAACAAAAGGGTTAAATAGGGTGTGAGTGAGGGGTTTGTTTGATGGAACGTGTGAGATTAAAAAGATAAAATCATTAAAGTTTGTACTTTGGTCTTTTTGAGCTGTCATGTGACCCATCAGAGGGAGGACTATTCAATCCTGTAATTTGGTTTCCAAGGAACAACGAGAGACTTTGGGTAGGAAGATCATGAGAGCTTCCATGTTAGTACTGAGGAATACCATGAGAGCTTCCACTTTTCTTATATAGATTGTATACTTGTTTAATCTCCCATGTAAAGACTGAGGGTTAGATCCCTAAGTACACATTACTCACAATGAGTTGGTTTATATGCTTTATTCATTTTATTAGTTCCATTTTGATGTGATAGGATATATTAATCCCCTTTTCCATTGATGAATTTATATGTTGTTGATGTTATTCTCACCCTAGATTTTTATTTGGTGTGGTATTGAGCTTGTTATGACTTATGGATATGTTCATCTATTAAATCCATATTTGAAATTGTTTTAGAAAACCAATTTCATTTGAAATAGAAAAACAAATGAATTTTAAAGGGTTATTTTCAAAATGGTATGTTTTTAATGTGGTTTAGGTTTGAGAAAATTTTCAAACTAGTTTATGAATTTTCATGGATAAAATACTTAAATAGATTCATTATGGTGTCCTAAAGGGATTCATCGGTATTTTCGTACCGTTTGTAATATAAATATAGGTCATTTTTTGATATGTTGACATTATTTTCAGTTTTGGGTTTTTGAAATGAGATACCTTGCGTATGAATGTTATTTTATGAAATATTTTGTATATATTGTTATGGTATCTACTATGTATTTGTTTCATAGTAAATATGTTCCTTTTTATGTGTTGTTGAATCTAATGAGAGTGGTGTGGCTATACCATTTTATGTATGGCTCATTCTGATTTTCTAGTGGTGAAACCATTCCCAATGATATTGGTGGTTATGCCTGGTGCTGGTCTCCAACCCATGGTGATCAAAAATGTGCTTTGGGCTACGTGGAGTGATGAATCGAGTGATTGTTTATGTTGAATCATGTTTGTTTATTACAAAATGGTATAATAGGGGGTTTTATTTTGGATGTCGGTGGTAGATTGGAGCTAGGACCGTCAGGATTTGAGTGCTACGATTGGGGAAGGGCATGGACATCTCCGATTCTTGTTGAATGTCATGTCCATGGGGGGTCTAGGATTGTGGTTTTTAGCCTAATTATGGGTTTTCAATGATATTTTGAAGTATTTCATAGTTGGTGACATGTCCTGAGTTACTCTGAGGAGGTTGTTTTGAGTATTGAGGGTGAAATATAGAGGTCTAGAGGAGGCAGATGGTTAGTGAAAACTATTAGTAGAAACCGTACATAGCATGTGTGAACTTCCCTCCCAACTTTGGTGACACCTACATGGATGGTGCATGATTTTCCAATGTGTGCATCTTAACTATATACAGTGGGAAGCACTTTGTATTTTTTATTTTTTACCCCTTTTTATTTGATGTTTTCTTTTGATATGAGCGTTTCTTGTTGATAACCATGATAGGGTTTTATTTTGGATTTTTTATTGTGACTTGTGGTTGGATTGTTTATTATAAATCTTGTGTTTTGTATCTTGTAGAAAATTCCTATATAAAAGACCTTGGATAAGCATAGAGAGGGTTCAGTGGATATTAACCCATATGAAAAAACTCATCTTGATATGGATCATGTAGATTCAATGATTTGTACAATCCAAATCCTTGTCTCAAGTGGGTGGTCATGAGTAGAAACTTACTGTGCACCATTCTCAATAGTTATCGAGGCACAGTCAACCAGTGTTCTCTGGTGATAAGGGACCCCATGAGCCTGAGGATTGGTTAGATCATGTGTATTAGATCTTTGAGCTCTAAAAAACCCATGATACCTATAATGTGGGATTTCCAATGCATGTTTTATAATAACCATGTAGAAATTGGTGGAAATTGGTGGTTCTTTGGAGGAGGAATGCGGATCTAATATGGACCACTTTCAAAGTGAAATTTAATTAGAAGTTCTTCCCAGAGAGTTTGAGTGAATAAAAGGATAATAGTTTTCTAATGACAGAGTAGGTTTATCATTCATTGATTGAGTATGAATCCATATTTACTGAGTTGTTTCATCCATATCTAGATCCCCTCATGAATGATTACCTCAATGATTGGTGTTTTGAGATGGGATTGGGTCTAGTGATCAAATATTTGTTCATTATTCATTATATACCAACCTATTTTTAGGTGGTTGATAGGGAAACAATTTTATAGGGAAATTTGAATGGAAAGATAGGTATCAGTGGGGTTCCTTCAGTGGGAAGTATTCAGAGTTATTCATTAGGATAATAGAAGAATAATGATGAGCTTCACATGGGTAGTGGAAAGAGTGTATAGAAATAATTAAGCCTTATTCCCATGTCTTCTTTAGGATGCAATCCTTTTGATTTTTAACAATGTGGGAAGGTAGTAAAATCCATGCTGAATTTTTCAGATACTCTGAGGGCATTGGATCATTGTGGGTGTTCAGGTGATATACAATGCTTGTGTTAGTTGGATCTACAAGGGAGCAGTATAGGATTCATGATTTTTAAGTGATATCAAGTGAAATGAAATGATTTTAAAGTTATAGGTTATCACCCTCATGGTAAGGGATATTCTCACATGGGGGAGAAGGTGTAGGGAAGGTTTCAGCTAGGGAATCTACATATATTGGAGGTCATACCAACAACCTTAGACTTTGGGCCACCAATCGTTAGAGGTTTGGTGTTTATACCATCTTCCATAACTACATCTTTATTTAACCCTGGAACATCTATCTCTTTCATTTAACTTAATTTGATTGATTCATTGGATATGTGATCTGATTTGATTCAACGTGTTATGGATTTTCTAACCCTATTGGGTAGGAGGTAAGATAAAAGTTTTGTGTTACCTGATTTCCATGTATTGGTAGATGTTTTGTTGGTCTCTTAATACATATATTTTTGGACCTGAATGCTTTCAAACATATTATTGGCCTGTATGGGTTGATTATCTTCAAGGCCCTAATCAATTGTTATCACCATAGGGTCTATCTCCTAACTCTTGATGGGTGAAATCTTATCTTTTAGGGTGAGTGGGATACATGATCAGGGAGGGTATGCCAGATTTCTTTAGATTTGGGGTTGATCTCATGGAGTTTTTCTAGGTTTTTTCTTGATTCCATTGAGAAATGTTCAGCGGGTAAGATTTTAGTTGTCACAGATAGGTTCATAACTATGTTTCTAGATTATTTTCATCATTTATACCCCAGTGAGAGGTCAAGTTTACTATAGATTTATTCCCCAGGATGAGCCTAAAATAATTTCATCAAATCATATGCCTCTAGTTTAGTTTTTGGAGTTGAAAGTCTAGCTATGTTATCTTGAGGGTAAGGGTTTTTTTCACTATAGCTTTTCACTGTGGATTTATATACTGCTTTTTTTAAAAGGAGGTGGATAGGAGCCTCTAACTTTTCATATACTATTGTAATCTTAACCATGTGAGACAAACTCTCTTAACCTTCATGACTCCATGCATGGTAAGCGGAATGTTCCCAGGTCCTTACACTATGTCTTGAGGAGGTCTAAGAGGCTCACTAGCAATGACACTACTTTCTTTCACACTTGGAGGGAGGGAAATAATGCAGTCGACCATCTCACTACTATGGCTTCGCAAGGTCTTCGAGTTTTACTTTTCTATAATTTTCACTCTTTCCCAATTGAAGAAAAGAATTTAATCAGAGGCAATGTTTTAGGTGTGTATTATTTCAGGCCTTCGTAGCTCCCTTTGGGGCCTTTCTAGTGTTTCCTTGGTCTTATTTATTGTTATTTTATTTTTTAATATTTATTAAAAATGAATGAATGGCGATGATGATGATCTATTTGATCTAATTAAGGGATCCTATTGGTTTTAAAAGATCAATATAATATTTTGATAATACGACATGAGTGTATGAGAAGAGGATTTCCCAAATACACCCTTCTAAATCAAGTATAGATATTTTGAGTATTTGGTTATGATAATTGGGTTTACCAATGCTCCTGTAGTATTTATGTTACTAATGAACTGAATATTCAATCACTTTTGGCCTCCTTTATGTTCATGTTTTTGGACAATATATTGGTGTATTCCAAGACATCAGAAGATCATAACAACTATATAGAGGTTGTTTAGGGTGTTTTGAGGGATAATCGTCTATATTCTATGTTTTCCAAGTTCCATTTTTAGATTCTGTAAGTGAAATTATTTGTCCACGTGATTTATGAGGATGGAATTTCAATGGATATAGAGAAAATTTGAGCATTCATGTATTGGTAAGAGACTAAGAATGTGTTCGAGGTTCATAGATTTTATGTCTTAGTAGGGTATTATAAGCTTCTCATTTGGGAATATGTCCAGGAATTCTTTAGGGTATCTTATCTTTTTATATATTTGACCATGAAAAGGGTGATGTTTAAGTGGGAAAAGAAGTGTAAGAGTGATTTTGAGCAGTTACAGACTTTTGTGACATCCACACCTATTTTAATTCTTCCATATCCTGGGAGGGATTTCTAAATGTTTTGTGATTATTTTTCTATGGGGTTGATATGTGTTCTATTTTTGGATGATCATATGGTGGCCTATGTATCACAAAAACTATTCCCACACGAGTAGAATTATCCCACCCAAGACCTATAATTATTAGCTATGATGCATGAACTAAAGATGTGGATATATTATCTCCTTGGAGAACATTTTACGGTGTATTCAGATCATAAGACCCTACAATATATTTTCAATAATAGGGACCAAAACCATAAAAAGATACATTGGATGGAATAAATTTAAACTTTTTATTTCAAGATTTCATATACAACTGGGAAGGGAAACATAGTTAGTGATGCATTGATAAGGAAGATTCCAATGATTTAAGTCAGGGAATTAGTGGTTGGGTGGGGTCTGAAGAGTTTTTTTGCTGATCTAGGGCTTGATGTGCATGAGTATATAGGATATGTAATCTTCGCTAATGTGGATATTACAACCTCTATTAGTGATAATGTTAGTATTTAGTGGGTATCTAACCCTGGGTTTCAATAGATTATTAGTTCTTTAAATGGTGGGGTGACCTTAGGTGATTTGTCTTAGTATCCCGATGGTTATATTCTCTTCAAAAGCGGATTGTTATTCCTATCAGGATAAGGGAAGAGGTGATATATGAGGAACCTCATTCTTATTGGACCATTCATCCCAGGAAAACCAAGATTTTTTTACACCCTGAGGGGTTGATATTAGTGTCCTGGTATGATATGTGTTGTAGAAGACTTTGTTTTTAGATGTTTTCCATCCATGAGAATCAAATAAATCCATCAGAGATTTGTCAGGTTATTGAAATTGATTCTCATGCCAGTGTGGGAGTGGGATGAGATATCTATTGATTTTGTGATCAGAATACCTCATACTACAAGTGGTAAATATTCTATATGGGCGATTTTATATCTTTTTTTAAATTAGCCCACTTTATTCCCATTGGGGATTCAAAAAAGGTATAGGTCCTTGGGTTATTGTATATTTGGGTGATTTTTCATCTTCATGGGGTGCCCTTAGTGATAGTTTTAGATCATGATGCCCATTTTAATTATCAATTCAGTAAAGGAATCCATGAGGACTTTGGGACCCAACTAAATTTGAGCACCACATATACCCCATATATGGATGACCAATCTGATTAGACCTTCCAATATCTCATGGATATGTTGTAGGAATGTGTACCTGATTTTAATTTTTTGAGGGAAAGGAAATTTCCATTAGCTATGTTTTCTTATAAAAAAAGTTATCCGGATTTTATTAGGATATCCATGCTTGATGAATTATATGGGAGACCATTATAATCCCCTTTATAATGGGTTAAGGTAGGTGAAAATTCCTTGGTTGGACCAAACCTTTTCTAAGAGACAACTGAGATAGTTCGACTGATACATAAATAGTTATTGATATCCCATAGTGTCTAGAAGTTATATGTTGATCATTATTGTAATCCATTAGTGTTTTATGTTGGTGATCGGGTGTTCCTGTGTGTGTTTAGATAAAATAGGACATCAAAATTTTTGAAAGCAGTGGAAATTGGTGCCACATTATATCGATCAATTTAGGGTTGTGGAGAATTTTGGAAAGGTAGTCTATTAGTTGGAGATACCACCAAGAATGATTTTAGTCCATGAATCTATTCATGTCTCCCATATGAAGATATGCAATCCAAACACATCTTATGTGTTGGAGTGTAGATACTTTGAGTTAGATCTTGATGAAACCATATTGAAGTGTTCTATTTGTCTCATGGTTGTTCAGAACAAGTTTTTTTATAATAAGTCAACACTGTTGGTCTGTGTGCTCTAGTAGAGAGCTGGTGATAGCTATGAGACATAAGAATTTGAAGGATGGTTGAGGGAGAAGTTTCCTTATCTGTTTTATTCTGAGGGTGCTTGAGGACTTTATTGGGGCATAAAGTGTCAGGGTGGGGTGTTTGTGAAAACCTCCAGGTCACTATTACATTTTATTTTGTGTTATATTTATCTCAAGATCTATAGATTTCCATGGTTTTGAGTCAAAATCACGAATTTTTTGGAACATAGAAAAAGGAACGTATGTGGAACATAGTTTATCTAACTATGCAGATAACTATGTGAGGGTGATTTAATTTACTGAAGTGAGGTTTTTTAAAGTTTTTTAAACTTTTATACACCCAAGAGAAGTCATGCAACCCATTTTTTATTAGATAGTGACACCAACATGGTTGGAATATGGTTTTCATAACTGTGCATCCAAAGCATGTGGTTATTTCTAGATCACTTAAAAATTGTACTTTTACTAAAATATCCATGTACCTCCCTTATTTTGGTGGTAGAGATATCCCTCTTCTTTTATAGAAATTTTTCCTTGGAATTTGGGTTTTTTATCTGTAGGTAAGTCCAAACCTTCTTGGTTTCTTCTTCTTCTTCTTCTGACTTCCCAATCCTCGTTCCTCTATTTTGTGGAGTTGTGGAAACCTATTGGGGGTTTTGGCCAAATCTAGGGTATGTAATGGGGTTTTTTGTTTTATTTTCTCTTAGGTGTGTGAGGATTGTTTTCTTCCTCATATGAGTGAACATCATAGAAGGTGATGGGCTTTGAACTGAATCTGAGGTATGTGTTTCTATTTAAGGGAGTTTTCCATGGATTACCATTATGTTTTTAATAACCTCAACTTAGTGTTATTTGAATTTCCATTTTAATGATTTATACATGATGCATATTTCATGTTTTCTAATTCTATGACCCCATAATCCTAGAGCCAATGTATTATTTTAATACATTGGCATGATTACACGGAATCAAATCCTAAAGGACTAATCAATTTAATATTCTTGGAAAATAGATTACATACATGATCCTTATATTACAAATCAAAACATAATATAAACCAAAGCTGATTCTTTGTGAACACAACTATTCTCCTAGCTTAACCGATCATATCAATCATAAAACACTTCTTGGTATCCTAGAAAAATAAAACAAAAGAAAGTGGTGAGATGATATGTATATAAAGGTTAGATAATACAACGAAAACTTTAATAAAAAATCATAAACATTTAAGGAAAGGTATGAAATTAAACCACAAGCCTTTTAAACATAATATTGAATGTAATATGGCAAGAATAAATAGAATAATTGCATTTAAACATTCACATGGATATTCTATTACTCGAATAATAACATGTAATATCAATAACCAATCTCATAATTAGGAAATGCATAATGTCGGACATTCTAACTGTAATGTCAATCCCTCGTGCCATGACCATACATAACCAAATTGTCAAGGAATCATGCCAAGACACTAGTTTGTCTCATGAGACAAACCGAAACATCAAGGGGATATAACATACCCTACCCATCACTTAATAAGTCTAATTCATTCCTCATATGAAAAGGGTAAAACATAACATAAACATTTGTATTAAAATATCATAATAAATGTCACTACTTTAACCATAAAACATCAATCGTATCAAAATAACCCATCCACAACCAAACATATCATAAAAACATCAATATAATTTGGAAGATTGTATCATAATAAATCAACACAATTAAGCATAAAATATAACAAAGAATGTTGACATAGATGAAAATAATCTAACAAAATTATTTTTTTGAGAGAAACACCCCTTTTATTACTTTGAAATCATTTAAAAGATGAGAAATTATAAAAGAAAACATTTCTTTTGAAAATAACCTTGTAATATTGTAAGGTAAGCTTCATGATGTTAAGGTTTCATAACAGCGGAAAATATATGCTCATGTCATATAAATTAAAAAAACATTCTTTCCTTAGTTTTTCAAAAATGTCATAAAATACCTTGTTTGGAAAATAGAGAAATGATTACTTTCAATACTTTTTATAGAAATTCAAGCATGGATAAAAATGGATTTAATATTTTTGATAATATTTTGAAATAAATTTTTAAGAAATATGTACATGGATCATAAATGGGTCCTAGTGGATACTTACATATAAACAACCTCAGATAATAATGAGATTGAAAAATTAACCTTTCCCTTGTACATTTCTTTATTCAGGGGTGTGTTAACATCCTATATAATGTTTAAATTATGTTAATAAATTATACAAGAACCAAAAACATGTTTATGATATCATATATGATACTCTTATATCGTTTTGTTAATAATATTTCAATATTACCATTGTTTTGGGTGTTAACTGCTTCATTTTCCCATTCTTATTTTGTTATGTAAGTCATGTTTGTTATGAATAGTATGTATTAGATCCATATAAATAATTATATTGAGTTCATAATTATTATTTTTACTCATCATACAAATTTTATAATCATTCTTGAATAGTTAACGTTGAGAATGAATCTCACAGTGTCGTGGAGACGGTAGGTCGTACGTATGCACAAGCGATGATATATTTCCCATGATGGTTAAATAAAATATAATTGGATGGTATATTAATTATAAAGTAACATTATCATGTTAAATTAATTATTTCTATTCATTATATTCATCATTATACCCATCCAAATGAATTAGTGTTGACTAATAATTTACACCATGACGTGGAGATGGTAAGTCGTACGTACGCACTCATGGTGATATTATTATTTTTAGGATGGATAAAAGGTAGAATATTTTTACAACATAACCATAATAACATATAATAATATATATTTTACAGGATTTATTACTTTTTTAAGTAGAAAACATATAAAGAATAAGATAAAGAAGAAAATAAATTGAATTGAATTTGTAAAATAATTACCTCCTCTTCGAGTTTCTACTTTGTATTTGCACAAAAGGACTCCTTAAGAAAGATTTATGCCCAATTAAGGGCCTCTAGTATGAAGTGAGAGAATTTGGTAGGACAGGTTTTCCAGGGTTTCCCAAGACAAAGGGCTTTAGAGGTGTGATTAAAGAGAAGGAGAGGTTCCCTTTTATAAGAGAGGTGAGAGTAACTCTAAAAAACTATCAAAGTATTAAATCAATATATATATAAATTTTTAATTAAAAATTGTCCCAAATGTGAATTATATATAATATAAGATTAGGATGTGTAAAAATAATCTCATGAAATAAAATTTAGGCATGTTTTGAGTTTATTTTAAACCTTATCATTTTGAATTATCCTTAATTAATATATTTAATTTTAATTTTGGTAATAATATTACAAATATTAAATGGTTATAAATTTTTACCTATATGGTTTGAATTTTCCTTAAATGGATGATTCATGAAATTTTAGAACTTATAATTATCACTTTGTATTTTTTAAATATTTTTATAATTTCTAAAGAATTTAATAAAATGTTATTTTTATAAAATATCAATAGCATCAAATTTTAAACCATTCATTTCATTAACATTAAATAAAATTGAAACAGAAGGATAACTTCTACTAAATCATCTAATATAATCTTTACATGTCATAACCACATATAAAATTCACGGATCACCTCAATTATGTGAAATTATCTTTATTTTAATATTTTGAAAATCCTTTATTTGATATTTCTATTAATAAGATAACTACTTATTCATCATTGTGTCAATATTTATGGTATTTACTTAGTATCTGAAAATTATAAACAAATTACTATGATATAGATAATTCTTTTATATTTCCATTTACTATTCATGATATAATTTATCTGTAATATATCTCTATATGAAAAGTACTGTACATATAATAAAATTGAGTGTGACATTTTGTCACATTCTATGATCTTAATAACATATATGTCACATTCATGGAAAAGTGTCAATTAAATGATTTAAAATCGATAATTATGATACATTTTAAATTATAATAGTAATTTGGCCAAATTATATATTTTTAATAATTTTATAACATTTAATAAAGTATTATTTATTTTAATGTATCATTTATTTGAATTTTGATACTATTCAATATTTTCATTTTCAAAAATATAAAACCAGCATGATAACTTCAAAAAAAATACTTCAAATAAGTGACCAAAATTTCTATGTTGTCAATAAAATTATTTATATTATATTTATTTTAATATTTATAATATCATTTATTTGATTCTTCCATTCATGAAGAAAATACTGCATCATCATTGTGTCACCATTTAATTTGATTATTTTTTTCCTAAAAATTATAAATAAAATATGATGATTTATTTTATTATTTTATCTTCCTAAATAATATTTATATGTTAAGATATACCCCATATAACTACATATTAAAAATACATTAATTGTTAAAAAAAATTGTAACAAAAATGGCTTTTCATTGAATATAATATTAAAAATGCATTGAAGTCATCCAAGTGGATTCAAGTGAAATTAAATTATAACCATGGATTATTTGGGTCAGAATAAACTCAAAAAAGTAAATTAGGACAAGTTTTAGGGTATTTTTATATTTTAATAATATAATAATTTTCATTAATTATCTGATTTACCCTTAACTGTGATAAAACAAATTATTACTAAAGTCACTATTAATAAAGTCCAAAAATAAAATGGAACTATTTAAATATTTTGGAACTTCTAATTCCAAATATGAAATATATTTTTAAAAATTAAAAACATAGTAGCTGCAATAATTAATATAAAATTAATCCCGTTGTCGGAATGGAAAACGTGTTTTTAAAAGTTAAAACATTGCAAAAGATTGAAATATTTTTACATAAAAATTAATGGTAATATTAATTCCAAGGAACAACAATATACTAACTGAAAAAAAATATTATATTTTTTTACTTAAAATCCATTCAATAATATAATTTATCAACATAAATTATTTTTATGAAAAATGTTTCTTTCAAGTAAAATTTAGTATATTTTTATTATTCATCAAAATTTAAAACATATAAAAAAATATAAAAATTATTCCAAAGTAAATTTTTATATCTAGATTCCAAGTAAGAGTTTATTTTGTTAAATATAATATATAAAAGTTTCAAAAACTAGATTTAAAATGTGTACACCCTCTAAAGGCGGTAAAACTGCATTTTTTGATAAATATTTCTTTTATCTAAAAAATTGAATTTGTTTTTATATCATGTCTATAAAACACATAAGATATATTTTTAACATTAGATTAAATATATTACATATATATTACATTAATAAAATCCATCAAGGGTGATTTTATTATTTTATAAACTCACTTATTTGTATTTAAATAGTTTTTCAGAAGAAAGTTAATACAGTTCTTACCCGCCATTATAATGACTAGATTATTAGGTAACATAATAATATTTTGTATTTTCACATAAAATCATGCATTCGTAAAATGAATTCTATCAAAATATCCTTAAATTTGTTTTAACACAAGCCAAGAACATGTTTGGGCATACCGCAAGCTAAGCTAGTGTTGTGTGTAGCGCAAGCTTATCCTAGTGTAGCATAAAACACAAGATATTGAATTTATTTAAAAAATTAAATTTAACATGGAATCTTGTGGTGTTACATTATCCCCTCATTGAAAAAAATTCATCATTGCAATTTTTAAATTTTATTTTGGTAACTAATTTTTGATTATTCCAAATTCAATTTATTGCAATCTCATATTGAAACAATGGTAAACAAAACTTCCACTTTAAAATAAATAATGGGAAGTAATAATCTTACCAATGATAACACATAGAATGGTTTCATGTAGAAAAACATAGACATGAAATATAAATCTAACCATCCAATTCTGATGGAGAGTGGAAGAGAACATGGTTAGGAGAAAGTTAACAATCACAAAGAAATAAATATGTGATGATCTAAGGGACCATTTGATTCATATGAAAATGTACTTGGATATCATTATTTTTTTTCAAGATCCTTTCCATAAAGTTTAATAATTATTTTACTATTATGAAAATAAGTTAATTTATTTTTTCCATGTCATACGCATAATATCATCCTTTGACTATGCTTTGATATGTTTTCACTTCATCCCTTAATCCTATAAATAAAAGCTAAAAATTATTTTTTATTACGGGAAGAAAAACATAAGGCTTGAAAGTATTTCGTTCATCCTATAAATTATTAATGAAACGAAGATGTTTATCCCAAATTGTCCAATAAATCATTCTATAACCTCAAAAAATAATTTCTATGTTCAACTTACTCCATTCCAACCTTAAGACTTCTCCCAATGACTCATGTCCAAATTCATAGTCTAAAAGGTCTCTGTATTTTCAAAATGAATCGTAACATTATATTCCTCATAAAACATAGTGTATCACTTATTGAGAAATACATTTAATCCCTAAAAAACCTTAAAAAAATAATTCTTGCTTCCAAATTCTTGATGAGTTTGTAATGTTGTAAAATATGTATATATCTCATGAATCTTATACCCATAGAACTATTGGTGTAATTATTCTTGAATCCAAATAAAAAATAACCTAACTCATTTGACTTCACTTGTGAACCATTAACTACACTTCAACATAATATTATTTAATTCCTCTTTCATCCCATTTTTAATTTGTAGCCTCTTAATTATCATTATTATAATCATTTATTTTATATAGTTGTTGATTATAACCAATGAGTATAACTAAAAGAAAAAAGTTAGAAACACTAATAATAGTAATAAAGTCATGAAGAATCATTTATAGGATCTATAAATTATTCAATATTCTTCTCAATCCATAATTCCATGTGATTAGTCTAGGTTATCCATTACCAAATCTAAATAATGATATCCTATACTTATACATATCCCCAAATTTAGTAATAGGGTTATGTTTTCTAATCTATGTTTTTTAAATATAATTTCCAAGGATATTTCTAAACATCCTCTGATACCAAATGTAATTCCAAAACCCAGGAATCCTAGATCTAGTGTATTATTTTAATAAATTTACATGATTACATGAAATCAAATCCTAATGGACCAACTAGTTTAGCAGTTTTGGAAAATATATTACATACATGATCCTTACATTACAAATAAAAAAATAATATGTAGAAAAGATGATTCATTGTGAAAACCAATATTCTCATAGCTTAACCCTAAAAATTAATCATAAAAATATTCTTGGAATCCAAAGAAAATAAAACATAAGAAAGGGGTGAGCTCATATGCTTAGTAAGGTTAAATAATACAGTAGAAAATTTCATAAATATAAATAAACATTTAAGGGAAGTTATAAAACTAAAACACATGCCCTTTAAACATAATCCTGAACATAATATAGAAATAATAAATCAAATAACTTCATTTAAACATTCACATGGATATTATACTATTTTATTAATTTCATGTAATATCAATAACTAATATCATAATGATAAATTCATAATGTCATACATCATAACCATATTGTCAAGGCCTCATGCTAAGACCATACATAACCATATTGTCAATAAACCGTGCCAAGATACTAGTTTATCTAATAAATAATATTGAAAAATTGAGAGGCTACAATGGTCCCTCCCAACACTTACTAATTCCAATGAATTCCTCATATGAAAAGGTTGAAACATAACATAAACATTCATCTTAAAACTAGCATACAAAATGTTAATACTTTCACCATAAACCATGAATGGTATCAAAATAGAACATCTATAGTGAAACTTATCATAAAACCTTCAAAAAAAATATCGAATATTATATAATACTAAATAAATATCAATGAAGAATAAAATCCATTAAAGGATGTGGACATTGAAGAAAATAATTGAACAAAATCTTAATTTTTTTGAGAGAAATACCCATTTTTTACTTTGAAACCATTTAAAATACCCACAATTATAAAAGAAAACATTTATTTTTAAAATATCCTAGTAATAATATAAGATAATATTCAATATGGTAAGGTGTCATAATGGTGTAAATAACTGGTTGTGGTGTATAAGTTAAAAAAAATATTCTTTCCTTAATTTTTCGAAAATGTCATAAAGTAACTGTTTTGGAAAACGACGAAAATATTCCTATTAAAATGTATCATAAAAAGTAAAACATGGGAAATAATTAATTTAATTTTTTTATTAATATTTTAGAACAATTTTTTATGAAACATGGTTCAAGATGATAATTGGGTCCCAGTAGAAACTTATGTATAAACAACCTCAGATAATAATGAGATTGCAAAATTAACCATTACCTTGTACTTTCCTTTAGTCGAGGGTGTGTTAACCTCTTTTATAATGGTTAATGTATGTTATTAAATTATACTAGAACAAAATTAATATTTATGATATCATATATTATCCTCTTATATCATTTTGTTAATAATATTTCAGTATTACCATTTTTTCAGGTGTTAAATGCTTCATTTTCCTATTCATGTTTTGTTGTGTAAGTCATGTTTGTTATAAATATGATTTATTTTATTGATATAAATTGTGATATTAATATAATAATTATTATTTTTACTCATCATACAAATTTTATAATCATTCTTTAATGGTTAACATAGAGAATGAATCTTGTCGTGTCGTGGGGATGGTAGGTCGTACGTATGCACGAGCGATATTATCATTCCCTTAATGATTATATGGTATAGAATTGGATGATATATTAATTATAAAGAAACATTATCATGTTATATTAATTATTTATATCCATTATACTCATTATTATAACCATCCAAATAAAGTAGTGTTGAATAACAAATTACACCACGACATGGAGACGGTAAGCTGTACGTACAAATGCATGTATATATTATTATTTTTAGGATAGATAAAAGGAAGAATATTGTTATATAATAACCATAATAACTTCTAATAATATATATTATTCTATATTTATTAATTTAGTATGGATACAATATAGGAAGATGATGTAGAAGAAGAAAATAAATAGAATTGAATTGGTAAAACAATTACCTCTTATTCAAGTGTCTCCTTTTGATTTTCCCAAATGGACTCCATGGGAAAGCTTTATTCCAATAGTAGAGAGTCCAAGATTAAGTGAGGGAATTTGGGAGGTGAATTGGTCAGGTTTTGGCCTAGAAAAAGGGATTTATATGTGTGATTCAAACATAAAAATAGATGTCCTTTTATAAGAGATGTGAGGAGCACTTTAGGAAATTATCAAAGTATTAAATTAATTTAAATTAATTTTTAATCCAAATGGATCCAAATTTAATTATTTAGAAACTAATATGAGAATTGTACTCAATCCTCTCAACCCATAAAATTTATACATGTTTTATATTTTATTTTAAACCTTATAATTTTGATTTATCCTTAATTAATATATTTAATTTTAATTGCAGTAATAATATTCTAAATATTAAATGGTTATAAATATTTATGTATATAGTGTAAATTGTTCATGAATAGAAAATTTATGACAGTTTAAACCTTAAATTTATCTCTTGGTTTTCAAAAATATTTTTATGATTTTTAAATAATTTAATAAAATGTCATTTTTATAAAATATCAAGTGCCAATTTTGACACTATTCATTTCTTTAACTTTAAATAAAATACAAAAATAAGGATAACATCAATAAAATCATTTAAATATACTTATAAAATTTCTTAGTCCTCTATAAAATTAGTGGATCACTTGAATTATATAAAATTATATTTATTTTAATATTTTAAAAATCCTTCATTTGATATTTCTATTAATAAAATAATTACTTCTTCACTATTATGTCATTATTTAGGGTATTTATTTAGTTTACAAAAATTATAAATAAATTAATATTATATATATAATTATTTTATATTTATAAACACTATTCATAATTTAATTTATATCTATGTTTTCCCTATATGAAAATTATCGTATGTATAAGAAATTAGAGTGTGACATTTTGTCTCATTCTTTGATTTTAATAATATCTATGTCATTTTTCAGGGAAAAGTGTCCATAAAATGATTCAAAATATATGATTATGATATATAGAACATTATACAAGTAATTTTGAGAAATTATATATTAATAATAATTGTATTACATTTAATAAAATATTATTTATTTTAAAGAATCATATATTTCAATTTTGATACTACTCAATATTTTCATTTTCAATAATATAAAAAAAACATGATAACATAAAAAAATACTTCCAATATGTCACTAAAATGTATATATTATCTATAAAATTCATTTATACCATTTATTAATTCATATTATATTTATTTTAGTGTTTATATTATCATTTATTTGATTCATCCATTAATGAAGTAATTACTGCATCATCAATATGTCACCATTTAATTAAATTATTGATTTCATAAAAATTATAAATAAATTCCCATTATGTAGTTTATTATTTTATATTTATAACAAATATTTATTGTTTAATATATGATCAATATAACCAAAAATTAAAAATACTTTACTTATTGAAAACAAAAGTGTAACAAAAATAACCTCTCATTGAATATAATATTATAAATGCATTAACATCATCCAAATGGATCCAAGTGGTCCTAAATTAGACCCATGGATTATATTGATCAAAATAAACTCATCCAGTTAAATTTGAACTAGTTTTAGCATAATTTTTATATTTTAATAATACAATTATTACTTTTAATTACCTGATTTTCCCTTAACCATGGTAATAAAATTTATTATTAAAGTTATTATTCATAATGTCAAAAATATTAAAGGGACCTATTTACATAATTTGGAATTTATGATTCCAAATATGGAATCTATTTTTAAAAAATTAAAAACACATAATTTGTAGTAATTAATTTAAAATTAATCCCATTGTTAGAATAAAAATTGTGTTTTTAAAAGCCAAAATATTGCAAAAGATTGAATTTTTTTAACATCAAAAATAATGGTAAAATTAATCCCAGTGACTCAAATTATATTAAATTATAAAAATATATGCAATTTTTACTTTAAAACCATTAAATAAGATAATTTATCCACATAAATTATTTCGATGAAAAAATTTGTTTTCAATTAATATTTAGTATATTTTTACTATTCATCAAAATATAAAACTTATCAAATAAATATAAAAATTTCCTTCATGGTAAATTTTTATCTCCCTCATACAAGGAAAAATTTTATTTTATTAAATAGAATATATAAAAGTGTCAAAAACTATATTTAAAATGGGTGCACCATCCAAAGGTGGCAAAAATACATTTTTTATAAATACTTTTTATATCCAAAAAATTGAATTCATTTTTATATCATGTATGGAAAAGATATAATATTACTTTTAAACATAATATTAAATATATTACATTTATATTACATTAATAAAATCCATAAAAGTGACTTTATTATTTTATAAACTCACATATTTTCATTTAACTACTTATTCAGAAGAAAGTTAATACTATTCATATCTTCCATTATAATGACTAGGTTATTAGGTAACATAATAATAATTAGTTTTTCACATAAACTCAAGATTACGTAAAATTAAATATATCAAAATAACATGAAATTGTGTGTAACAGAAGCCAATAATAGTGCTGCATATACCACAAGCTAAGATGGTGTTGTGTGTAGTGCAAGATTATCTTGGTGTAGCATACCAAAAAAACTATTGAATTTATTTAAAAATAAATAAACTTACCATGGAATATTGGGGTGTTAAATGATTGATTTGTTTGTAGAATTTCTCAGAAATTTGGGTGTTTAATTTTGGTTTTCCAAATGGGTGTGGCTTGAATGCACACCAAGTGTTTGTTAAAAAAGATAAAAGGGTTTTATGGTTTTCAAAAAGATATCTAAAATGTTTTTGAAAATGGGGTTTCTCTATGGAAATATGTTTTGATAAAATGGTCATACTTGTTTGTGGAATGGATTGTGTCTTGGATTTCTTTATATGGGCACTTTCATGTGGATTTGTTGGCATGGAATAGTACATGGGTTAACCAGGGTGTGAGTGAAGGGTTTGTTTGAAGGACCATGTAATACATTGGAGGTAAGGCTACATGAGCATCCAATTTGGCTTGTATCAGTGACCATGTGATCCATCATAGAGAGGACTGTGTGATCATCCAATATGGTTTCAAAGTGACCATGAGAACCTTTGGGTTGGAAGACTGTGAGAGCTTCCATGTTGGGATTGGGGAAGTCTGTAGGGGATTCTACTTTGTTTAGCTAGATAACAAAATTTTTTCCTCAGTAATGTTAGGCTTGATGGTTAGAGACCTAGGTTCAAATTACTCATGTTTGTTTGGTTTATATGATTAATGAAATTGATTAGTGCCATTTTGATATGATGATATATATTATTCCCATTTTCCATTTATGTGATTACATGTTGTTTGTGTTATTATCATGATTTATAATGATTTGGTTGTGATAGTGAGTACGTAATGACTTATGCTATGTTTATATATTTGAACCATGTTGTATTTTTTTTAAACCAGCTTCATTTGAAATGGAAAACTAAATGGATTTTAAAGGGGAATTTGAAAATGTAATGTTTTCAAAGTGGTTTAGTTTTGAAAAGGTTTTCAACTAGTTTATTGATTTTCATTGGTAAAATACATAAATATATTCATGATAGTAACATACTAAGCATTATTACTCAACCCCTTCCTGGGCCTTTGGGAGTTTGAAAATTTATTTTTGTAGGGAATAGGTAAAATAAAGGGCTCCCTGATCTAGGGTGTCTCTTCTTAATTACTAGCATATTTGTTTTTTTGAGGTGATACGGTCTCACATGGTTTAGCTCATGTGGACTGTTTTTTTGTTATTTTTATACATTTGGATGTACAAGTAGGTTTTGTTTGGCTATGGTTCTATTATTTTGAGTTTTATCCATTTTACTTGAGATACCATGTGTATCTATGTCATGTTATGGAATGTTTTTTATATATTATTATGGTATCTACTCTATATTTGATGCGTACTTTGTATGATTCTTTTCATGTGTAGTTTAATTTGTTGATATTGGTGTGGATTTTCAATTTTATAAATAAGTGATGGTAGTTTTATAGTGGATAAATCATTCCAAAAATTATTGTTGGTTATGCCTGCTGCTTTTCACCATTCCATGGTGATTGGGAATGCGCTTCATGCCATGTGGCAGCCCATCTAGGGTGACAGTTTGGGTTGACCCAAGTTGTATCATTTCACTATGAACATTAAATTATGCATTGGATGTCATTTCCATCAATCTTGGAAGGTGTCTATATAACACAATCAGAAATGGCCTGTGACATTATATAATGTCAATAAGGGGTGAAATTCTATTTTGGATTGAAGTAAGAAACAAGGTTATAGAATATTTATTTTGAATGATTTTTTCTGTGTGTATACAATAGGTTAGTGGGAGTACAATAATTTTCCATGTAAAATATGTTTAGTGACATATGAAAAACATCTAGTGGTCTTAAAATTAGTTAATGCCAGAATGAAAGTAACTCTCCAGATATTTACTTAAAGTAGAAACCTAAGTTCTAGGGAATATGATCTACTAAGGAAGATCTAACAGTTTCATAAACATAATCAATAGTACATATACTGATAAGGTATTTGAAAATAAAATTTGGAATAACTCAAGATGGAATTGTTACCAATGTTACATGGTATAAATCTATCTAATAAGATATGTATGGGGTATATGAGTAGAATAATGTGGTAGCTAGATTTCCATATTCTTATACGATGGATCAATCACATATTCCACACTATTCACTAGATATAATATTACTAACATATAGTTTTTGGTAGGAAAATGTCAGTAATATATAGGAGAAATGCACGAGAAGTAGTTAAAACTATCTAATTGTACTTGAAAGAGTAAAGAGCTATGTTCATGGTACTTGAAGAGGAAGTAAAAGTATTTTAAGAGGAAAAAATAGTCCTCCTTTTGATAAATATGACCTAATATTAATAAAAATGATATGATCATTCAAGATAGTGGTATTCATATCTACAAATACCATGTGTGTTGCGGCTTCTAATGTCACCAAAGAAGTATTGTTAAATATGTAATTATTTTTTATAGTTCTTATAATCTCACTTAGTAAGTATAGTTTTATCATAATATAAATTATGATAATTTTACTACTAGTACTTGAGTAGATTTAAATTTTTGATAGTGGAAAAAATAAATATACTTGGGGATATCATCTCATTAGGATTCGTACTAAAGGAGGCAATGTTACAGATAGAAGAACAACCATGCGACAAAGATATGGCATGCCCATGACTGAATCATAACTTAGCAGAAACATGATCTTATTAAGTGATAGATAAAAAAGATAGTTAGAAATTTG
The DNA here is from genome assembly GCA_963277665.1 of Viscum album. Lineage (NCBI taxonomy): Eukaryota > Viridiplantae > Streptophyta > Magnoliopsida > Santalales > Viscaceae > Viscum > Viscum album. Next base: position 494,699,157 of record OY728148.1, on the reverse strand, counting down.
GATCTAGTGAATGTGGGAGTGTTATAGTAGTGGGTATCCTAGACCCAAGTTAATTAGTAATTTTTGATTACCTTGTCATGTATATAGTGAATTTTTCTTGAATTACACTTATCATAATAGTGTTGACATTTCTATCTTCATTATTTATATGGTAATTCCTTTAGATTAAATGTCATATCAAATGGTTATAGAAGTTCCCAAGAAATAATGTGAACCTTGATATAATATAACATTAATATTAAATAGATGTCCTATGGTCTAAATATATCATAATAACAAAGCATAGATGTTATTTAAATATTAGGTGTTGGTGGATCATATGAATTGATACTTATTCTGATGAATTTTTTACATGGTGACCTCAGGTGGATGGGATCATGAGGACTGACCCAGAAATAGAAACATAATATGTTTTATGAGTCATTGGTAGTTACTATCTAAAAACATTTTTAATGGTTTCTGGACTAGATATTATTATTGGTGTAAACTATTTGATCATGTTTTTTTATGTAAGAAAAAGACTATGGAATTGAATTCATAGTGACGTTGCTAGATTGGGTGTCTCATTAGAGGTATGACATTGATTAAATAATTAAGATAGAAATTGTTTCTTTGGAAATGAAGTGATATCTCAGGCCTAGTTAATTAGGATGGTAGCACCTTTATTAAATCCATTTCCATGGTAGAAGATGGTAAGTTTTTCTAGTTAGTTCAATGAAAAATAAAGAAATAAAGGATAATAAACAAAAGTGTGTTTCCTTCTTTATGAGATATCATGATACAAATAGATTATATTACACATTGTGTTTTCATAGGATGGTTGTCATTGATATGACTACACCTTATCACTTTAGGGGCCATGATGGGTTTCTAGAATCCCTTAATGGTCTGTGAATAGTATTTAATACTATTGAGATAAGGTCCTAGAGGGTCACACACTTAGAATAATCAAAATTATATCCTATTTAGATGAATATGAGTTTAGAAAATGGTGGGACCCACCAAGGGGAGAGGGATTTTTATGTGGGTATGCGATCCCAAAAGAACAAATAAATTCATATTATTCATGTTAAAATAATTAGAATTTAATTTATTTATTAAATTTATTTACCAATGTTAAATTAAATACATAGAAATATATATTATATGAATAAAAAATATTACATTATTGAAGGTTCATTTAATATTTTTGGGAATGATGTGTTGAGTTAAATGGATTTGTTTTATCACATAATATATTTATTATATTATAATAATGTGATAAAAATATAAACGTTATTTATGACTTTGTAAATAATTCATAATATATAATTTATAGTGAGTAATAAATATTCAGGGGGTGTAGACCCCATTTCAGGTATTTTATAATCTCACTCTATAAATGAGGAGAAGCTCACACGTGAATAACTATTCATTTCACAATGGATGATAGCCTCTCTCTGCTATCCTTATTTCTAGAGACAAGATCATTCGATCCAAGAATTCAATTGTAGCATACTTTTATGGATTGATGGATCATCACTGCAGTTATCGTCGAGACATAGAATCCATTTTCATATCTCCACACTAGCACCTTAAATTCCATGATCGATGCACCCATGGTTTTTTGATGTTTATGAGGAAGATATGAAGTTATTAGGATTTGGATGCTTTAAGAAACAATCATTAGAGAATAACGGGCGTCGAGCGTGACTTTAGATTGAACTAGGTATTTTTCGATTTAATTATTGCACTTAAAATATACCATGTAGAATCCTCGGGCCTTTACCAATGCTCTAATTTTTTAAAAATGATGTAGTTATATCAATTTCTGGTGAAAAAATTTAATCTTCCCTCCCATAGGCTTCTGATGAGCACCCTGATACCTTTAGGATATGGGGATGGTGTTTGGATGTGTGATAAAACGAGTGGTGGATTAAATATCAGCTCTTTCCTCTCACATATATGGTCTTGGATATCAATGATATACAAGAATGAAATGAAAAAATAGTGATTCAAATATTTCAAAGGAATATAGGGTGGTTTTTATTGGGAATGTATAGTTTCTAGCCATCCTCTAGGTATTGGGTGTGATCAAGAAGTGAAGGAAGCCTTTGAGTGGCCCTTAGTGGCATCTTTCTCTTCTATGTAATAGGCATACTAATTATCCCATTAATATCCCTTTATCTAATTCTTCATGAGACCCAATTTGGATAAATAACAGGGGATTAATTATCAGAATCTTTCCCAATGAGTTCAAGGGAAATTATGTGTCAAAAATTATTATATTATTAACTATATGTGTAATGAAATTCCCTCCTATAATCATACCCTTGGGATTCTTCAGTCATAATTTAGAATAAAATGAAAATTTTTGGGCCATGTTAATCTTAGTCCCCCATCTAAAAATAGTGGAAATAATAAGAACATCCAATTGGCTCACTGAGCTCTGTGAATCTCCCATGGCCAACCTAGGATATGTTAGTTTTTATGGGTTCGTTCCTACTCACTAGGTTAGTGGATATAGTCATCTACCACTAATGGGATATGTTATTTCTAGTCTATAAAATAATCTCAACATAGGTTGATATATCTATAATATTAGGGTTTTAGATGCCTCATCCCACTCCAAATTCCACCATTGACAGTTTCCCATATTATCAATCCAACCAAAATATACTATGCTATAGTGTTAGCACTATTTTCAATAAAAACTCAAATATCAGCTCCCTACGCCCTAACCTAAACAATACAATCAATAAATTTATTTTTAAATGAATATATAACTAGATAAACCATATTAATTTTATCATAATATATATATCAAGTATCTTGTTGGTGAGAATTACCTTCATTTGATATTTCTATAGCCTCTCCTAGTTCACGAGGTTAGTGAATCATAGAAATCAGTGTTGTTTTTATTGGGAGGAATCTCTACATAGATAAGGTATAAGGTCCATTTAGTTGTATTAGATTGGTTTAAGTGATGTAAGTGAATTTTTTTGGGGTGAAATGATTGGGGAAGACTTAGGTGGTGGTGTGTGTAGTTTGGCCTTTTGATTTTTGGTGGGTCTCACTAGTATCTTCTCATTTATTTAGGTTAGTCGGAATTTATCATTTTATTTTATATTTTTTGTGTTGGATTGATCCATGGTGGGTTGTATGTGAATGTAGAGGTTTAATGGTTATCCGTTTAAATGAGGATCAGTGTGGAGGGGTTATATAGTGATTTTGGTGATGTTCTGGGAAAGGGATATTGATTCAAATCGGTATGAGAAAGTTTTGGGGAGATGGTTGTGAACTGATGTAGTTAGTAGGAAGGAATGGGTATGGGGAAGTGGAGAACTCAAGTGAGATAAGATTTATATGTGTTACCATGTTTATTAAAAGTGATCAGAACTAGAGTAGGTGGCTAGGAGTGTTTATCGAGGGAGAACCATAGATAGGGAGAGGAAAAGTCCAAATGTGATTTAGGGTTTTTTAGGGAGTATTTAAAGTAATGTGTTATAGTGTGACATTGATTACTATGTCATGGACTATGAATTTCTAAAAAAATATTATTTTCAAACTTGTTCATATAGAATTATTTCATCATAACTCAAACCATTATGGTGAAATCCTATCACTATGTCCACAAGTGTTGGATTATGGGGTGAAGTTGTGGTGCGAGGCCCAACCCATGAGAATTAAGGTTTCTGATATTTTTCCCACTAAAATAATTATGACCTGATAAATTAGTACCATGATACAAAGGGGATTTTGATTCCCTTCATGAAATATTGTGTGGTCCACTACAATGTGATCCTACCCCATGAAAATTAATCTTTTCTCTGTACCAAGAACCTTTATTTATAATAGCGTGGTGTGTCATATTGTGGTGTGATGCCCATATATTTAATTTAGGAAACTTTTCATTATAACATTTTAAAATTTTTTTTGTCCATGATAATGGTTTCATTGATCCTTTTATTATTACTCCTCTTACTACAAATATTGTTTCCATTGGATCTGTAGTAGGAGAGTAAGTGAGAGTAACATAGAGTATCTATTTTAATTTTTCCAAAGAATACATAAACTATTCGAAAATAGTGTGAATGTTTTAAAAAGAAGTCATATGGGGGGTTTCTCTCAGATAGATCCTCATTTTCATGTGAAATTTCAACATAAATTTTCACCTTCAATAAAATATTTTGGATGACATATCTTGTAACAACCATCCCCTTCTCATTTTCTTGAGATGTGATAGTGGTTCTACTAGAGTAGGTGATATCCCCAAGAAACTGAATGCTAGAAATAAATTACCAGGGCTTCAAAAAACATTGGGAGATGGTTTTCCCTTTGTAAATAAAACAAATATACAATGTAAAATAATAAACATCAAATCCCCATATATGATTCATGTGTAAAATATTAATGAATAGAGAAAAACCAAATATCCAAAAAAACAAAAAAATTAGAGTACCAATGAAAACTATTATAGAAAAGAGAACATAAAAAGAAACTCCAAGACCCAAACACACCCTAGATACATAATCTATAGCAGCAAAAAAGAGGATCTAAGCTCCAACTCTACCTATTATTCCTACAAAGTCACTTGAGAAATAAGATAGCTTTTCCTTTCATATGTCTAGATAGATGAAATCTAAAAACACTACAATGTGACAAAATAAGGGGTGAGAAAAACTCAGTTGGATTTGACAAAATACATCCCAAATCATGAAACTAAGATAATTTTTATCACTTTTTATATAAAATATTTTCAAGTAGTTAAAGTATTTTATATCAAAACCCAAAGCTGTTCTATGGAAAAATATAAAAGTTTTAAAAATAATTCTCATAATTTTGAATACCCATTACTATGATTTCACACATAGACACACATTCATAACAAGTGTAAGTTCCATACTAATGAGTTATGACACCCTAAAATTATAAAATAATAAAATTATATTTGATAGCGTTTGTGACGCGCAACACTAAGATTAGAAAAAACTAGATCACCTTTAGACTTAATGATATATTAATTTTTAAATAAATTAAATATATATAATATATTTAATTATATGAAACACTGATTTAATATTGTGTTATATTAAACATATATTTTGCTTGAGTTTAATAAAAAAATAATTTTATCTTACGTTACACGCAACACCGATTTTAAACAAAACAAGACATATTATTAAAATATTATTATTCTATATAATTGTTATCAAATATCCTTAAAATTGAAAGGGATGTATAATAAAAACTAAATTAAGAAAAATATATATTTTACACAGGTTTATACAGTTATATAATGATTACATGTAAAATAAGAATCATTTAAAATAAAAATAAATGTTTTTTAAAAAATATTATTTTTCTAAAAGATGGATTTGTCGTGCAAGGAAAACATAATTTAAAATTAATTTTTACCAATTTTATAAAATTTATTTGAAAAAATTAAATTATATTTTGAAATTATAATATAAAAATTATATTTAGATGATTGTTTTCATAATTGTTTTGAAATATTTAATTTTTCAATGAATATTGAAAAATAATAAATTTTAATTGAAAATGCATTTTTTTAAATTATTTTTTAGGTAAAATTATATTTACAATTTTTCTTAAAGTGGAAATTGTTCAATTATATATCTATTAATTAAATTTAGTTCATGAGAACAATTTTCATATTGAATTTGGATATAAAAACGTTGTGAAAGTTTTGACAATTTTTTCAAAAACTCTATTTCTTGTCATGTATGCGAGATTAAATTTAAATTAAAAATTTTCACTTATATGAATTGAATTTAGAAAAAAAGTTTCCGTATTTTTAATCATAATTATTAATAATTTCTAAAAATTTCAAATTAAATTTTCACCAAAATGAATAGTGAAAATAACAAAAAAAGACACCGGTTAAGGTAATAATTGATTTACTGAGGGTAACCTAAGAAGATAAAGGTTAAAAATGTAATATCAACTTATAAAACAGCCACTGGATTACCATATTTATACCTTATATATTATAGGATTGATAATGGACTATTTTCAGGCTTGTGTCATGATACAAATGCGGGTATGACTGAATCTTTTCAAACAAATTACATTCATGCCACTCACCTCACTTATAAAAGGCCATGACTTATCATCTCATTTTAACACTTTAAAACACTTATGTTTTAGATAATAACTAACAAAATAACTTCAAAAATTACTCAATATCTTCTATAATACATAGTTATATCATAAAGAAAACCTTGTATGAATTTGGTTCAAATATATGGAGGATGCCTGAATAAGTGGTGACATTATTCGATGAGCGTTTTTATTTTTTTAATTCCACCACCGATTTCAATTATTTTTAAACTATGATGATATAATAACCTTAGTTTATTCCATAAAATTAGATGTATTTATGTTAAGTTCATTACATAAAGCCATATCCACTTCTATCAAATGGGTTATGAAATTATTATTCATGTGTACGGCGGACTACCGCCACACGAACTGATGTCATTCATCTTTCAATTACCATATCTCACTATTGGGGTATGATGATGAATATAAAGTGTATATATAATATTTTTAACATAATTATACCTATAGAGTAATTATATAATATATACATTTTTTACTTTCTATTTTTATAGGATCTGATAATATCGCTCGTATGTACGGTGGACTACCGCCTTGCGAAGCTATATGATTTGTTTTTCACTAACACTTTTCAAGGAATGTAATGAGGATAAATTTAATTAATATATGTGATATAAATGAAATAATTATTATATTAATGAAATATTTATCAATATAAAAATTTAATATATATTTTTTTTACATGAAAAAATGACAACATCTTTCGTGTATGTGTGGACTACCTTCTTCATGAAGTGATGTTACTCTCTTTTCATAGACACACCACATGGTTGATATATAAGAGTAAATTTATTGAAATAGTTTGTGATATATTATATCATTATCATTATATAAATATAATATATTACTTACCTCTCCATAATGATCTTTGAAAAATGGAAACGTTACTCATGCGTACGTACGACCTACCATCTCCACGATTGTAACATTGTCCATTTTTCAGAATCATCTTTCATGATTAGTTTTAAAAATAAAATTCTGTAAAAATATAATAATTATGTCATGATTATTATTATAGAGATGGTAAAACTATATAATATGAGAATGAACTGGATCTTTCATAATGAAACAAACATGAGAAAACAAGGCAATTAACACCCTAAATAATAAAAATAATGAATGATTATTAACAAACAGGTGATAAGACATTTTAAAAGGATCATATATAATATTATAAATATTAATATGGTTAAGTTATAAGTTAATAACATGTTTAAAGGCACTGTATAGGAGGTTAAATAATGTTTAACCAAAAGGAAGCACTAAGTAAGGGATTTCATCTCTATTACATTTAATTAAGGCATATTGTAATGTAATGAACCTAATTTCATTTATAAGGTTTATATAATGAACCATTGACATTTTATATAATTATTAATTAATAATTAGTGGTATTTTTAGTTCTAATTTTAATTATTTCATCCAAGGAAATTTTAGTTGAAAATCACCTACGAGAAAAGAATTTCATAAATCAATTTCATTTCATTGGTTTATATTACTTCTTTATTGTTATTTCCTAAATGGCATGAAGGCCTTGATTTTTTATTTATTTTTGGATACTCACCTTTTTAACTGGTTTTAATGGGAACCCTTACATGACACATAGGCCGAGTGGCATAAGGCTCAATACATGACCCGAAGGCCTAGAGGCACAATTCCTAATACAAGACCTAAAGGCCCAACCAAACTACACTAAAAATTCTGGTTCCTAGCATCAACATTATTAAAATATCTTATACCCCCCCTTTATTTCTGATCGACAAGAATTTCTCATTGCATAGCTACACAATTTCTAGTACTAATAGTGATTGGCATACCCAATCCTTTTTCCAATCTTATTAGATATGCTTTAGTGGATACTAATTGCTATGAATCCTCTTCTAGGACATGATTTGTGTGGTATAACTAGGATACTCCTTGTTCATTTTGGTGTGAAATCATTGGTCCCAAAGGAATGCAGTTTTCTAAATGCTCTGTGGGCCGAGGACCTCGGGTGGCCCAAAGGCCCTAAGGTCCGTTGGCCCAAACTGGTGGCCTGTAGTCCCAAACAGATGAATAGTTCTAGCTACTACAATACTGTTACAGTACCTGATATAGTACAACTATAGTACAACTATATTAACCCTGAAATATTTCTCCACCGAGATTTGATCTTGGGTTTCATGTAGGCTTACAGAGTGTGTTAACCCCTAGGATACCACCCAAACTACCTTATTGATATTCGAAGAATAGGTGTATAATTAACCTTGATTATATTATTTTTTAATTACAATTGTTACATGTGGATTTAAAGTTGATACACATAATCTATTCATTTATTAATTCTCACTTCAATGTCATGATCATTGTGAGGGTTTATTTCACAATCTCATTCTAACCGAGATGGTTTATTCTGGAATATTAGTTGAAGGAAATTATTTGATCATTGTCCTAATAAACTCATTTAATTTTCTTATCTTTCAATTATTCTTGATATTTTCATGTAATATTAAAAATTTACCAATATTTATTCATTAAAATATTTGAGATTTTTGTAAATAATATCCATCTTCATTTCTCTATCCAGTCAAAAATATATTTTCTTCCAAAACCATGTTTTCAAAAAACTATTTTCAAAACTGTTTTCAAACTTTTCCAAATGATTTATTAAATTCATTTTTCTAATTTTTACTTTTTAAAAAATGCTTTAAAATGATTATTTATGACATTTTCAAAATAATTCTGATTTGTTTAAAAAATTTGTTAAAGGGAGCTTCTTTTCATTTTCCAAATAAGGAACTTTTATAAACTTTTTATAGTAAGAATGGATTGTACTTTTAAACATTTAATGAATTTATAGAATTAATCTTTATCATGATCATCATTTATTTGAAGAATAATTTTAAATTTAACATGGATATTTTTAAAGAAAATGTTTTTCCTAATATTATAGAAATTATTAATTTTTTAAAAGTGATTTTCAAATAAATTGATTTTCAGAATGTTTTTTGTTTTAAAAATTGATTTTCAAAATGAAAAGGATACTTTCCTTGATAATGTTTTAAAGATATTTTTATGGTATTTATATTTATTACTAAAAATACCTTAATCTTATATATAATTATCTGAGGATATGTTTTATTAATAATATCTTTATGCTTCCTCTGTATGGTTTATGATTATTTTGAGCAAGGTTGATATTGGACTTAACATCCTTGATTAATTTTTTAGCCAATAAATTTCCCTTGAAATTTTCACTTCTCTATGACCATTAAAAATTAAATTTCACTGAAATATACATATTATCTATCATGGATATGTTTATTTTTTAAACTATATATCATTCCTACATGAAGAGTTTTATATATAAATTCATTTATTTATTTGGGGAAATATTGATAAATCCATATTCATCAATCAATACATATATTTTATAATAAGTTATATTATTTATCAATTAAATTGATTATTTGATATATAAATAATTATTTGGACACAAAAGATACAGGTGGGTCCTGATTATAGATATCCCCTCAATCCATCAATAGTCTCAGGAGATGAATCAGTTGGATAACCTTAGTTAAATGGGTTTCTACCCATTAGTTTTAACCTTTCTTTAGGATAGATCTTTATGGTATATTTATCATGTTACTATGAAACATGACCTAAAATTATTAATAATGTTCATCATTAAGAATTTAGATATTATTATCCATGAGAATCCCTCTATGATATTATCTATGGATGGATTTTATTCTATAATGAAATGTTTTTTTAGTTATTTACATTTCCGTATAGATTATGCCTTAACTAGATATGATAGTAATGTTAATGATTAAATGGGAATTTTTTTTACCATTATATATTTATTATGATAGTAAAATTATTTAAATGGAATGTGTGTTCAGTTACTACCATTCCATGTTTGTTATTCTCATTGATTCATGATAACTTCTGTTATATATAATCCTTAGTTAGAATTTGAGATCACCCTTATTTTGTTTTCTTTATCAAGAATAAATGATGTGTACAATGTTTTGTATGTAAGTATACTCTATAGGGAATAGTGTTTTTCTCGAAAAAAATATTTTTTTTATTTTGAGTTTTCAAATGTAATATTGGAATCATGTATGTGTATAGTTTACTAAAACTACTAAAATATTTGGTCCTTTATGATGTAATTTCTTGTATATAATACAAATTTATTAATGTAGGAATTGACACCTAGTTATTGGTGTTGGGGTTACTATATTTGGTATCATATTAAGTTTAATAAAATCCTTGAGAACTAGATTTAGGAAAACATAGATTAGTGAACATAAACCTAAGATAAATTTTGATTATAATTATAGGGACATCTTACTTTTTTAGTAAGATAAATATAATGTGGTTTTTACTATTAATACACCACTTTCTAGATACTAAATGTAAATGTGGTTCTACCACATATGTATCTTGAGGTAAACAATATGAAAATGGCATATTGGGATTTACCCGATCATCACCTTTTGAATGAGTATTGGCCTTAATATGGACCTAGTTTGACACTTTTGGGAGATATTATTATAATAACTCCCATTTTCATTGTAATACATTATTGAGGATTTGAATAGATTGTGACAATGAATAACATAGGTTAAACTAATGGTGCCTTATATAGAAATGATGTTTCATGATTTAAACATCCTATAAATGATTATATGGTTTTACCACAATGATTATTGTTACTCACACTATGATTTTTGGTTTTAGTCAATGGATGGAGACCTAAAAAATCATGTTAATATATAATATGAATGAAATTTTGGTGACTATGAGAAACTAAATGGGATGATGATTGGAGTGAAAGGTATCACGATTATTCCTAACCAGCCTTCGATAAATATGATTAATAACGTATATGTTAACCAACTCCTAGTGTCCCTAAATAAAAGAATGATGGAGTTTGGTAAGAGCTTAGGTAATGGAGACCAGAGTGGAAAGGACACTCAATTTCCCTCATATAATAAATTTGAAATGTGACACCCCAGAAATTGTCTCAATGGAATGGGAAAATCAATTATGTGTAGAAAGGAAGGGCATAAAGAAAATAATTTTGAGGAAAAATAATGAGTCTGATGGAATGAAATAAATATCATCATAGGGATACATTTATAGTTAATTGTCTTAAATGTAGAGAACCTGAAAATTATTTTATTCAATTCCAAATCCTAAAGGATAAACTGAAGAATAAGGAAAGACTTATATAAAAACAAATGGATGACTTATTTATGTATTGGGGTTCAAGAATTAAATTGTAGAATAATTTTTTACCAATGGTATTATAAGGATAAAAATTATGAAATTTTTATATATTGTATTAAAGTTTAGAAGAATATATGTCTTCATTTACTTAAGTGTTATAGATACCTTCATGGTTTTATAAGTTTAAGGTTGATCATAAGTTCAATGTACTAAATAACCCTTTTTAGGTTTTATGTGATGGGATTGAACCAATATTAAAAATATTTTGGGATAAATTTATAGCAATATAACATATTTGTTTAATATATGTTTTAATGGAAAAATTATTTGATGAATAGTAACTTTAAATTTTATAAACATATTTTTAGAGGTATTGATAAACATTACGGTTGATAGAAACATTAATGACATTGTAATAATAATAAAACAAGATTATTAAACATTTTGGGGGAAAATAACTTCTATTGAAAACCGTAGTATAATATATTAATGATTAAATTTATTCTAAAGAATTATATCATATTTTTTTGGAAACATTATAGAAATTATATTAATATATTTATAGTAAAAGGAAAACCCACTTGCTGGGTGACAAACTATCATGTCTAAAAAGGCCTCGCAGGGATTGAACCCATGACCTAATATGGATAAAAGTTTGGATCCTAAAATGTTTCTATATTATATCCTAGTTAATATGTCATTGTTTTCAGTTAAAGGATTTTAATAATAAATATTAATTATGAATTTTCCCTAATAGAACATGCCCCTTATCCAGGGTCACGTATAAGAAATGAAGGTCCCCCAATGACACACACCCCTTATCTCGGGTATTTTCCAAATAATAAACTCACACAAACCATGTACACCAAACCTAATGAGAAATTACATTTTTTATAAAACCAATTATTTATTGAAAACATTTCATCAAACAAAATTGATGCATCCAAAAAATTCCATAATATTAAAATTATAAACAAATAGGGTTTTCCCAAAACCATCCAATTTTCCACAATTCCAATGCCATAAGAACCATAAATTGGTTTAACAATAATTTAAACAATAAAATTTATTCAAAACTAATCCTTCAAGTTATTGGTCAAGTGTTCATTAGAGAGAACCCACCTATATCTCAACGATTGGTGAAAATGAAGAACGACACTAATATCTTCTAGATCATCCATGGATCTTCTTTCCATCAAAGGATTCAAACATATATCATCATGATTACCATGATATAATAAATATATATCTATAATAAACTAGATATATTATCCTAAGAGATAATAGAAGAGTATATCTAAGAAGAACCAAAATGGACAATGATTTACCACTGAATTTGGATCCCTAAAGTGCTTTGATTTGATAAAAAAATGTATCTATATCAAAATGAAATTCCAAAGGAGACTTGGGAGAAATGGGAGTTAATCATCCTAGGATATTAGAAAGGTAATGAGGGATCTGGGCCTTAATTCAGATAAAATACCAATTTTCAGGGAATTTACTACACAACACACTGTTAGGATAGATCGTTTTTCAAACCATGCACCAAAAATTCAGTTCTACTATCTTAAGATAAATTCCTTCATGGCTGTCTCACATTGTTAGAAAAAACTTGTGCTAAATGTGATTTTCCCTCTATTTCACTTTGCATGTTTTTCTACGAGTACTCGTATGAATGGAAACATCTTTCACCAACCATGAACCTACCAAATGATTCAAAAATAAAGTTTCATTTTTTCCTAGATATGATGAATTATTTCTACTAACCATTCTCAAACTGTGAACCTCCAAAAACACTCAAAAAACATTAAAAAAAATCCCAAAATTGATACAAGTCTTATACAAGATCATAGTATATAATACAAGGTTAAAGTACCTAAAAACGGGGTATGGGACCTAACTCTTATAAATTATCCATATAGAGATTAAACTGTTGTCCACTAACCCTGATTGAAGGATCATGATCTCTTTGGATGTCAATGGATCTATGTGGAATGTCTTCAATTACCATGATGGGTCGCAACCAATGTGACATAAATTTTCCTAAAAATGATCAAAGATATGAGTTAAACAGAATTACCTTGTATCGGGGTGTGAATGTATTTCATTTGATTCATCGCTCATGCCAATTATTTATTTTTACTTTGTAAATTTTTTCATTCTCATATTCATCTCTTTAGATTTCTTTTGATTCATCCTATTACATGGGTCTATTTCTCCCTGCTTAGTTTAAGTCCATGTTCAATTTCTTTATAACCCAATATGATCAATGTATGAACTTTATTGATAAATTGAATAACTTTTTACAGATGACACCAAACTAGTTCGTACCAATTTGTGTTTTTTAAGAAGTATTATACACCCATGAAGTATCATCAAGATTTTTTCTATGATATTTATAGATTAAACTCATAATTTCTCTATAATTTTCTTAATATTTTCAACAGATTATTCTAATTTCGCACTGGTTTGTGGATGATAATGGGATTTGGTATCAAGTTTGTTGGAATCAAGATTCTACCCTAGGACCACAACATGGGATTGAGATTTCAACTTATAAGAATGAATCGGGATTATAAGAGTCTACATTAGGTCATAACATATAATTTATACATCCATATAAAATGTGAAAACAATAAAAGATACTAGTATTATCATATAATTAAATAGTTTTCTGAAATTCAAAATGATCAAAGTCACAAAACACCAAAATTAGAGTATAAAATAATACAATTTGCAATACTAAAAAATGAACCCCAATAAACATTATAAAATGGGAAAGAAAATAAGAAAAAATAAATATATACTAACCTAAGGAAAGAAGATGCTTGGAATAAGAAAAATACAAAAGAAAAATGTCCAGTAAAAAAACACAAAAAGTAAATAAGAAATATGACTATGCATAGAACATGAAGAAAAAAATGAACCAAAAAACAAAAAAAAAATAATGAAAATAAGATTTGGGGTTGCTATGATGACAAATAAACTAGTATCTTTCCAATATCTCATCTGACCTCTTTCTTCATATAGTATAGAAGTTGAAGACAACGTTTTGTGAGGAAGCACCATGAGTGGGGAATGTTTTTCTAAAATATAATGAGTGTGAAAATTAGGTTTTTAGGAAAACACAATCCTAAAAAATACTTATCGACCATTAAAGACCTCACATGACTTGATAATCCATATTTCCCAATGATTTAGTGTGTTTCATTCAATGATCATACCTTATAAACTATTATAGTCTTATTAAAACATAAATCTAGAATATGGGATCATAGGATCATATGACCCAAGGATCCAACTTGAGAGTTTGAACATAGTAGTTGGTGTCGTATTGAACTCCATACCCCACTACTAAAAAGGATTCCTTTAACTACACTATAATAGGCCTATATTATCTCTAAATAATCATTGACTACAATAGAAGGGTTAAAGTCCAAATATTAAAACAACGTCAGAAATACACCAATAAAGGGATGCTTTATCAGTGAAAAAATAAGTGATGATAAATCACAATTTTATCAGTTATTTTAGAAGAACTGATAAAAGACACCATTTATCAGTGCATTAATTTAGCACTGATAATGTAACTCTTTATCAGTTATTTTACAAGCACTGATAAAATAATCCTTTTTGAGTGCTAATAAATGCATTGATAAAAGGGAATACTGTTGTGTTATGGTACAATACACTGTTGCACTATAAAATGGGCAAGGAGTGTTCTATAAAACACACTGTTTTAGCAGAAACAACATAAATAATTAGAAAAATCAGATACGAATAAGTAATTCAAATGAGATAAATTTTCCATCACAAATACACGTAAAAAAACACTATTATAGAGTATGCTGGGTGTTTTTAATAAAATTAATGTCAATTTTGAATAAAAAGGTACACTTGGAGTCATAGTGATCACATACTGAGTCAGATTGAGGGTTGACTAATTTTTATATGTTATAAATGAATAATAGATCAATTTCATAAATCACAAAACAATCTGACTATTTTTTTAGTATTTCAAATGTTTTTTATTAAAATTAATGTCAATTTTGAATAAGAAGACATACTTGGAGTCATTCCGGTCAAAATGTGTGTCATATTGAGGTGAGGTTGATTCCTACATATCCCAAATGACATATGGATCATTTTCATAAAGTATCAAAACAATCAAATAATTGTTATCAGTTACGATTACGCCACTTATGGTTTTTAATGAAATATCATTTTAAACTAGAAACAACCACTTTGAGTCATACAAGTTGCATCATGTGTGGGTTAGATATGAGATTTATTCATAGAAATCAAAAATGAATTATGAATCATTTTACTAAATTATGAGGACAATTAAAATGTGTTTTCTCAATTCTCAGTGAGTGACACTTTATTGTACTAAAATATGAATTTTAAACTGATAACAAACAATTTGAGTCATACTTGTCACACCATGAGTCATATTGAGGTGAAGATAATTAATACATGTCACAAATAAATTATGTATCATTTTACTAAAGTACCAATACAATATGAATGTGTTATCTCATCTTTGATCATTTCAATTGTTTTTTTACTAAAATTAATGTCAATTTTGAATAAAATATTCAATTGGAGTTATACCGGTAACACTGTGAATCAGATTGATGTGAGGATGATTCCTACACTTCCAAAATGACATATGAATAGTTTTAATAAATTATCAAAACAATCTGAATGTGTTTCCTCAGTTTTTATTACACCACTAGTGTTTTTTTACAAAATTTCATTTTAAATTGGAAACTATCACTTTGAGTCATCCAAGTTACATTGTTTGTGGGTTTTAAATGAGACATATTCATACACATCAAAAATTAATTATGAATATTTTTAAAAAATTATCAATAATATGAGAATGCTTTATCAGTTTTCATTGAGAAACTCTTTTTTTTGTATTAAAATGTCAATTTTAAACTAATAACAGAAACTATGAGTCATACTGAGAACATCATGAATCAGATTGAGGTGTGGCTAATTCATACATGTCAAAAATTATTTAGGGACCATTGTCCAAAAATACCAAAACAATCCAAATGAATTTTATTGGTTTTGAGTTTTTCAGTTGTTTTTTTCCAATAAAATTAGTGTCAATTTTGAATAAAAAGGTGCACTTAGAGTCATATCGGTCACATCGTGTGTTAGATTTAGGTTTTTATAATTCTTACATGTCCTAAATTACTTACAACTTATTTTCTTAAAGTATAAAAACCATTCCAATTATTTTCCTTAGTTTTGAGTATGCCACTTGTATTTTTTCTAAAATATTATTTTAAACTGAAAATAGGCAATTTGAGTCATACATGTGGAATCGTGTGTGCGTTTGATATGAGACTAATTTCTATACATCAAAAATGAATTAAAAAACATTTTATTAAATTATCAAGACAATTTGAGGTTGTTTTCTTTGTTTTCAGTGATTATTACATTTTTGTATTAGAATACCAATTTTAATCTAAAAATAGACCCTTTGAGTTGTACCGGGTATATCATGTATCAGATTGAGGTGTGTCTAATTCCTACATGTCAAAAATGACATACAGATCATTTTCCTAAAGTAACAAAACAATATAAATGTGTTTTCTTGGTTTTTCTGTATGTTAGTTTTTTGTTTCACAAAAATTATTATCAATTTTGGATAAAAAAATGCACTTGGAGATGTACCATGCACCCAATTAAGGTGTGGTAGATTCCTAGACATACCAAATGACTTATGGATCATTTTCATATAGTACGAAAATAATAAAAATTTGTTTTCTTGGGTTTGAGTATGCCACTTGTGTTTTTTACTAAAATGCCATTTTTAACTAAAAACACACACTTTGAGTCATAGAGGTTACATCATGGGTGGGTTTTACATGTGACTAATTCATACATGTCACAAAATAATTATGAATAATTTTCAAAAATTATCCATAAAATCCAAGTGTGTTTGTTTAGTTATTATTTAGTGATGATTTTTTTTATTAAAATGTGAATTTTAAACTAATAAAGGACACTTTGACACCATCCCTCCTCGATAACCAAGATATATCAATGCTAATTTTCCTCAAATAGTTATCTCATAAACCTATTGACATTAGTGGTTGATTAAAAACATATTTATTCAAACATTTATGTTGGATTATATACCTATTAGATGATTGAGAGTTGTACAAATGTTTCTTCAATAACACCAGTGAAGAAATTGATGCTTCCAACATATAATGATCATACAGGTGGATTAATACCCAATATAAAACCCCTAAAACATGTGGTAAAAAACATAATTTCAATAATCCACCTTAAACACATTCCCAATGTCTCTTATCTTAAGTGACAAGTGTTTTATGAACTTTTAAACATTTGTTCTCAAACACAATCTTGGTATGATCTTCATTATACTTCACTGTCAAACAATTTCATTGTTTGAAAGATAAAGTTTCATATCCTCCTCTACCTTAGTCTCCACCTCTATCTCATACTATTCCACCCTCCATACTGGTCTCCAACTCCACCTCCTCCTCCTATTCCACTTCCACCATTTCCCAACAATTTTATTGTTCATAGGTTACCACTTATAAACAATTTGATTTCCTCTATTATACTTCTCCTTGATAAAGAGATGAAAAACAATATATAAGAATTATGAAACCAAATCTTTACACCACAAATATATTTCTCAGGACACAACTCATAATACATCACAAACATAGTAGGAAATCATCCAATTTTTTTGTCATCATACATTCTAACAAAAAGTGTGATACCCAATCGTCACTAAACAAATAAATTTCTTATTTTTGAGTATCTATGTTGTCATAAATATTTAAAGTGCTGAAAAAATATAGAAAAAAAATTTTATAATTTTTTTAATGAAATTGTAATTACCTTCATAAATTGACTATTGGGGGATGCTGGTCTTTTTATGATTTATGATCTCTCTCATAAATTTTCAAACATAATTATACAATTGATACCATTATCTAGTTTCATAATATTCATAAACATTAACCAAAATAATTATATTTTTTGAAATGTTTTTATAGTTAAATTATTAAATTAATACCTTATTTTTTCATTTTTAGAAATCCACATGTCTTATATCTCCAGACACTGACTTCAGTCCCTGATTTCCCTATATTTAGAAAACACCCTATTATAAAAAAACAATTTTTAAAACATAGACTGAAACATGGAATTAAAATTTTATATATAAAATTTTGATTGTGATGTATTAAAAATAAAAATACACATCATTTGCGGTCGATTGGTTGGATATCCATGAGTTGGATCTAAAAAATACATATTTAGGATGTTCAAATTGACTGTGATAAGCATCCAGTGTGCCCTATAAACAATTAAGTAATGAAAAATTAAAAATATATTTTATGTGATCAGAATGTGGACTTTCAATTTTTCATTGTAGGCATCAAAAAAGGTTTTTCATCTGATTGTTTTGTATTAAAATCTTGGATAAACTCATTTTATTCTTCTTAATTTCTCCATCATTCAAAGTAGGATTTTTTATAGAAATGATACATGGATTAATAAATCCAAATCATGATTCACATGATATTACAATTATATAGTTGTAATATAAACAACTATAGATAATATGAATGGTTATTAACTTTAATAAACATATTATCTCACTATTTGGATAGACGTATTATAAAAATGTACCTTTTGTATGTATTCAAAAGTTAGGCGCTTATCCATTCATTCTTGAGAATCTCATTTAGAGTCTCAAGAAAAATCCCATTTGTCAGATAATTTCAATATATTTCTTATTCATTTTTAATGAAATTAATAGTTTTATCTTTAAATGTTGTCTCTGAATTAAGTTATAATTATAATAAATGTTTCCCAGGAATAGTCGGGGATAGGGTAATCTCATAAGGTCATTTTTTTCACTGTTGATTCACTATATTTTCTTGATTTTACCTTCCATTTCCCCACTAATTTTTATATCTGTAATATCATACCTCACATAATTCCATTTATCACCAACCGTTAAAGGGGTCTTATATGAATTTTTTTGAAGGCATACCTCTTATAT
This sequence comes from Viscum album, assembly GCA_963277665.1. Taxonomy (NCBI): domain Eukaryota; kingdom Viridiplantae; phylum Streptophyta; class Magnoliopsida; order Santalales; family Viscaceae; genus Viscum; species Viscum album. The sequence continues at coordinate 494,679,743 of OY728148.1, read as the reverse complement.
CTTTATGATATTAAATGAACATGCTATGAAATCTCCAATAGCATCATTGACCATTTTAATATTCAAAACATCAAGTTGAACTTTTAACTCAGAAGTAATCTAATGAGAGACCTCAATCCACACTCTCATGTGGTCTTTTGGGAGGTCTTAATAGTGTATCTTGTCTCCTAGGATATTATAAACTATACACATCACAACATGGTAGTGCATGGGTGTTGAAAGATACAAATCACAAACAATTGTACCCTGCATAACTTTAGTAATATAATGTCATCAGAAGTAGTTTGATTCACATTTAGGAGAAAGAGTAATGATTTTTTTTTATTACCATGGGTATGGTATATGGTTGGGGGTAATGACTATCCTCAAATATAGTGGGATAATTTGGTTCATGTTCACATCTTTCCTCCACTACAGGTTCACTTTAATCGTTTCTCATACATTGGTCTGCTAAACCAGACCAAACCAAAATATCTTATAGTCATTATATTTGTGTCTAAAATCATATCATGATATTATAATTATCTTGATGTGTTTTCATCCTCTCGAAATGTGTGCGAGGAGAGTCTCTAAAACCTAATCCTCTAACGTGACCATATTGTTCATGCTGATTCAAATCCTCTAAAATTATCTTTTCTTTTGGTACAGTCATTGTCGATTCTTGTGTCTCAACCATATAAAAAAATATGAACATAAATATATATTTTTATTTAATATTATTATAAAGCATAATTAATTACAATTATGTCATACTTAAAAATGTTTCCCATAATTGTTTTTGTGTTTTTATGAAATAATATACCCTCTCAATTTATATGAGCCTCCTTTCATAACACACTACATGGGATGATAGTAGCTTTAGATTTTGATTAATAAATATTCCAATAAAAAAGGAATATATGTTGTTTCATATCAAATAATTAAACTTTTATTTTTGATTTAGAATACATATAAATTTCTTATCTAATGAAGCGTACCCCATACTTTCTTTCTAATAGGGGTACATTGACTTTGATGCATGTTCTTTATTTGTAGTAGTCATTTTTTGTTTCATAAATTTAAAATTTGAATCAAGTTGGTTAAAATAAATAATGTCAAATAAAATATTATTGACTGAAATGCACCTGGAATTATTTCTCATTGCGATGATTTATGAAAACAGTCCATATTTCCTACTTAATAATGTGTGCATAACTAAATGGTGGGTGCGTATTTACTTTCTCCTCAGCATCCCTTAGATATAACTTCATAAGAATAGTTTGGAAGCCTATATGGGCTTTTCTAGAGGCTATTAAGAAAAATTTCTTACAAAAAAATTCTAAAATAAACAAACTCTGTAAGGAATAATCAAAATTAAATGAAAATTTCATTATATAATTTTTTGGTAAAATACAGAAAGTATATCATAAAATTAACGTTATATCTTCCCAAAGGATTTACTTTGTTATAGGTCAGACATGGTTCCATGAACCAATATTAATTGTAAAACTCACCCTTATTGTGACCCCAAGATAAATAATGAACATTGACTTTTTAGGGTCAACATATTGTCTGTGTTGATTATAACCAATCTAAAATTTTATTTTTTGACTTCTTAACTTGATAATTTTATTCACCACTATGACGCTGCATCATTGTTGTATTTTTTTCATCAACATGATGCAGATCCACTAATAATTCTCCAATTTCACCATCAATAGGCCACTCTTCCTTAGGATTGATAACATAATCATGTTCAAGAGACATTTTATAAATGAGTAGTCAAACATTTAAATTATCTTGAATAATAGAAATACTATAAATTTTATGCCTAAAAGTACACATTTTAATCCATATTTCATGATAATTGTTATGATCTTAAATAGAGATATAATACTTAAATACTCTAGTACAACTAATCTCCACTTACTTAATTTAATCCTTCCTTAGACACTTGATTTACATCACTCTCTTGATGATGGATTGGACTCCATCTTTCAAACTAGCCTTACTGCCATCGTTGTGATTCCAATGTTCCTTTATTACATACCCCCTGAATAATTATTTTTGAATTTTGTTGCTTGATATCCATCCCAAATATTTTGTGGACATCCACCTATATTACATGAACAAATATTACCAAAATTCATCCCATACTGAATACTTGTGATCATTTTGGATGACTACTTCTCAAAGTAGTTCAAACAACATTAAAGAGATTGGGGATGATTCCTAAGCAACAAAATGAAATAATAACTACTTGGGAGAAGAAATGTCCCTAACACTACCATGAGAACAAAAACTCATCCCCACTGAGATCCACTAACTCAAACCTATGTTACCAACCATTTTACCTCAACTATATCTCAAATTTAAGATCTCTATATCCAATGATGATAAAAACAAACTAAATGTAATTTTAACTATGGATTTTAACATATTAAATTTCAAAAATGAAGGAATGAACATTCAAATCCACATGACTTCCACTCATATTCATTTAATCCCACTCACAAACATTTAATATTTTCCACATCCTCTAAAATGTTTCTTTTTTTGGAAGGGATTAGAGGAGGTACAAACTTGTGTTGGTATTGGTGTGAGGTAGATGGGAGATCTTGAAAACCATCCATTTCTCCAAGATTATAAGAGAATGTATCCGGAATATGAAGTTGAAAGTAGGTCCGAAGATATCTTCTCATTGTGGGAGGAATATATTTTAGGTTCAGATTTTCATCCCTTTAAATTTATCAAGGTTGAAGGGGAAGATAATCAAAAGGTGTGTTTGGTGAATTTTTTTCACAAGAAATGTGAAATCTGGGTATTTTAAGGAGGTCACCCATCATAGTAGTATTCTCGTCTAAGTATGCATATCTGTGGAGTTCTAATAGGATCCAATGTGACTGCAACCAAATTAAAAATAATTTTTGATGAATTGTTATCAAAAGATACCAAGTGATTCTTATAAGAAAATACATATCAAGAAACAAAAAAAACTCATTCATTATATTTTTATTAATTCTTAGGTGTCATTTTTGGTGTTCTCTAGATGTAGTAAATGAGGAGGATGAAAGGATGAAAGAGATGAAGAATGAATTTGGAGATGCGATATTCAAATCCATGGGAGTATCTTTAATAGAGATTAATAAATATAATCCAGGTGGGAGGTATGTCATTAAGGAACTTTGGAACCCCAATGATGGGAGGTATTCTAGTTTGAATGTGGGATTACAATACACTCTTAAGAGATATAAGGAGATAAAGTGTCTCAAGAAATATTAAATAAATGAATTGAAGGTTAGTTGTACTAGAGTAATGTATTATTATAACTATATTCCTAATAGTGACAATTTTCATGAAATATTTGTGAAAATGTGTACTTTTATGCATGAAGTATATTGTATTGTATGTCTATCTTACCAAAATGAATCCTTATTTACATAACCTTATTTGTGAAAACCATGGTATTTTTTATAATAATTTATTAATATTTTTTACGACTAATATGAGTTACACGATTCTTTAAATTATCATACATTCAGAATATTTTCTTAAAATAAAAATAAGATACATGGTTTTCATGTGGATCGGTGGAATGGAAAATTATCAGAGAAAACATACCTAGTTAATTTACTTAACCACTTTATGTGTATCATTGTTAATATGTATATGACGTCTCCTTGTTTTGAAACTTGCAAGGAGTGATTATTTATTAGAAGGGATATAATATCTAATTATAGCTTGTGGAGACTTGTAGAGTTTGTGTCATCAATTGTAGTTTGGTTATTCATATAGGGTTTTATTTTTTCAATGGATTTTTCAAATTATTATTGTTTTTATTCTTGTTGGAATCTATATTCATGGTATTTTAGTTTATACTATTCTACATAGATGAACTTGTCATGTGAGTTGATTTTTAAAATCACTTCTCATGGATCCTGTTGAATGCTATATATGTTTTATCAATCCTTTGGAAGTTGGTTGATGGTTCCAAGGGTTGAGTAACATTTTGATTCATCTTAGGTAAAATTATGAATAGTTTGTCTATATTTTTATTTTATGGTTTTATAAAAGAGAAATTTTTTTATAAGATAACACACCCACACGAATAAAGAAAATAAATTTTCTTAAATCAGGCAGCTTCAAAACAAATCACTTCATTCATGGATAGTAATCAATTTATTAAATAATTTTATAGAAAAGTAAACTTATATATAACATCTTATATAGATGATAGCTCATATAGAAACTCTTCTACTATAATATGATATGGTATGTTGTGATATGACATATTTTAATTTATAAATGTAAAACTAAAGTAAATTCATAAAATCTATTTACTATTAGTTTATAAAAAATCAAACTTAATTTTAACTAATTATAAATGTAAAGGACATGGAAAATTAATAGAAACAATTCATTGATAATAGAAATAAATGGTATGTTCTTTAATGATATCCGTAACCCATTAAATATATTCTTCTATCATAACTACATTGTTTTACTGAATATATTTTTCAGTAAATATATAAATATTAGGAACCTTTAAATCAATTATAAGTACACCTATTATTAACAATACATCACAACTTTTGAGTTTGGATCAAATAAAAAACTGAAAAAGTATGCTTGTATTTATTTCAATTAAAATTTCAATAGTTTTTTCCTTATTAATTATATCTATATAACATATTGATAATATTAACAAATATATACTATAAAATTTAAACTTTAGTTCCTTATATTAGATTAACCCATTCAAATTAAAACAATATATAGATTAACCCACTTTATATTATTCACAACAAATAACATTCCCTCTAAAATTAGTAAAATATATAATGATAAAAAAATTCATCTTCATGCGCATGTCCTACCATGGAAACAGGATTCAAACAATGAAAAAACCACACCATTTAAATGATAATAAGAATTAATATGATGGAAACATAAAAAACTACCATCCGTTGGAACAACGGATGGGGATGTAGTTTGTAGTGGTCTCATATGAAGGTGGAATTAGTTTAAATAATAGGGGGCGTTTTTTAGGTATAGGTTAGTCTGTGCGAGAGAGATGAGATGTAGGGTTCATCATGGTTAATAACAACACAAAAAACACAAACTGAGGAACCCAAAAAAATAAGAGTTGAAAAGGAGAAAACAACAAACATTGGATTCTAGGTTAGATTCGTCCGAGAGAACGTAGAGGTGTATCACCTATTGTAAGGGAGTTCTATGAGATCTTGAAAATCACAACTTCATGAGTCGCGGTTAGGGTTCTTTAAATAAACCAGGGACACTTTTATCTATGATTTCAAAAAAGCACTGATAAAGATCCCTTTTATCAGAGGTAAATTGATAAGCATTAATAAAAGATATCTTGATTAGTGCTGAAATTTTAGTACTGAAGAAGAAATCTTTTTAACATCACTAAAAATATAGCATTGACAAAAGATTTATAATTATAATTATAAATAAATATTTTAGTTAAGAAAATTTATATAATTATATTTTTGTTTATTATAATTTTATAATTATTTTAATATATAATTAGTTATTTATAATTACATTGATACTTCTTAAAAAATATATTATATTATTAGTAATTATTAATATATAATTTTATAAATATAGTAAATATACATTTATAAATATATTTATCGTTAATTATGTATAATAATAAATATATTTATATCATTATATATATTTTTATAATTATATATATTAAATAAATAAATTAAAATATAAATAGAGTAAATATATTTATTATTAACATATTGTTTTCAATTCTTTCATCAAGGCGTGTGTGTCCATCTCTTTTGGGGGGATGGTGGCACTATTTTGTTGTCTGACATTCCTACTTTCCAAAGGCGGGCAACATTCACTCCTTATTCAAGGACGTCTTCTCCTTGATTGAATCGAGATGATGGGATGTCGGTTCTTCGTTCCGTGGATTCCTCCTCAAAACTTTTCACCTAGTCTGGGTCTCCCTTATAGATTAAGTCGTGGTTCGTGAATATCGTTCCCAGTTCCATATCTGTGTGGACTCCGGTTAATTACACTACTTCAGTCAGGACATTCAATGGGGTCTTGACTTGGTAGCAACCTTTGATCGGAGTAGATGACAACATCAGGCATGTCGGGGCATATCTAGATGCGTGGATAGTGGGGAACCCGTATTCTTCCTCATAAGAGGGCATTTGAAGAGTGCGGAACCTAAGTCATAGTACACCAAATGTGGGGAATCATATTCCATAGGCATGTATCAGAGGTTTTCCTCACCTTACCATGTTTAACACAGGGTATGCCGCAAATTTAACATCTAGAAGAGATGGTTACGCCAAAGGCATGTCTTCCGAGGTTTTCCTTAGGAATCTTATATTCATTAAAAGGTAGGCCGCAAGTTTAATGTCTTGAAGAGACAGAATGAGAGTGATCAGAATGTCTGTGGGGACCGATCAGAGGTGGTGTGTCCTATAGAGGGGGGATGTCACACCGTGAAAGCTGATCTGAACACCACTGAGGGCGGATCGGGGAGTGTCCACCCCAGAATCGGGGACACCAAGGATAACCATTGGATGGGATTGAACCTCAGGGAGGTTTCTTACGTACCCTATGTGGATGATGGAGAACAAAACCCACGTAGTTTGAAGGGGTGATTATTTGGGGTGTACATAGAGGACAACAACCCGAATACATGTTGGGGCTTATGCGTAGATAGTGGCCCAAGTACTACAATGAGCAGTGAGGAGGTGGAGGACATGATCCCACCAGGGTGTGGTAGCCCAGGTGAGAATCAGGATGGATGATGGAGAGTTTAATGGAGTGTAGGGGGAATGATATGGGAACGTCGTGATGGTGACAATAGTTTTGGTCTTGAGCCTCGAAGAGACTTCCTACGTATCCCCGTGGAAGGGAATCAAAGTCCTCGTAGTTCGGGTATGGGGAAGGAGTCGGTGAACCGACTTGAATGGGGACGTGGGGTCTAGGTGGATGGTGGGATTGAACCTCATGGAGGCTTACTACATACCTTGACATGGAAAATATCAATGAAGAAATAGTTCAGGGTAGGATTTGTGTGCAATGGATTACTGCTGACTGGGGAAACAACGGATTACCCTTGATTGGGGACCACAGTTTAATGTCATTCAGGACGGGGGAGAACCAACATGAAGGGGGTCGAAGCGACCGATTGTTGGTCTTGAACCTCAGGGAGGCTTCCTACGTACCTTACCTTGGCAAGGATCAAAGACCTCACAGTTCATGGGGGCATTTGGGGCTTATGCTCTGAGGCGGCCCAAGGTGTTGGTGACCCGACGTGAATAGGATCGGAGCTACCAAGGGGAGGAGGGCTTTAACCTCGTAGAGGCATCCTATGTACCTTTCCTTAGCAAGGATCAATGATCTCATATTTCGGGTTATGGGTGGGGCTTGTTGCATCGACGTGAAGAAGGTCGGGACCAATGGATGGTGGTGGGCTTGAACCTCAGTGAGGCATACTACATACCCTGCCTTGGCAAGGATCAAAGACCTCGTAGTTCGGATGGTGTGAGGCTTATACTCTAGGCTTCCCAGAGTGTTGGTGAACTGACGTGAAGGGGGTCAGAACCAATGGCTGTTGGGCTTGAACCTCAGGGAGGATTCCTATGTACCTTTCCTTGGAAAGGATCAAAGAGTTCATGGTTTATGTATGTTTGGGGCTTACACTCTAGGTTGCCCATGCCCCACTATGGAGCGGCAATGGTGGATGGGGCATACATAAGGAAGATACCCGGTTGCTGCTTTGGAGCGGAGATGGTCGATGGGGTTTATGTAAGGAAGCTTCTCAAGTGCCGATATGGAGCGAAAATGATGAATGGGGCTTACGCAAGGAAGCTTCTTCAATGCCGCTATGGAGGGACAATGGTGGATGGTGCTTATGAAAGGAACCTTCCCGGGTGCCACTATGGAGTGGAAATGGTTGATGGGGATTATGCAAGGGAGATACCCAGGTTCCGCTATAGAGTGGCAATGGTGGATGGGTCTTACGTAAGGTAGCTACCCGGGTGCTTTTATGGAGCACCAATGGTGTATGGGGCTTACGCAAGGTAGCTGCCTGGGTGCCGCTATGAAGTGAAAATGGTGTATGGGGCTTACAAAAGGTAGCTGCTCAGGTGCCGCTATGGAGCGCCAATGGTGTATGGGGCTTACCCTAGGTAGCTTCCCAGGTGCTACTATTGATCATCAATGGTGGATGGGGATTATTCAAGGGATCTGCCCATGTGCCGCTATGGAGTGGCAATGGTGAATGGGGCTTACGCAAGGAAGTTTCCCGTGTGCTGTGATGAAGCGACAATCGTGGATGGGGCTTACACAAGGAAGCTGCCCGGGTGCCGCTATGGAACGACAATGGTGGATGGGACTTATGCAAGGGAGCTTCTTGGGTGCCCCTACGGATTGAAAATGTTGTATGGGGATTACACAAGGTAGCTGCCCCGGTGCCGCAATGGAGCGACAATGGTAGATGGGGCTTTTGTGAGGAAGCTGCCCGAGTGCCGCTATGAAGCTGTAATGATCGATGGGGATTACGCAAAGGAGTTGCTCAGGTTCCGGTATGGAGCGGAAATGGTGGATGTGGCTTATTCAAAGGAGATGCCCGGGTGCCGGTATGGAGCGACAATGGTGGATGGGGCTTACGGAAGGGAGCTGCCCGAGTTCCTCTATGGAGCGGCAATGGTGTATGGGGCTAACCCAAGGTAGCTGTACGGGTGCCGCTATATAGAGAAAATGGTGGATGGGACTTACACTAAGAAGCTTCATGTAATGCCTTTCCTCATGTCTGGCCATGAGGGCATCCCAACCCACTGGTGGGTTGGGGCCTTCACTTGTGCACTCGTGCACAAGCGGGATAATGCCAAGGGCATTGGAATCGGTCCAAGAAAAGGGAGTTGAAAAGTGTGAATCACATGCCTGACATTCAGAATGCAATGAGGGTGGCATGGAGATGGTGGATAACTATTGACCATGTTTGAAACACATCAACCATATCATGTTAGCCTGAAATGGGGATGAACAAATAAGGGTTGACTATTGACCGTGTTCGAAACACCGGACCTGACTCAAAGTGTCGTCCAAAGTCTTCCGGGGCGTTGGCCCAGGATGGTAGGTGCGCCGATCCGGCATGGGACCATGCCGTTAGGGGGTCCCCTTAGACATGGACGAGGATGAAGATCCGAATGAAGGACACACAAAGAATGAGGTGGAGTGATGGAATGTTTGAACGGATTCCAACACTCTTGAAATTACGCCACGATAATAATGGAAGTAGACATCTTATGATTGGATCACGAGTCATATCTTGTTTGGAGAAAGAGGCATCCTATGTATGGAACATAAGGAGTTACTACAGTTTATAGTCATATAGATAGGACTGTTAGTATATTATGCTTGGAGCACAAGGAATCTATCGTATAGAGCAAGAGGCATCCTATGTTTGACACATAGGGTGTACTATAGTTTATAGTAATGTAGATAGGACTGTAAGCATCTTATGCTTGGAGCACAAGTCATCTTTAGTATTGAGAAAGAGGCATCCTATGTTTGGATCATAGGGTGTACTACAGTTTATATTTATGTAGATAAGACTATTAACATCTTAGGCTTGGAGCACAGGGCATTTCTCGTATAGAGAAAGAGGCATCCTTTATTTGAAACATAGGGAATACTACAGTTTATAGTCATATAGATTGGACTATTGGCATAAGGTTCCTAACAATGGATGGAGTTGGGACTTACGCAAGGGCGGCCCTTTCTCGTTCAACCTGGTATATGAGCCATGTGATGGGGTTTGGATGAGTTACTTAAGGAATGGTTTGACTCAAGGTACTCAGGGAATTGATGATGAGGATCTCAACTCGCAATATAGGAAATGAATCGAGAGGAATACATCAACTCAAGGTGTTTCAAGGTGTGTGGAGGAGTATCTAAAATCAATGTATTCTATAAGAGGAAGGTGGGTGCGCAATGGATAATCCCGACATCCCGGCCTGAAATGTTCACTGTGCGACTCCATTTTGCATGGGGTTCCGTGACAGTAGCGTAGGGGCCAGCCCAGACGGTAGGGACCGTAGCTCGTCACTGACCCCAAGCGGGGGGTGCGGGGGCGCAGCCCCGACGGTTTAGACCGATAGGCGCAGTGTTGTATACTATTGTGCGTAATAGGAGCAACACATAGGATGGGCTGCGCGCAAGAAGGAGGGGTTGCACGAAATAAGGGAGGCATGGACACAATAGGGCATACACGCACACAATTGAGGCTATTGCGCGGAAAACATCAGGTCGGCGCGAAATCAGGGAGATTTGGCACGTAAAAGGGGCGGCATGCGCACAATACAGGGCACATGCACGCAATAGCAGTGCAGTGTGCGCAGTACGGGACACGGACTTGCAATAGGCGGACGCAGGTGGAATAGAGCGGCCGCGTGCGCAATAGGGAAGGAATTGCGCAGAATGGGCGAGGATTGAGCGCAATTGGATAGGGGCAACATTTAGTGCACGAAAAACTGGGCATGGTGGAATTATTGTGTGAAAAAAATAAAGTTTTGTGCACAAAATTCAGAGGGTTTCCCCCTTTTCGTGCAAAAGTTATGTTTTGCGCCCAAGAGAGGGAATTTTCCGCGCAAGCGCGGAAAATTCGCACATACGTGCATCAGAGCGGTGGCCGACCTCCGGGGGCCTCTGAAAAGAAGGGGGGGGGGGGTTCACTTGTATTTATAGGTAGAAACTAGGGAGGCGGTGCACATAAAATTAGGTGGGCCCGAGGCTATGCGCATAAAATTCCGCACGCGCAAGCTGGTGCGCGTAAAATTCCGCGCGCCCCAGCCGTTGTGTGAAAAATTCTGCACGGGCAAGCTAGGGAGCGGAAAATTCCACGCGTACAAGTTGGTGTGTGAAAAATTCCTCACGCACAACTGGTTTTCCGTGGAAATCATTTTTTACTTGCATGATTCCCTTTTTACACGCAAGATTCACTTTTTACGTGCAAACACATACTTTGCCCCAAAACCGTCCTGGATGACCATTTCCAGCAGCCTGACTTCGAACAACCATAACTTCTGAACCGTAACTCCATATGGGATCCGTGACCAGTCAAATCGAAGCTTGTGGAACGAGAAATGCTCCGGGATCATTTATGTTAGCATTTGAAAAATTTTGGGGACGCATTTTTTTTCGGTGTCAACACATATATTTTTTTAAAATTTTATAATTATAAATATATTCATGTCATTATATATATATATATATATATATATATATATATATATTTATATAATAAATATATATAAATATAAAAAATTCATTATTTAAAAATATTTATTATAATTTTATAATTTTTTAAATATATAATTAGTTATTTATAAATATATGAAAAATACTTTTTATAAAATAATATGTATATATTTATATAATTATATATATATATCCCCTAGGGTGGAGGTCAATGGTAGCTGTCTAAGTGAGTCTCAATGAGGTCTTGAGTTCAAGTCTCATTGACCACATTATTTAAATAATTTGATTATAATTTTATAATTATTTAAATATATTTAAATATTTATTTACAATTATATAAATACTTTTTCAAAAAATAATATATATTTATTTATAATAATTATAAATAAATTTATTTTTTAAATATAGAAAATATACAATTATAATTATATTTATTTATAAATATTTCTTTACAAATATATTTTTAACATTATTAATTGATATATAATCCTAAATACACGCATTTAAAAAATAAGTGAAATTGTGTAATTCAAAATGTGTACACATTAAAAATCTTGAAAAAATGGATAAGTATTATTAATTACATATAAAATATTAAAAAACATGGATATATATATATATATATATATATATTGAAGTAAATATTAATTCATATTTAAAATACTAAATCATTTTAAATTAATATATATAAATAAATAATAGAAAATGGTCAAATTCAAAAATAAAATAAAAAATAAAAAATATTAAAAAGAAATAATTAATATCTAACTATAATAATATTTAAAATACATAAATAAAATTTATTTATTAAAAAAACAATATATTAAATGTATCATGTTATAATAAAATTAAAAAATATAATAAAATTAGAATAAATTACAAAAAATATTAGGTGTCTGTGTTTCTATATAAGATTTCATTAATTTTGTAAATATTTGAGTGTGTGAATTGTATATAAAAATGCATTAATAACATATATGTTTGTGAAATTAGTGTAACACACGTTGTTTGATATATGTTAAATTGAAAAATCAAACAACATCAAAAATTAATAAGGCATTAATATGCTTTTTATTGTTACATTTTATTCATTTTCTATATATTTATATTTAATATATATTATTTATTACTATTTATAACTAATATATATATATAAATATGTTATACTTATTCATTTTTATTAATAATTGTTTTATTAATTATTTTTTAATGATTTTGTAATTTATTGATTCTTATATATATATATATATTTATTATTTAAATTTATTAATTTCATATATCTATATTTAATATATAATATTTATTAATATTTTTAATCTATATATATATATATTAAATTTATTCATTTTTATTAATAAGTATTTAATTAACAAAATGCTTAATAATTTTCTTAATTTAATCATTTAAAATTTTTATTTTCTCAACTATATCATTTTACTCATTTTATATATAAATATATTTAATAGATACTATTTATTAATTTTTATAATCTATATATATGTATATTTAATTTATTCATTTTTAACAATAATTATTTAATTAATAAAATTATTAATTTTTTTTTGTTTAATTGTTTCATTTTATTCTGGACCTTTATGAGTGCTAAAAGAGCGCTGATAAAGTACATCTTTTATTTGTACTAAAAATAAAAGCACTCATAAAGGGTACCCTTTATTAGCGCTAACAAAAAATGTGCTTATAAATCTTATCATTTAACTATGCTAAAAGAAAGCACTGATAAAGGTTACCCTTTATCAGTGCTAAAATAAAGCATAGATATAGGGCCTCCTCTATCAGCGCTTCTTTCAGTGTTGATAAGGGTGGCCTTTATCCATGATTTTTGTTCACACTAATAAATTTTAGTGCTATCAAAGACCTCTTTTGTATTAGTGCTTATTGAGTAATACCTTTAATAAGTGATTATTGAAATGGATACCATAATAACTAATAAGTAATTAAGGAATTAAAAACTATGAAAAATGTTTCTGATCATTAATTTATTCACTACATGCTTGTGTTCCTTGATTTTTCCTCAACATTAATCCATGTTGACACATAATACACACACACTAGAATGTATATATTGATGAAGGATCTTAGTAAAGGTCCCATGAAATCAATTCCCCATGGATAGAACACTTTCACATAGGGAATTGTGTATTGTGCATATCATAACTTTTTATTTTATTTTATTATCCCTATTACATCAATCAAATTTTTTTGAAACATCCCTTGTATATTTTTAGGGGTGGGATAAAAGAATACACTTTTTAATATCTTAGACCCATCATTATTAGGTCTACGAAGTTATTTGGCAGGCGATGAATGATTAAATTCAAGAGTACTTCTTACCCCATAGTTGGACACACATCAAAAATTCATCTCCACGTTCCTTGAACAATAATGAATCATCCCAAAAATAATGATCTACATCGACTAAGAATCTATTCCATTGTTAATAAGTAAAGTGAGAGTGAATTGTATTGTTTCCAAAATATTCCCATCCATGAACTTATTATCAATGTTTATTTCCTCCTATCCTCCCACATTTTTAGTTGTACTCTTGATAAATGACCATAGATGAAATTCTATGAGCCCTTTTGTCTTTGATCATTATAGAAAACTATTATTATAACATGATTCAAATAATCTATTGTGAATGGAATCCTTCGTGTTCATGAAATGACTCAAAGTTTCATGATATATATATATATACATATTAGGTGCTTGGGGGTATAATTACATTAAACATCCACCCACCAAACACATGTCAAAAAGGTAAGACATATCCCCCAAGGGATAACCCACCTGTCAAGACTTATTTATTCATAACATATGAAAAATTCCCAGTGGGAATAAAACCCATTACATGGACTAAAGGCCCAATGTAGCCTCATGCCTGCATCAAAGTGCCATCGTCATCAGGCCTGCATCATACATGCATAACCGTTTGCCTCCATCATGCCTACGTCCCTTCTTGCCTAAGTAAATTCACCCCCGCCTGGATTTAAACCCAAGTCTTATGAATGATATATATAGAATGTAACATCCCTATATTTTGAAAGTAAATACTATGTTTGATAGATTATAATATATTCCACAACGAGCTTAAATGAACAAAAAAATACAATGATTCAATATAGAAGTTATCATATAGCTATTAGAATGGAAGGTATGGACATGATTAACTGAATTATGAAAATATGGTCTATACATATATACAAATTAATTCTTTAGTGTCCAATTTAAAAATAAATTAAAATAAAACCCATTTTAAAATGAAATGAATTGTTTTTTCTGAAAAACTATTTAAATGTGCACAAATGTATTTTATACTAATAAATAAACAAATCACTCTTACTGTATTTTATTAATTAAATTTATATATAATATATTCAAAAATAATTTAACATTCATCCTATTTTTTTCTATACATGATAAAAGAACAAATCCAATTTTACGCGTAAAAGATATATTTTTCTAAAAAGGCAGTCTTGCCACCTTTTGATGGTGCACATATTTTAAATGTTATTTTGAATCTTTTATAAATTATATATAAAAAACCTATTATTGTAAATATTCATATAAAAATTTACTTTTATTGAATTATTGGTATTTTTTAATATGTTTCATATTTTTATGAATAATGAAAATTTCTGGTTTTTAATTGAAAACAAAATTTTCAACTAAATAATTTATAGTTTTATGTTATTTTTTTATTTACTTAAAAGTATAATAAGATCAATTTTATATAATTTAATCAAATTTAGTTTATTGGATTCAATTCCACATTGAATTTTTATATAAAAACATTTCAATATTTTGAATGTTTCAACATTAAAAACATATTTTCTCATTATGTCAACAAGATTAATTTTAAATTACTTTTATCCAATCATGTGTTTTGAATTTAAAAAAATTGATTTCATATTTAAAATCAGATGTTCTAAATATATTAAATATGTTCTTTTTTAGGACAATATGAATAGTGGCATTAGTAATTTTTTATTACCATGTTTAATGGTAAATCAACTTATTAAGGGTAAAAAATATTATAAATATTATAAAATTACCATAAAACTTGTTCTAATTTTATTAGATGAGTTATTTTTTACCAAAACTATCCTCGGGACAATTTTATGAACTCTTCGAGCCAACTGGATGACTTTATGCCATTAAAAGTATTTTATTCAAAGAAAAGGCAATATTGTCATACTTTTGTTTCAAACAAGTGAGATATTTTTAATAAGGGTTTATATGGGTGATATATTAAATAATAATTATTATTTTTAAATATAATATTTTTGTCATCATTATGATAATTTGTTTTAAATTTTAGGATATAAATAATTCCCTTAAAGGCTTACATACCGATGATGCAATAATTGTTTAATTAATGGAAGGATTAAATACATGATGTTAAAACATTAAAATAAATATAAGTCTAAATAATTAATGTCGTACATAAATTTTATATATCAATTTTACATGTTATTAATTTTTTAGAATAATTGGTTCGAATTTATCTTGTTGTTATGATACTTTTAAAAAGTCAAGTAATGAACAATGTCAAAATTGACATAAATAATATTTTAAAATAAATAATAATTTATTAAATGATATAAAATTCATAAATTTTTTTAATTCATCCAATTAATTCTTATACGTTCCAAAATATCATAAATTATCCATTTATGGTTCCTTTTTCATTTTATAGTAAATATATTAACCCTTAAATAGTAAAGACAAATGTTATCACGGTAAGAGTTAAAGAGGTTAAATAATGGTTGAATCCAAAATATAAGGATTAAAAAATAGTAAAAACTTATCTAATTTTCATTGGATTAATTTATTTACACACATAATCATCCTATATTCAAAATAAATCAGCTTTGATTCATTTTTAAAATAAAATTAATTTATTTTAATTTAATATTGTGAGAAATTCCAAGAGTTCCCCTTCCCTCTCTTATAAAAGGGTACATATTCTTCTCTATTCCTCACACTTAAAGACATATTTTATTTAAGAATATAAAAAAAATACCTTCCTATAATATCTTCCAATATTCTAGGGCTCTTAGTTTAAGAATAAAACCATCCTTAGTAGGCTTAAGGTGTTAAGGAAAGGAGGTGGCCTGAGGAAGATGTATCATTTTTAATCAACTATTTCTGTTTTATTTCTTATTCCACTTCCTTAAAGTATTATTAAACCATGATTAAAGAAAAAATACATTATACATAGCATACATATATGTTATTATGTTAATATCATCACCTAAATCCATCTCCACTTCCATCAAGTGGGAATATAATTAATCGTTCATGTGTATGGTGGACTACCACATCATGAACCGATATAATTCATTTTATAAAACCATATATCAAGAGTGGTTATAATTGTGGAATTAATTTTTATATATGAAATTAATGAAATATTTATAATTATTATTTAACAATATATCATTTAAATTCTTCCTTTTACATGCACATAAAAATGACAGCATCGTTCGTGCTTATGTGTGAACTATCACCTCCACGAAGCGATGCAATTTTTTTTTTCATAACCATAAAACATTGATGATAAATATAAATATATTTAAATTATTAATATTATATTAACTATATTATTATTATTATTTATAGGTAAAATAATACTTACCAACTTTCCAAAATTATCATTGAAAAATGAAAACATTACTCATGCGTACGTGCGACTAACCGTTTTCTTGATTGTGACAGAGTTCATTTTTCCTATCCATATTTAATGGATGTATTGAAAAGTATAATTTATGTATAAGAGTGATTATTATGACTTAAATATTATTCTTAAGATAATTAATTAATGAACACTTTGACTATAGACATCATATCGAATTCATTTTGGACTCAAGTATCGAATATCGTCAAAACACCCGACGTGTAAAATATAAATAAGTAATTATTATAACATGGAAATAAGTTATATTAAAGGAATAATAAAATTCATAAGGTTATAAATCATGTAAATAATTAAACTATTATTATTATTCAAGAATATAAAGATTTTACCTGATTAGTTGGACTTGAGGTAAGGGACTTCTTCTCAATCTTCTTTCATTGAGGCGTATCTTGATGTTATACTCTCACCTTATTTTATGAGGTGTATATACAGTCCCATTGATATATAATATCATGAATTTATTTATGCTAATTCTATATAATTCTTTAAATGTTTTTTCATCCTGGGACTTATGATTCAAAAATTTAAATGTGGCATGAGACACTTTGATTTAATAATATCTTTTTAAACGTCTAAAGATTAAATTTCAAAATCTTTTCCTCCATGTAAATATTTCTGATAATATTTTATATGTTCATTTACATGGATAAAAAATCATTAAATATTAATTTTTTTGTCTATTTTTAATTTCATTCAATGTTTTTTAAAAGGAATATTTTTGTGTGTATTATACATAATGTTTTGACAAAGAATAAAAGAAATGTTATATTCTTAACGTACACAAAAATAATGAATTTCCATCTACCGTGACTATTATTTAATTTATAGATTCCATTGAAAGATTAATTTTGTTTAAATAAAAATACATATTTTCCATTTTTGGTATTTTGGAATTAAAAATGGTTTTTAAAAGAAAACGGTATTTTTATATGATGGCGTTTTTTAAGTGGGATTAAAAGAGTTATTCAATGGGTTTAATGATGAAAGTGTTTTATTCATGAAATGGTACATGAGAATTATCTTAACGAGTGAGCCTGATACATCTTATAAGAAGGGTTGGTCCCCATTATAGTTCATGGGTGAGCCTGATATATCTTATATGAAGGGTTGAGCCCCATTATTTCTCAAGAGAGATGGGTGAGCCCGATATAGCTTATACAAATTGTTGAGCCCCATTATAGATCATGGGAGAGACCAATATAGATTAATTGATGGCCGATCCACATTATATATATCCAATGAATTGTGTAATAACAATATTGGGATTTTCCTATATGGTTATTCCAATTTGAAGGGTTTTAAGTACATGATTCTCTAAGTCACATGAAAGAGTTTAAATTGATTTATATTGGTTTTAATGATCTTATTCGAGAAAAACATATGTTTTTTTTTATGTTAAAATGTTTTTTGATTATTTAGCTCAAATAACATTAAATGGGTTTTCATGTTTTTTCCTGGACTAATGGTGTTGTTTCTTATTATGTAACTTATTGATATTTTGTGCTCATCCCTAGTTTTAGAATTTTTTTCACAGGTTTAAAGGATGAGTATGGTTAAGGATGAAGAAAAAATTAAAATTATAATTTTATATCCTGGAAAGAAAACATGTTTTATTGTATAATATTTTGTTTGATGGTAAAAATGGATACTGGGTAAAGATGTCCACTTGAAATATATGGGTTTTACGTGTAGGAGTTTTTCCTAATTATCTAAAACTATAAACTAGAAATAACTGATAATGTAAATTCTAGTCCAAAAACACTAGAATATGTAATGTTTAAGGTTTGACCTTACAGTTGGTATCAAAGGATTGTTCAAACAACTTTAGAATCTAGGCTCTTTTATTAAGAGTTATGAATATCATAATAGGTTTATAATTTTATGTATGATCATATGTTCAGTGTCTTAGAAACCGATTTTGAGGCTTTATGTTATGAAATTTTAAGGTGACTAATGATATTTTTGGAGACATTCATTTTTGAGGTAATTATGGGTTATTACTTGTTGGGATGAAAAATGAAATGTCGAAGATGACCTTTGAGGTTAAAACAAGTCATGTTTATTTTTGAGGACATTTATAATTTTTGTAATTTTTATAAGGATTCTATTAATATAGTTTTATAAAAAGAACAAATTATAGTATGGGTGATAACCCATCACATCTGGAATGGTCAATGGAATTGAACCCACAAATGAAGTGTGAAAAGTGTGAATCACTTACCAATGGCCTATGTGATTTCTTGTTGAGTATGGATTTTTATTTATAGTTAGTTTTTTTGATTGATAAAGAGTAATATTATTTTGGGTACATATGTTTTATAAAATAAATAACATTGGGATTGAAAAATGATTTCGTGACTATGTTATTAATGTTATTTCAGAAGATGTTCACTATTTTGGGACCCCTGTATGATTATGGTAAATTCACTACCAAATATTTCACTTTTTCCAATGGGGGAATATCTGTTGGTAAAAGTACATTTTCTGTTGGTTAAACGTTTTACCAACATATATGTCCCTGTCACTAAACTGTCGGTAAAAACTCTATCGCTAAATATTTTTGTGATAGTTAAAATCATACTGTTATAATTATCATAATTCCAACAGATAGTATATATGTTGTTAAAATGTTTATCAACAGGTTCTAGTGTAAAAATTTTGTTGGTAAAAATATTACCAAGATATAAGATCCATTAAATTATAACTTTTTATTTCCAATAACATTTCATATTAAACTTATTAATTTATTATATATAATACATATGTTTTAATTATTAAAGAGAATAAAACTTTCACACATGTTTGAAATTAGAAAAAATAATAATTATATTAATAACAAAATTGAATCAATACAAAATTCATCCCCCAAAAGGACCCATCCCACACCTAACCAACCCAAAATACCCCCCACCATAATGCCAGAAACAGCCCATCCATGCCGCACCAGGGACCATCGATCAATAAAAACGTGGGGCTAGCGAGCCAGAAACATCCCATGCACGCCATAAAAGGGTCCAATAGCAGCCCATCCATGCCAATGAGCCAGTAAAAAACCATCCAGTCCAAACCAAGGTCCATCTGGAGGACATCCATGCCAGTGAGCCAGCAACAACCCATCAATGCCACACAAGGGTCCAGCAGTAGCTCATCCATTCTAGAAAATGGGATCAAATAACACTGACAACCCAAGAATAGTGAGCCAGCAATATCCCATCCATTACAGTGAGCAAGCTCCTACTAAAATCAACAAAAAATATCTACATGAATCGAAACCAAAATATAAATAAATGGAGATTCAAAAAAATGATTTTCTTAGTGATAATTTTTCATTATTCCTATTGAAATCTCAGGAATCCAGTAAGAGAAGGTATTCCCATTGTCCAGATCCCCCTTCCACTATAACATTCTATTCATCTCTCATATCAATTCCATCACGCTAAACCTACAACAAAAAAATCACAATCACTCTACCTCTCCAAATGAGTGAAATAAAGTTGTGTTTCATTTTTGGAAAATTTTTAACAAATAAACAGTTTGAAGAATCCATGAAATGGCCAATGAGAATGAAGTGGGGGAAATGAGAAATGGACATACCTATGAAATGGATGTGAATTGGGAAATGGTTCATGGGCAATGGGAAATGGGCCATGGGTATACATGGGAAATGTGAATCAATTGGGAAAATAGGAAATGTGAAATGGTCAATGAGGAATTGAAAATAGGCAATGGGAAGTGCACAATGGGCATAAACTGGGAAATGGACATGACTGGGTAATGGGCATAAACGAGAAATGGGTATAAACTAGGCAGTGGGCATACCTGGGCAATAGAAGTGGGCATACCTGGGCAATGGAAATGAGTATACCTGCTCTTACCAGAAACTGGATCTTTAATGAGTGGATCAATGTTGGAAATGTGGATGAAGTAAAAAATTCATGAATATTTTGAAAATGGATCACACCTTTCAGTGTCAATTTACAAAGAAAATCATTTATAGAAAAATAGAAAAAAAGAGTCAAATAAACTTGAACTGAAAAAAACTAAACTGGTAACTTAAAATACATTTTTTTCATAAAATGTTGAGCCATAAAAGTATTGAAAAGGGTTACTAGTAATGGTATATGCAATAAGTCCATGGTTAAAATTACCACTTGGTGACCACAATAAGAGGATTATCTAACTAGTGAAAACAATTACCAAAAGATAAAGAAAAATAAACAAAATTGTGATGCATACATTAATACATTGAGTGAAACAATTATTCAATGAAAGAAATATTTGTATATAAAACAAAGATTTGTGTCTAAAACAAAGAAAGGTATAAAAAGATAAATATTGAAACATCATTTCATTGAGTGAATGGATGAGATGAACATGATAGATGTCCAATCATTGGATCTAAAGGCCTCACATTACATTTTTAGTGAACTACACACCATGATTTTTTTTCAAGATCATTAATAATGAATAGTTTTGAGGATTACCTAATGAGGAACCCTCCACGCTACTCCTTATACTAAATATATCAACCACACTTCACTAGCACTGAGCCTCTACAACCCATCCACCATGATGCATCTTTTTCACCTATGTCAAGCCATCCATGCATCTCCATAACATCAAACACATATTTCAACTCCTTGGACTTAAATCTAGTTTCATACACAAAACAAGCTAGGTGGAATCTAACTTCAAGGACCCTAGCATAAAAATTGTAGCATGATCCGACAATGTAGACATTTTCATAAACTACCTAATTAAATACATTCAACATTATTGAATTATTCAATTCTCTTATATATAGACATGCAAACTTGTTTAATCCTTTACAAGCCCCCCCCCCCCATGGACCACAAAATATCCTCCACTTAAATGAAATGGCCTTGGATAAGCAGTACTTTATATTTGTTTCCAAATAAATATAAACCTACTTTTCATGTACCAAATATCAAAACAACCCCATCTATAGGCTCGTAGAATAGACTCCACACACACAATTTAACTTTCCATGATAAAGAGTCACTCTCTCATGAACATAAGTTGACACCAAACCTCAATAGGATATTTAGTGAAGAATTATAAAATATATTAAATGTAAACTAGTACATAAATATTTAATGTTAACAATTTCCAATACAGAAAAGAGTTTTTATAGAATTTATATAAAAGATAGCACTTTCCAACGTATGTAATTAAAAAGGTAATAAATTAGATTAAATATTACAAGAACCTAAATTAATCTGATCATGAAATTATGAGTTTAAATACCAATCTACACTGCCATGTGTTAAGAGTAAGAACATGAAAACAATCAAAAATGGACCTTCATTACTGATTATAACTATATGAAAGTATGATGACAATCAAAACTAAACAAAAACTGAACCTGTGTTACTAATCATAACTGCAAGAAGGTATTATAACAACCAAAAAATGAATCCTCATAACTAATTATGACTATAAGAATGAAATATAACCAAAATTAAATCCAAACTGAACCTAAATTACTAACTAAAACAGCAATAACAAAACTGAACATGAATTAAACTCTCATTTATAATGAAAGAAAATACCAAAGTATGACAACAAGATAATGAAGAACAATTATTACTAAATTAAAGAACAAAAAAACTATAAGGACATTAATTAATGAAATCATGAATGTTTATGATTGCATTCCAATTGGAAATGCCTCATGTTCTCTATAAGAGCATAAAAACAACCAATACTGAACATGTTTCTAGGAAGAAAAACTAAAATCAAATCAGAATTACTAATTAAAACAAAATTAAAACCAATATTACATACCAATCAACACTACCCTAATTTCTTGGATTAGTCTAAGACAAAACACATAATTAATTACCCACCTTAATGTTTGGATAATAATTCCTAAAAATTAAACTAACAAAATCATTCTAAAGAAATTGAAACATCTATGACTGTCTCTTTCACATTAATATCCTGAAAAACAAGAAATCTATGTAAATAATAGTGATATTTATATAAATTCTCAAGTCCCATTGATATAGTAGAAAATAACCAGACCCTATCACAAAAATGTTAACATTATATATTTTTACAAGTGAAAAATAATTGTATGATTGAATGAAAGTCCATTCCCTCAAAGTTTTTTAAGAAACCGATGAGATGTAAGAAAATAGTATATGTGGAAAGGTATAAAAATCCATGAATTTCATCTCTTCACCAACCCCAAATATAATTTAAATCATTAAATAATACTAAACAAAATATGTGATGAAGTAAATTTATAAATTAAATAGGAATATAATACTAAAATTCCTAAACGTTTTCTAACAAGAATAAAACAATAACACCAAATTCAATATTTAAAGCCAGAATCTCAATTGGATCGAAAAAAATAAACATAATAAAAAATGAAAACATGAGATATATAGAACGTATTGAATTGTATATGGATTACTATATGAATATAGAAAATCTAACAAGACATTGAAAAGAAACAAATGACAAAAATAGTGAGTGAGAATGTTGTTTAGATCCTTGAAAGACAATCAAGTAATTATGGAATTCATCATAAATATCCCATGAACAAGAAAAAATAATAACTATAGTAATAAAAATACAAGAAAAAGTGAATAATAAAACTTTATGAGTAAAGGAAAGAGATCATGAAATTTGTGACTCTTCACACAAACATACCACATTTGATTGTTCAGATCAAATATGAAAATACAATTCCTCAAAACCTGATCACCTTAGGCACACTTGATAATGAAAATAAATCCACTAAGTAACACTTCCTTGATTGATTCTATGAGAAATATAAAGTGAATAAAAGTATTGGGTTTGAGTTTTACCTCAGCAATGCATCACAGGGGTGGGGAGGTAGTGGCAATGAGGCTGACTTGTAAGAGTTCTCTCAGTTAATAATGATGTAGCAATCATTCTTCAAATTTAGTAGGAGTTCTCATATTTATGGGTTTTTACTAAAAAATCCTTACATATAATATCTTCATAAAGAAAAATTTTATCCAACAATTAAGATATCAGAACAACCATAGTCCTACTGAATCAGCCATTAAAAGAAAAAATATCCAGCTATGAAAGGCAGGAAAACAAAATAGATATAGAAAGGGTAATAGAACCCTAACAGTATAGGAATAGAATAAAAAAATTAATAGTAAGATGGAAATATGACATGGATAAATCTACTTACTATTCGTCATTTCATTTTCTAGGAGTGGGGTGGGGAATAACACTAATATAAGTAGCCAAAAAACAATTTCCACAAGAACGCTAAAACACATACGCATATGAAGTTATAATAAGTTATTAGAAGTGCTAAATGAAATTTTAAAAATGTAGTCTGAATTTCACAAATTGTAGTATACTAAAGTGGGGAAAAGAAAAATAGTATATTTTAGAATTTTAATTGGCTGGGAAATAGATCCACATTTATTAATGCAACAATAGTTATTAATTTCTTTATTGTCCCTTCCTTTAATGTATGTTTGAAAGGGAATCCTTTTAATAAGTAGTTTTAAAACCACATATAAGCAGTTTGAAAAAAAAAAGTGATGGGAATTTTAATTCTAAAATAACACATGCACATAAATTTTAGAAGAAAATCACTTGAATATGTAACCTTTAAAGAACCTTTTCAATAACTGATAAGAAATCCTCATCACTTTTCACTAATGAAAAGTAGTCTTAAAAAAAATGGATGCCTACTAGGAATGAAGAAAAAATATAACATTAACACTTGATAACCTATTAGACAATAATAGATGTATCAAAAATAAAAATATTTATGTAGCTTAACATCAACATATATTGGAATGATTCCAAAAATAATAATTAGACCAGCCATGTTATTTTGAAAATTTGGTTCACCAAATTCCATATATGAATAGTTAACATAATGATAAAATAAGCAACACATTGGTATTTGAAGATGTAAATCCATGAAAAAATAGTGAAAATGATACATGTTTTGAAAACAAAAAAGAAAATTTCCTTTATAGAATGTGAAAATGATACATGTTTGGAAAATAATAAAGAATGTTTCTTTTCATGTATTATAAAAAATGAGACAGATGCCACGTTATTATTTTATAATATAATATAATATGTTTTTTTATATAACAATTTTTTTAAAAATAAACACAACATTAATATTTTCTTTTACATGAATCAAGAATAAGAATCAATAGTAATAGAGAGCTAGAGGAAAATACAAAGAGCTACAACAACACCTGAGAGACTTGGAAGCAAACACAAAAGGGGTGAATCATCACAGAAATTCTTATCTTGGTATGATCATTATAACATCTATATTTAACTTTCTGGAGATGATTAGTGGAAAATCACTATGTATTGATGGTTTTATGAAATTAAATTGATGATTTAATTGATAAAATAATCATTATTTGATTAAATTCAATAATTGACGACTTCTACATCTATAATAAATATCAAGTGATTTAGGTTGGATTGATAGTTCATTACTAGCATTTACTTCATATCATGATCAATTGAATTTGGGGTTTAAAACATGTTTTGGATTATCTTCAATAATTTATAATTTAATTTATTTTCAAATTAAGGATTAAATTTGGCATTAGCAGATTAGTGTTCAATGAAGGGCTAATACCATATCTGAAAACAGTGGATGAAAACTTCTTATAGTGCTTATCACTTACAGTAATTTGTTTTATTTTAGTGTTTTTATATTTTTTACTAAAAATTATTTTACTACCTCTTATTTAAGTGGTTTTATTCTATAATTTAAGAGTCCATTTGACAAAACTTATTGTTTTTTAAAACTATTTATTATAAGCGATAAGATTTAGAATGTCTAATGAACTCTTACAACGCTTATCACTTATCATAAGTGATTAAACATAAAAACAATTAGATTGATTATTGAAAAAGTATTTTCCTAACACCTGATTGGTATTCTTTTAGTATTTAAGTATAGTCGTTTTGCATAAATAGGGAACACAATGCATTTTTTTATTTATGATGTTTCGTAAAAGTAATAATAGAACACACTATACATATTTTTTGAAACCGTTTATCATAAATGATAAATGCTATAATAAATTTCAATAAGTGGTATCAAATATACCCTACATGCAGGTTTTTTTCAAGAGCATAATAAGAACAATATATTTTTCATTTTGAGTATTTTTAAGTGATGAGTGTAATGAATAGTTTTCAATATGTTCTACCAAAAAGACCAAAATTCTCATATTTGACACCAATATCAACCAGATTCCATGTATTATAGCCCTAACAATCATTAATTATAAGCTTTTTTAATTAATTTTGGGTTTTCATTGTTTTTTCAAAGATAATGACTGCTCTGTTATCATTATTCTTACTAATTAGGAGTTATCATAAATCATATGTCTAATATTAAATGATATTAATGGAATCAGCTCTATAAAGGAAAGAATACAAAATTCCTACCTACTTTCTTATGGCAGTTATCAACCTGTCTTGGCAACCTGATGCATGCAGAATTTTCAAATATTGAAACTAAAGAATCTCACTAAGAATAAAAAGTTATGGCCACTATTATTAATCCAATTCATTGTCATTAATACTGTAAATATGATTTAATGAGATATTTATTTGTCAATAAGGGAAATATAAAGGGAACCGAGATACAAATTCACAAGGAAATTCAAATTTAAATATGATTTCTAGACATTTTAAATATAGATCCATCAATAGAGATTCACATGTTTAGTACTTAAAGAGTTGAACAAAGAACCAATCACATGATTAGAGAAAACTCACACCTAAACTAGAAAAAACCACCATACTAAGACTTTTCAACCTTCCATGTTTGATTATCAGCTTCAGATAAATAACATTCCTCTTTCTGGTGGGAGTCCCATTTACTTGTAAAAATTTATTTTTTAGTGATTGGGGTATGGGAATTGAAACTAGATATGGACAATAGACCAACCATGGATTCAAAAAGTAGTAATTGATTAGTGAAAAATTGAATACCATTCAATGTTATTTTAGGGCAGAGAGTAATGGTCGTAAAATAATTTCAGAGAACATACAGAAGATCATACCAATACCATTACCACTGATCATACCAATACCATTTTCACTGATTCTAGACCCACTATGATCAAGAAATTCAAAAAATGTATAGTTCTAAGCAACAGAAACAATATACTCATCAATGATTTCCGATCTAAGAATCAATAGAAGCATATGAAAACTACTGAAGTTATTATCCACTAGATCAAGTTGAAAACCATGTGAGAGTTGAACTAAAGAAACATGCATGTTCATTAACGTTGGGAGAATCCTTCCCAGGTCATCAATATTACAATTTTCAAAAATACAAAAATTTAAAGAGTGTTCCCTCAAATTAGAGTAGTTTATGGATATATTTGACAAGAATTGATTATTCAAAATCAAAATAATAAAAAAGTATAGAAGAACAAAACCTGAAACCCATGATATTACCATAAACTTCCATCTTATGTTATGACATACAATGATTATCAGTAACAAAGTGGCCCAATTCATCCCCATTTAACTGATTGAAATTTAATGGCATGGTTCCATTAATGTTGTACATAAAAAAAACAAAATGTCACCACTTATGTTATGGGAAAATAAAAATCTAGAGGAAAAAATTAAATTACATACGATGTTTTATTAGTTAAAAAAATATACAGTCGAAATAGAACCACGCCAGGACACAGGGGTGATAATCAATGATCAGGAGAATCATAGGTGGATTTGGGAGAGGGAATTGTAGGGAAACTGGCACACGGGGAGAGGGAAAACATTGGGGATTATTATAAATTGAGGTTGAGGAAGCTGGTAGGGGGATCGAGGAAGCAGGGGCTTCAATGGAGGTAGACATGCATATCAAAGATTTGGAAGGTGCAGTGAAAATCTTGGTAGGTAGAGGGGATGTAGGGAAAACTTGGGAAAGTTGGAGGGGACGACATGAGATGTGATGGTCGATCAGGGATTCATGGAGCCTGAGTGGTGGTGGAGTAGGTGAGTTTGGTTAGTGGGGCAGACAGATTTGATGGCGAAGTGCTACAGGAGGCAGGGTGCTAGTCATGCAATATGACTGCGACTTCGATCGCTGGGTGGCGGGACGACGAAGGCGGCACAGAGTAGGGTAGCTGGGAATCAGTGAAAAAAGAGGAATGTGTTTTGGGATGAGGAATAACAGGATATGTGATGCAGGTCACTAGACAGGGGGATGGCATCGGCTATTGCTGGGCATATGCGACAACAGTGGCAGGCAACTTGGGAAGCGGGAGGACGACATCAGCTTCTGCGGCGACGGGGGTTGCGTCAGGCGGCATCGGCGTGCCTCTACGGTGGTTCAAGGATGACATAACAGTTTAGGACTACCTTACAGGTTGATATAATTAGGGTTTCATTCCTCATATATATATACACAATTATTATAAAAATATTAATTGACATTGAAAAATTTATTATGATGTGTATTTTTAATTATAAAGATTTGTTGGTAAAGATAAATAATGAAAGCAAATTCATTTATTGGTTAAATAATTATTGTAATTTGTATGCTAAAGTGAAATATTTAATTATGAATAAAAAATTAGGTATTCAAAAATAAATATCAATAGTTATAATTGTTGGTAAAATTTTTTATTGGTACTTCAAAATTATTTGTTGTTATTTAATAAGTTGTTGTAACAATTTTTATTGATAGTAATAGATATCTTTATAATTGTTACTATTAATAATGGATTCACGTGTTAGTAAAAAAATGTTGGTATTAGTATGATAAAGAAACTTATATAACTGTTGGAAAAATATTCATTTGTATTGAACCATCAATATCAACAGATATATTTGTTGGTAAAAACTAGTGTTGGTACTTAAAACTAATACCAATAAAACATAATATCTGTTGGAATTGCTCATTTCTACCAATCGATATATCATCTGTCATTAAATTTATATTGAAAAAAGTAAAATATTTTGCAGTGACTGAATACTATAGTATTTTATTTAAGGAACAATGGTTGAATTATATATTTAAATAATCTACAATCTAATTTTATACTTATAGTGATTTAGGTAATTTGTTGAATTAGTTAGCGTATCTTGAAGATTATTAATGAAATTAATTTTCGGTATAAGACTTCATGAGTAATTGATGTTATTTGAATATTATTCTTAAAATGTATATTGAAAGAATATGTGATCAAATACTTCTTGATTTTGGGTTTCAATCATAGTTTGGATTATTTTTAAGAATTTTAAGGATAATTATTTATCAAATATTCTATGTTGAACTTTGGGTATTATTGTGATGTTTTGGAGATTAATGTAGTTTTTCATCATATAAAGTTTTATTATTTTTGTGGAATTATCTTATATTATCCAAATAATTTTGGCTTTTGTTAATTCTTAAATATAATAGGAATATATAGTTATACTTTTTCTATTTTTATGATACCTATAAGTTTATTATAATGCCTCAATCATGAAAAATTCATCATAAATACTAATCATTTGGAGAAAAATATTAGTTTGTGGGGAAAATTGATTAAAGGATGGAAATATACTTTTCAAGTAAGTATATTTCCTTCTATTCTTTGAACATGTATTAAAAAAATTCATCAAATCTATGAAAAGGATCTTGAAAAAAAACATCATCTCTTTACTTTTATAAATGGTCTTTCGACCCATCACATATTTATGGTTTTGTGATGGTTAACATTACCATGATAATGTTCTCTATCACTCACTATTATTCATTTTATGTTTGTTTTATCTTTCATATATATATTTTCCCTACATGTATCCCTAAAATGTATTATCTCAAGTGACCCTCGTACTTCCCTTTTGTTATTTTAAAGTGGACGTTTTATTAATACTTTTTCTGATGCGGGATTTCAATAAAGGTATTTTGAATAGTCAAACCCTGGTTAACAAGAACGAGTTCAAATTAGGAGGACACGATTTATTAAATGGCGGAGAATGTAACATCCCAATATTTTATAATTAAATACTATGTTCGACAGTATAAATGATATTCCACATCGAGATTAAATGAACAACTAGATTTTAATATTTAATATGATAGTTATCGCATAGCCATTAAAATGGTGGGTATGAAGAGGATTAACTAAATTATCAACATATGGTTTAAACATGAATATATAATTAATTATTTAGTATTAAATTAATTACAAATGAAAATGAAACACTTATTTAATAACATGATTTTTTTGAAAAACTATTTAAATGTGAACAAGTTTGTTTTATACCAGTAAATAAAAAATCACCGTTTTTGGATTATATTAATTTAATTTAAATATAATATATTCATTAATTATTTTATATTTATTTTATTTGTTTTCTAGGCATGATATAAGAACAATTCCAATTTTATGCAAAAAATATGTATTTTTCTAAAAAGGCAGTTTGTCAACTTTTAATGACACAGTTATTTTAAATCTATTTTTTGACACTTTTATAAATTATACTTTACAAAATAAACTTATAATTTTAAATGTTAATAAATAAATTTATTTTATTTTATTTTTTTATGATAAGTTTCATGTTTTGATAAGTAGTGATAAATAATAGATTTTAATTAAAAGAAGCCTTTTCATTTAAATAATTTATAGTGTTAGAAAATATTTTTTTATTATTTTAAAATTATAATTAGATAAATTCTATATAATATAATTCAATTTAGGTAATTGGAATCAATTTTACATTGAATTTGGATATAAAAACATTTCATTCTTTTGAACGTTCTCACTTGAAAAACCTATTTTCTCGTTTTATCAATAGGATTAATATAAAATTAATTGTATCTAATTATATATTTTGAATCTTGAAAATTTTATTCCATATTTGTAATAATAGGGTATAAATTTAGTAAATATGGTAGTTTTATTTTTTGGACAATATGTATAGCAACATTAGTAGTTTTTTATTCCCACAAATTATTTTAAATCAAGTAATTAAAGTTAAAAATAATATTATATATATTATAAAATTAAACTAAAATTTTTCCTAATTTTTTATGATTTATTATAGACCAAAATTATCATTGGGATGATTTTATGATCTCTTATTGCCGCTTGGATAACATTGATCCATTTATAGTATTCAAAGAAAAGTCAATCTTGTCATACTTTGGTTTTTAACAAGAGAAACATTTTTAATATGGGATTATATAGGTGATATGTTAGAATATAAATAGTATTTTTTAATATAAATTTTTTATCTTTATCATGGAATTTTTTTTATTTTTATAGAGATAAATAATCAGCTAAAAGGTTTACACAATAATGATGCAGTAATTGTTCAATTAATGGAAATATCAAATAAATGATATTAGAAATATTTAAATAAATATAATTTTAAATAATCAATGTCATAAGATTATTTCATATATTAATTTTACATGTTATTGATGTTTAATAATAATTTTTTGAATTTATATTGTTTTTATGATATTTTTTGAAAATTCATGTAATGAATATTTTCAAGATTTACATTAATTATATTTGTAAATATATAATATTTTATTAAATTATAAAAAATTCATAAAAAACTAAAAATTTTATAAATTATTTTTATATGGTTTTAAATTTCACAAATTATCCATTTTTATTATTTTGTAATTTTATAGTAACTATATTAACCCTTAAAGAGTAAAAACAGATGTTATCAAAGTAGGAGTTAAAGAGGTTAAATAAGGGTTCAAGCCAAAATATAAAGATAAAAAAATAGTAAAAACTTATCTAATTTTCAA
The DNA here is from genome assembly GCA_963277665.1 of Viscum album. Lineage (NCBI taxonomy): Eukaryota > Viridiplantae > Streptophyta > Magnoliopsida > Santalales > Viscaceae > Viscum > Viscum album. The sequence goes on along the minus strand of OY728148.1, from coordinate 494,647,986 downwards.
TGGATTAATTTATTTGGACCCTCTATAATCTTATATTATAAATAATTTTTTTTTGATTCATTTGGAATATTAAATTAATTTATATAAATTTAATATTTTGAGAAATTCCATGAGTTCCCCTATCCTCTCTTGTAAAAGGGAGCCTATTCTTAAATTTTACTCCCACTTAAAAACCTATTTGGTTTTGCCAATATATTAATAAATAAATTAATATAATCTCTAACCACAATATAGATCTCTTATTTTAGGCATAACACCATCCTTATTTTAATTAATTTGTTAACAGAAGGAGGTGGTCCAAGGAAGAGGTATTGTTATTAATCCAGTATTTCTGTTTTATTTTTCATCCACTTCCTTAAAATATTATTAAACTATGAGAAAATAAAAAAATCGTAAATCCTAAATATATTGTGATGTTATTACATTAATATAATAACCTAAATCCATCTTCACATCCACAAAATGGTAAAGGAATTAATCATTCTTGTGGGCGGTGGACTACCACCTCATGAACCAATATAATTACTTTTGCATAATCATATATAAAAAATGGTTATAATGATAGAATTAATGTTTATATATTATATTAATAAAATATTTATCATTATGAAATAATAATATTTCATTTATATTCTTACCTTTCCATGCACAAAAAATTGATAACTTCGTTCGTGCGTACAAGTGAACTATCATCTCCGCAAAGCGATGAGATTATTTTTTTCATCACAAAATCACTTGGATGATAAATATAAGTATAATAAAATAACTAACATGATATAAATTATATTATTATCATTATTTAAAGATAAAATAACACATAACTTCTTTCCGTAGTGACCATTGTAAAATGGAAATGCTACTCATGTGTACGTAAAACTTATAATCTCCATGATTATAAAATATTTCATTTTTCATATCCATTTTTAATGGATAGAAATAAATTGAAAATTGGTTTATAAGAGTGATTATTATTTCATTGATATTATTTTATATATGATGGACTTATGAAAACATTGACTATGTACATCATATTAATGTCATTTTGGACTCAAGTATCAAATATCTTCAAAATGTCCGACATGAACATAAATTATTAAGTAATTATTATAACATGGTAATAAGTGATATAAAAGGAATAATAAACTATAAAAATTATCACAAGAAATTAAATAATAAACCTAATTTTATTATTTATGAATAGAATGATTGTATGTGACGAGCCTTCCATAAAGGAAATGGACTTCATCTCAATATCTTTTCATTGAGGGATATCATGATTTTATACACCCACCATCTTTTATGAGATGTATATACATCCCTATTGACATATAATATCATGAATTTATTTATTATCATGTTTTTTTTGTTAAATGTTATTCCATCATGGGTATTATGATTTAAATACTTCAAAGTGGTATGGGACACTTTGATTTAACAATATTTTTTAAATGTTTAAAAATTCAATTTCAAAATATTTTCCTCCAAGTCAATATTATAAATATTAGTTTATATGTTCATTTATAATGATAGTAAAGGATTATAAAGAAAATTTTATGTTTTATTATTTATTTCAAATGTTTTCAAAAGTAATATTTTTATGTTTTTTATACATTTTTTTGACAAACGACAAAAGGATCATTCAACTCTTAATGCACATGATGAAAAAGAATTACCCACTATTGTGAATGTTATTTTATTTCTATATTCCTTTGAAAGCATACATGTATTATTAAATAAATTAATTATTTTTTTTAGGTATTTTGGAATTGATATTGGGGTTTTAAAATAAAATGGTATTTTTATACGAAGGTGTTTTTCATATGGGAGTAAAAGAGTTATTTGAAGGGTTTTTTGATGAAAGAGTTTTATTCATAAAATGTTACTTGAGAATTATAGGAAAGGGTTGAGCATGATATAGCTTATATGAAGGTTGTATCCCCATTATAGCTCACAAGTGAGCCCAATATTGCTTATATGAATGCTTGAGACCCATTATGGATCATGAGAAACAAGTGATCCTGATATAACTTATATGAAGGGTTGAACCCTATTATATCTCAACGGTGAGATTGATATATCTTATAAGAATAATTACCCTCATTATAGATCTCTAATGCTTTGGGTAATAAAAATATTGGAAGTCGGTTGTATGATTGTTTTGATTGAAAGGGTTTTATGTATATGAGGCTCTAAGTATCCTAAAAAAATTAATTTCCTTCTATTAGTTTTAATTATTTTATTTGAGAAACAAGTATGCGTGTTTTTCATATGAAAATATTATGTTTCATTTAATTATATAACCTTAAATAGATTTTCATATTTTTCATTGGAATTATGTTTTTCTTTCTTTTTATGTCCCTTGATAATATTTTTGTGCTCATATGAAATTTTAAAATGTTTTTCATATGGTTATAATATGATTAGGGAGATGTTTGAGGAAAAGATAAAAATTATAATGTTATATCATGGAAAGAAACTATTTTTATTTTAGAATGTTTTTTTGGAGGTAAAAATGGATACTAAGTAATAGTGTCCACTTTTAATGTATGGGTTGAAAATGTAGTAGTTTTTCCTAAATATCTAAAACTCAAAATTTAAAAGATCCTTGAATATTAATTCTAGTTCAAAAACACTAGAATATGTAATTTTTAAGGTCATAGATTTACAATGATAATGTTCATAAAGAGTACAAAATATGATATGAACATAACCAAATAAAATACCACTTATAAATGTTAATTCTCAATGGTAGTGTAATTAATGTGGGCTCTATTGAGGGTGAAACATGAATAATAAATGGGTCAAAAAAATTAATCTTCCCACTTTCCCAAATAAGATCTAGTGAAATCAATTTTATCACACATCATCTCAAAAGTATTATCACAATTAGAAGAAAATGTGATTGGGGATGCCACCAAATCCTTCATCTGTGTAACAAAGGATTCCTTGCATGATGAATTAAAGTTAACAAAAACATTATTTGATAATTGAGGTGAAGATTTCATGGATATGTGGGAGAAAGACTTGACAAAGACTTAATAGTTTAAAACCCCCCATCCTTTTTAGGTTGTAAATTCAAAAAGAAATTTAAATATTTAATTTAGTGCAGGGTTTGTTTTTATTAATGGGACATGGATAGGGTTTTGGAGCTTTTTACGACCTTATGAAATAATTTTAGATGTGGTTTGGGTTCTGGGAAGGTATCAAGTGTTTCGGAGTATATCAAGGGAAGGTTTAAAATGGTTGTGCTATGGGAAATAGAAAAAAAATAATGCATGACTTTAACTATGGATTCAAACCACAAATGTTTGGGTAGAGGGGTTGTACCCCTACCTGGAGGAGGCTCTTCTCGTTAACCAATGTCAATGTTTTTTTAGAAAAGGGGGTATATGTGATTTATAATTTTGAAACCCAATAGTTTTTCCTCTAAAATGACCATATAAGCATATGGGTGTCCGAACACCCTCTCCCCCTTCCCATACCTATATTTTGAGTGATTTCAATGCGTTTCATTAGGACGATTTGTGGTAGGATCATTATACATATATCCCTTGTTCTCCCAATTTTCTCATTTTTAGTGTGACTATCTAGGGTTTTGGAAGGATAATTTCACTGAATCATTGATAAATCATTACACCTAATAGAGACTTATATGTAACTCATGGTGAACATATTCGGGGGTCATGATCATTCATGTTTCATGCACATTCCAACATTATCGTCCTCAAGGGAGTGCTTTCATGTATTTACATAATCTTGGATTCCTTTATCTGGGATGCACTCTCTGATGCAAATTAGAATTAGCCTTATAAGGAGATACTTTCTAGACTGATTGTGGAGGGAGGTGTCAATGTGAGGAGCATTTATAGTACCCTGCATAGCACGAATTCTAGACTTTTTTTTGGAAATTATCGAGTCACGTTATCTGTGGGGTAGGTTTGTGTAAATGAGATATAAGAAGAATGGGGGGCACCAGCCCAGTCATACCTCTTTGATATGTACCGCGATCATTCTTATAATTTAAACCCTCCAACTTTACTACAGATGGATTGTGGGGTGATCGAATATTTTGTTTTTGCATCACAATTGGACCGACTCTAGTTGTAGGTTTTCAGGATGCCCTGTTAACAATATCTCCTTCCTCCATGCTAGCATACACCTGACCATTATTGTGGCTATTTTGAAAATTTGTAACCAGGGATCCTTTGATCTTATTTATATCACCAATGGTCCAGATAAGTGTGTATTCACTACTTCTAATTCAGGTTCTTTTCAATGAAGGAACTTCACAGGATCATTACGAACACCGATCAAACCGATGCATGGGGAGGAACTCTATGGAATAAATAAATCCCTATAGAATTTAAATTTATCCTATGGAGGATTAGGAACCATGCATTATAAAATTATGAAAATGTCAAAAGGATGGGCATTTATATGGATTCTCCTTTGTACTATTGTAGGGAGAGTAGGGAGGAAACCATATATCACTAGTTCTTCATAGGGGATTGGGCCAAAGAAGTGTGGTCTTCATTTGGATATTTTATAGTCCATGAATCCAGGGATCATCTGGATGCTCCATTACTTAAGATATGGTTTCATGTGGTGGTAATTCAAGGTTCAGAGTTGAAATCTCACGACTTGGTACTTGCGGCAGGCTTCCAGTGCATTTGGATTGCATATAAAAAAGAAAAATATGAGACGAATGTCTGTTCCTAGAGAGATGTGGTGGCATGGGTTAGGTGCATTCTATTCAATTTGGTTCTACTATTCAAGGATGGTAGGATTCCCCCACTATAAGGTCTCTTTGATGCCACAACCATACCATGATTACTTCCATCAATGATAAAAGGGAATTGGGTTCGTTGGTCCCGGAATCCCATGGGTCTCAAGATGAACTCTATTGGATTGTGCACTATGGGTATCATGAGGGGGTGGAGGCATGATTCATATCGAAGGCATTGGTTTTGGATGTTTTATATTCCCACTTTGGTATGGGTCACTCCTTCTAATAAGAATCCATGGAAATGATTTCTGGTCTTTTCTTGTCTAGGATGAGGAGCATATCCCTTGGTGTAGTGGAAATCAACCCCATCATCATATACAACTCTGTTTTAGGTAAAGGCTTTATCCCATGGTCCATACCCATCATCATTTGGAAATTCCTCAAAATCATGGATACTAACATAAAAATTCTATATAATTTTCATGAGGGTAATAAGGTCATTCACTATATCTCATCTATTTTAACACATGGGAAGAATACCATATGTTCCCCTAATATTCTTTCTATGACTCCAGAAGGGGAGAACATAGTCAGAGGGGACGATCTTGGGCTACATCATTTTAGACCCTCTTAATTTTCTATCTCTCTGGTTGACTTATTGTACCATTTACCTTTTATTATTCTTTAAATAAACTATGGTGATAATGACGGGGTGTTCATTGCAATTGGACCACATCCCGTTTCTCAAGGATTCAGTTCTAATTCATCACCCAATGAGTTTGGTGTCAATTATTCATACTAAGATTAATTTAATAAAATAATTATAACTAATATAATTAAATGTTAGGTGTTGTGTCCTATGTTATTGTGAATTTCCAAAGTGTGTCATAGCCCATGGATCCATATTCTAATGAAGGACTATGGTCGGGTATGTTTTTGGGTTATTGGTTTAATTGAATTAAAATATTAATTAATTATAAATATTCAAAATTAAATTTTATAATTAATCTTAAATTATTTATAATTAATTATTTGGTGTTGGGGAATGATATAGGTTCCCCAAGAGTTACATCATTGCATGAAAGAGCCTAATCCATGATGGTAAGAATGAGAATAATAAAAAATGGATTGATTGAGGTGGGTGACCTTGAAATTACTAAATATATTAGTCTTTTGTATATTTTATGTTAATGTGTGAGAATTAGTATTTATTCTTGCATATTTTATAATTTTTTATGTCTTCAGGATGGGATGATCTTATGTCAGCCTAATAGTCAATAAGGATTATATAGTTTTCTAAATGGTTTGATGGTGGTTCCTTGATCGAATGAGAGTCGGTGACACTATTAATGGTTTTATTAATGGCATGAGTTGATATTCAAAGAACAATGAAGTTTACTATAATATCCCATGATTTTATGGTATGTATCATCTTAAATAAACTCAATTTAGTCGATAGTTTACGTTTCACACAACATCAAGCTTAAACGAATAGCGATATACTGTTTGAAATTTTAATTTGACTAATAGGAATAGTAATGTGACCATTAAGAATAGTAATGTTACTAATAGAATAGTAACCTTAATTATGAAGGTATAAATAAATTTTAGGCATCTTATAAATTAATTTATGATATAATTATATCATATTTTAAGTAAATAAATATTTTAAAGATGATAAATTAAGTCTTTTTATTTTTGAAAATCATAAATATTCATGTCCAATTTTATAATGAATATAATTATTTAAAAGAAAATTTATTTTCATAAAACAGATTCACAAATTAATATTTTTATCCTTGTGACTATAACATAATTTTATAAGTCCTTAATTATTTTTTCAAAGTGTCATAAAATCAGTTATAATTTAAAATTTTATTTTTTCAAACAAATGTTGATTTTAATTAAAAATTAAAAATTAAAAATTAAAAATTTAGAAAATTATTTTCATAAAATTGATTTAATATTTTAATTCTATTTTTTAAAAAATGGTTAGGGTGAATTTGTGAGATTTTTCTAAAATAGTTGATTTTTTGAAAATAGTGAAATACTATAATTTACGATATATATACATTATAAGATAAATACACTCTTAAATGTGTCATTTATAATTTATATACTGTAATATAGATCTATCCCAATATATTCACTTTATGTTGTCATAGGGCTCAAAAATTGTGATTTTCCTGAGCCAAAATAATGAACCAATGAATAAAATAATCAAAAAATACGCCTCTCCTCCAATACAAACACCACCCGTCACTACCACTTCTCCTCACAACACCAAATACTTGAATCTTGAATAATTTTTTCACAATAACTCTACCAAACCTCTCCCCCATATTCTTCTCTCGAGGGTCTCACCAAATTCTATTTCAATGTTCTTAAAGAAGGTTCCCAAGGAGAAGAATTTAAGAGGTAAAATCTCATTTCATTCTTTTAAATTTCATTCAATTTATTTTATTTTAATATAATTTCATTACCTCCTCTATAATAAAATGCATGATAACAAAAGTATATTATTTATACTAGAATTTATAATGTTAATTTAATATTTATCATCAAACCCATTATCTTCTACCTTTTATTCTAAAATGAAAACATTATCCGTGATGTGTTGATTTACCTCTATTGTGGATGATGTATTTTCATTTTCCATTAACACCTTAAAAGATGGTCATAAAAACTATATAACGGTTAAAGAATATTTTTAAATGTTTATTTAAACTTATTTAGTGTTATGGAACCTGTATATATTCATAATATTAATTAACAAAACAAAACTAATGCACTATGGACGAAAAGCACCAAAATAATCTAAATGACTATTATTAATGTTTTGTCTAATGAATCATCCTCATATATAGAGAGAATGATATATAGTAGCATTTAATATTCTTTAATTCCATTAATAACATATAATTTCAATTTTGGATAATTATTACTATTTTACATGATCTTCCATACATGTATACGAGTGAACCAATCACAAAAACAAGGGAAATGAACACCTACGAATGAAAACATTGAACATATTAATTCATCAGGAAGGCCATTAATAAAAATAATAAAATTATAATAAATAAAACAAAATGATTAATACGTTATTAAATAAATTATTAATGAATATAATTTCATTATCCATGACATTAAGTTCAAGTGATGAACACTTTCTAACATATGGTAAGGGATTCCTTCCAAACCCCCATTTCCCATTTTAGATTTTATCTCTCTCTTTACACCAATGTAATTTTTATTTATTTTTATAAAATTCTTCAAAATTCTATGTATATGATCGAAAATTATTTATCTAGATCAATTAATCCTTATTTGATTGGGAAATATATGTTTTTTATATGCTCCCTTTTCAATTTTTCCTGATAAGGAAACCAGTTTAAAGGAACATCAAAATTTCATTCCTATTTTAAATTAATCACCATAAAATATTTTAATCCGAATATATTTTTATAATATCACTAAATTTATTATGAAAACTATACTTTTTCATTTTTGGTTTTATGAAAATGATTATATTTTTTCCTGCATTAAATATTCTATAAAATTTTCCCTAAACCGCCCTAAAGTGGCTCATTTATAAAGTTTATTAAACACTATTTTTGGATTTGTTTCACTATATTTGGACATAATTTATCATTATATATGCCTATTTTTTATTTTTAATGTCTAATTATGCTTTATATACACTCTTTAATGGATTCCATTAGGATATTACCTTTGGTCATACTTTATCCACCACTTATTCCTTGTATGTGGTGCATGCATACTTCCACTTTATTTATGATCACCATTCATTAAATATTTTGTTAAATATACATATTTATGGTTTTAGGGATATGATTATTTTTTATATGTATACCAATTTTACATATGGTGTTTTCATTGAATGTTAGTTTAACTGGAGAAATATTGATAAATCTGTATTTTCTACTCAATAGAGATATTTTGATAAGTCATGTTGTTCACAAATTAAATATATGTATGAAGATTGATTTGGAATTGTAGTGAATGGTTGTACCTAATATTATATATCTCAGTGATTCATCAATAGGTCTCTTGAGACAAAATAGTTGGTGACAAACCCTTCGTGTTTGTTTCCAAGAAGAATCAGATGGGTGTTCACCCACAAAATTGAACTGTCTTGATGGTATAATGGTTTATATTCCAGATACATGAATTCTAATAAATAAATATTTTCTTCATTCAGTATTCAATTCTTAATCACTATGATATTTTCACTTTGATAAAATCTATGTCTTCATTTTCATTCTCAGTTTATTGATGTAATGTTTTTTAGTTATTTACCTTTCCATAATAAATATGCCTTATTGAATTTTCTTCACATATTATCGATTAATGTAACAATTAATTAGTGTTTGATCTCAACATTTTTTTGTTTTCCTTCCCCATGTTATGAATATGTAATTTTTAATAATTTTCATTGAAGTAGTTTATTTTACTATTTTGGTTCTATAGTTTATTACCAATGTAATAAGGGAACTATTCCTGTAATTAGTTTTTCAAGACTACTAAATAGATTGATACTTGGTGATGTGATATATTGAATATATTAAATTATAATATAAGGGAAAAAAATCTAGGCTATAGGTATCATAACAAATTTAGTAGAAACATTCGGAACTAGATATTAAATAAACATGATAATTATAATAACTCATTGTAGTAAATTTTTGGCTCAATAATGATGATAATTATGTGTTTAATTTGTGAGTTCCATTATTTAGAGATGTATTCTAATGGAATGAATGGAATCAATACCAAAATACAATGTAAGGATTTCCCTTTTGAGTAAGGAAACACAATCAGTGTTGGATCTTAGCAGATCATGATCATGTTTGAATAGCTTAATCAAGTCATTATGAATAACCATAATACACCCATGTTGGATAATTTAATGTGGAATAAGCCCCCATATTTTACTGGGACTACTAATCTAGGGGAATTTGGGAAGTGGTTCATGCCCCTTGAAAAGATATTTATAGCATTGAGATGTAATGAAAATGAAAATGTATTACTAGTAGTTTATTACTTCAAGGGAGATGCTGATCAATGGTGGTATTTTATTTAGAATAATAATAAGGATTATAAATGGAAGAAATGGAATGAATAACTTTAAAGGAAACATTATATTACAAATAATCCCTTCATAATCAACCAACTAAAATGAGGAGAAAATTCCTTAGCTTAATACAAAGGGATGAAGAGAGTGTTGCAAAGTATGAGACTACCTTCACAAGACTAGCTAGGTATTTCATATATTAAATATGTGATTAAAAAAGGAATGATCATTTATCTTATAGTCTTAAACTAAGTCTCCGAAGGTCACTAGATTGTCAAATATTTCCATCAAATGATAAAATAGTATTATGTTCCATCAAAATAGAGAATAAAATTTAAAGATCCTATATATTCAAGGGAAAAAAATATAATAAGAGGTCTTCTAATAACCATGGAAAGGGTTGAGTTTCAAACAAATAAAAGTGAATGAAGCAATTTTTATTATGAATAAATTGTGGAAATAATAATCCTGGGAAATGGTTGAAAGGCATTGGAGTTTGTTATAAGTGTAGAGAAAAGACCCATTGAGGAATTGAATGTGATGGGATGAAATAGATCAATGATGTTCAATGCTTAAATTGTAATTACATGTGGTATTATTCAAATCAATGTCCCAAGATTCATGGGAATTTACCACAAAAGAGGCCAAGTGGAGATGGATAAGCTTATGTGATCACCACGGAAAAATTATAAGTACCCGATGATGTGGTGGTAGGTATATTAATCTTATCATAAAATATATCCAATGATTTATTTGATTCTAGATCATAAAACTCTTTTATATATATCAAATTTTCTAATAAAATATGACAGTTCCCTTTTGATATAACAGGGGATATTTCAGTCAAAACTTCTATGGTAAGTATCATTGTAATAACAATTTGTCGACAAGTCCCATTTATGACACATAAATGTGATTTAGTTGATGTACATATCATAATACCTGTGGTGGAATTTTATATAATCCTCAGTATAGGTTGTCTTTCAAAATATAATGCAAAAATTTATTGCAAGGAGATAAAAATTGCAATATTTGAGGAAGATAAAGAATAACTTTTCTTTATAGAAGAAACCTCATCATCCGATTCTTATCAAGAACCACCCCCAGTAGCTATATTGAGTGATATGAATTGATAGGAAGAGAAAAAATCATTTACAAACAAGTAATGTGATCTTAAAATTGAGAATGTACCGATTTTATAGGAATACAGTGATGTATGTCCTGAGGATTTACCTAAACACCCCCATAGTGTGAAGTTGAATTTACCATTGATCTATTCCATGAATCTTGTACAATATCAAATACTGATTATATAAAAAAACAGTGGAATTAGTGGAGATAAAGAAACAACTAGAGGATTTGAGTATTAATAGATTTATTCACCCTTGTGTTTCTCCATGGGTATTCCCTATTCTTTTTGTTATGAATAAAGATGGATCCTTGAGGCTATTAATTGACTATAGAGAAATCAATGCTATTATAATAATGAACAAGTACCCTCTACCACACATTGATGATTTATTTGATCAACTTCATGGAGCTCAATATTTTTCAAAGATTGAACTTTGTTATGGATATCTTAAATTGCATGTAAAAAAGGATGATATTCCAACGACTACATTTCAATCTAGGTATAGACATTAATAGTATACAATAAATCCATTTGAACCAACTTATGCACCTTCAGTTTTAATGGATCCAATGAACAGCGTATTAAAGGAATATATTGATAATTTTTTGTGTTATTTTTTGGTGATATCTTGGTGTACTCTAAAATCTATAAGGAGCAAGAGAAACACTTTTGGATTGTCTTAAAGACTCTTATAAGAAAATTGTTATATGGGAAATTTATCAAGTGTGAATTTTGGCCTAAAAATTTTCTTTTCTTAACCATATTATCTCTAAGGATTGAATATCAGTTGGTCATATGAGGACAAAGGCAATCCAAGAATGGATTATACCAATGAACATAACCAAGATATGTATTTTTTTGTTTTATCAGGTTACTATCATCATTTTGTCCAAAAAATTTCCCAATTGCTTAATCAAATAGTTGTATAATCCTTGAAATAGTAATGTGACCATTAGGAATATTAATGTGACCAATAGAATAATAACCTCATGTAATGTCCGGGATTTTCTGTGTATTACTTTTGAATATTATATGGATTAATTTTGAGACTAGGAACTAAGACGACATGATATTCTGAGATCCGGTGTGTCTAGAATAAATGTTTGATGAATAATAAAATATTAAATATAATTCATGAAATTTTTTCCTAAAAAGTGGAAAAACATCTAAATGGGTACCCAGATCAAAAATATGAGGGAAACATTGCATTCAGAGTAACAAATTTACCATAGGCGAGGCTTAACATCAGCGAACATGGGTTGTCTATGAAAAGTAGTTTTCAGACATTTAAATGATTAAAATAAATTAAATATTTATTTTATTTTGAAGTTACATCGACACAATGATACAACGACCATGTTTCTTTTAAATAAACAGCTAGGCACAGACCCCTGGTTAGACTCATAACCCTGGAAATTTCCTAGAGGATATGGAGAAAACCCTAAATAATCATCTCATGTGAAAGGAAACAGAATCACAGATCGATGATAGATGAATGTTGTTCTTAATGGATCTATCCATCAATAGTGATTCAGTGACTGATCTTCATCAGTGAGTGATCCTAATCAAAGGTAGGATGCATTATTGGGATTTCCTTTCCCTGTTTTTAGATTCAACTACGAATGCAGACCAACCAATGAACATGTTGATACATTGTTTGATCATTCTTATGGGATGAGACTTAATTGTAGGATTTATGGGGTTTATTATTATTTAGATTATTTGTCATTATTACAAGAATATATTGAGTCTTCAATGAACAACGACTATGGTTTTTTCATCTGATTCAATCTTTGTGCTTTTCTCCCCCATGTGTTCTATGTGTCCTTCCTTCCTCTTTCGTTTATGAAAAATTTATAGTTGCATCTTTGTTTCATGGTGAAACGATATTAAATTGGATATCTAGCTCTAGGATGACCTAAAGGAGGTGCGAGAACAATGGTGACTGAAAATCGAAGCGATTTAGGAGATATCATTCTTTGGGATATTTTCATCGGATAGATTTAAAGTGGTTTTTCAGGATGTTCGATGGCCTAAAACACCCTGATTCAGTGTTAGAATGATTATTCAACCCTTGATATAGAGTTTTGAGATGAACAGATCATGTAAATAGGATATGAGAGATGAAAGGAGGGAATGGACGAAGAACAGAGGATTCTGAAAAATCACAAGGAACACAGTGTGTAATCTAAATTACACGACATGTGGCCCCCATGAGTGGTGTCTAGGGTTTTAAGAGAGATTTAAATGCCACATGGCATGTTACCCTATCAAACTGAATGTAAGAGAATCCCAGAGACTCGGTATGTATCTTGGGAGACACACAGATACGGGTTGGTGTACCCAGGTTGCCTACACGCTGTGTACCCCACCACACAGCTTGGCCTGGACCAATTACATAGACTACCCCATATAATAATACATGAATCAAGACACAAGGGTTAACACCATGCATTGGAAAACATTTAGAGTACATGGGTGGATCTCAGATGGTAGGACACACCATGTGACTTCTTTAACACACCATATACCCATCTTTTACATGACATGGTTAGAAATACATGGGAAGCTTGTACATGGGTAGTACCAAGGGTCAAGGAACATGGTGTGTAATACTACTACACACCGTGTATACCTTTATACATGGCTTGAATCTATTTTCCATTTTATCTCAAATAATTTTTTTCAGGGTTCATTCCGTTGATCATTTTCCCTGATGGTTAATGCATATCATTTCCTACCCATAGGTGTATGAACCCTTCAGTAGGACTTCCTGGATAGAGTTTTTGGAATTCCATGAGAGGCCTGGTGAAGGATCCTCTATTCATGCTTCATGACCTTGGTAGATTCTTCGGTATTGACATAAACAACTTCACCAAGCGTCGATCCTCCACTTAGAAGGTTAATCCAGATGGAGTAGTTGGTATCACTCTAAGGCCATGGTTATGATCCTCATCTGTTGTATCATATCTCTCTCTTCAGACTTATTATCTTATCTATCTCATTATAGTTTTTGAATAATAGGAATTCTTGGACAAACTTCATCAGTTCTCTCAGACTCAGGAGTGTGTTCTCTCGGATGAGTGCTTCGTGGAATCTCTAAACTGAATCCCTAGTGTCAGTAAGTGGTAGTTTTGACTTACCTATAGACTACATGTATTTGATTCAGAATATATGGGTATTAATATTTTATTTTATGTAGATATATACTTTTTGGAGATGATAGTATCTTTCCTTTTTGTATTGCTTTGTTGTTTCATAATGTCCTATTATGTATTTTTATACTCACCCTTTCACGGGATTTTTCGGAACGTGTCATGTTTTGAGCAGATGAACAACATTTTCACAGAGTCCTAGGTAGAAAAAGACTAGATGATGATGATGTTATTAATATTTTCATAACTTATTATATAATCCCTTTACATATTTTATATTAAATGTGCATAAATTTTGTAAAATATTAATCTTTAAATATTAATTATAATTTTTGAGCACTATTTGAATTCAACCAGATTAAAGTCTTTTTAATGTTTTAATAATAAATCTCACCCTACTTATCCATATTGCATTATTCTTGTTTTTTAAGATTCCTTACTAAAATTAAAACATTTTATTAGAATGAACCTTGGGCCAAATCGTCAATTTGGAAGGTCATATTGTCCACACAAAATGGCACAAATAATATGTGAAGAAACTGGAAAATCCATGAAGATATAATTATTGGGCTCACTCCAGAAGTCCAAATCCTTAAATTATCATTCAAAGGTCGTGGGACAATTCAATCCATCCTGGATAAAATTTTTATGTCCCAAATCCAAATACAAGGGGCCCAACTGATGCTTTAAAGTCCAGCCCACAATTCTGGATGGAAACTACAATGCAGATACTATTCATGACATAGCTCGTGATTTAATCATCAAATAAACCTTCTATTTTGTAGTGTGAAATAAGAGATATAGGAGGCTGACTTTTTTTAATAAAGTTTTTGGATTTTAAGGATTATTTCTATTGATAAACTCATTCACATTTTGTCCTTCTAAAAAGTATGGATTGAAATGGACATTTTAACTTTGTTTATTAAAACCTCCATAACATTGGATCCATATGTTAAAATGACTCCATATTTTTAGATAATCCGGCCAAAATTATTATACACAACTTTGAAAAAGATAATATCTCAAGATTCGGCTATCTGTATTGACAAATTAGCGATTCAATTGGAGGGATAGATTGTGAATGCAAACAGTCCACTTCCTTGGGCTATAAATACATCCCCCTCCTCTCCTTCAAAAGAGATAACATTTTAGAAAATGGAAGAACATATTTTCACTAAAAACCACGTACCAAGGGCTTGAGAGAAACTTCCATACTCAATTTTTCACTTGAGATACCATTCCTCCTCTCATTGTTTCCTTTCACTTTTATAGTCTTCATTATTGCAATCTTGTAAGTGTTTTCTTTTTAGTTATGTTTTAATACATGTTTCTTATTAAGTATCTCTTATTCTCATCCACCATATTTATTTTAATATTAATGTTCTTAAAATAGTTTTAATTCAGTTGAATCTACTTCCCTTTTTTTTCTTTCTCATTCAATGTAATGTTCGTTTTTAATTATCATCATCGTTTGTGTATGTGTTCGACGCACCAATATTTTATTAAACCTTTATTTTTCTTATCTTCTTAATTTACCATCATAATAATTATAACTATATTACTAATAATTTCAATGGATGAGTAAATATCTCATTGGGTTGAGTTATATTCTAGGTATGTTTAGTGATTGAGAGCTTTTGCTCGATGAATATTCTTTAAATTAACAATGTGTAAGTTGGACTTAACATGTCATGGATTATTGACTTGTTTTGTTTAACATATGAATTCCATTGATTATTGGAACCATAAATACACTACCATAATCAAGTACTAATTTATATTAGAATCCTAGTTAAGTTAAGGATTGGATAAAATCCTTAACACTTAGGAATTCCAATCAACGTCAACTTGTGACATGAGTGTTAATTTAATGCAATAAAAAACAACGCTCAAGGATATCACAAGCTTAACTACTAAATGATGAACTCACCCAAATATTTATAAAATTTTTAAATCAAAATAAATCAATCAATCATTTCATAATCTCTACAAACAAACCCCCCAATCAGAATACAGTAAACTAAAAACAATCAACTATTATAAAGTATCATCGATGAGTATTCGACCCGAGTGATGCTATAACCATTTGCAGAGCATCGGAACATTGAAAAGTTGATGGGTGATACTCGGTTGTGCTTTCAAATGTAATTTTTGCTAGGAATGGTGCTTTATATAGTCATTAGTTTCTGGTTATTGTAAAAAAATAAAAAAATTGAAAAAAATTGAAAAAAACACAAGGAAAAACCCACCTCATAAAAAACATAATCTGAAAAAACACAAAGAAAACCTCATCTTCCTCTTTCTTCCAACATCTCTCTGAATGCCCTGTATCCTCCCAAACTATCTCTCAGATTTTTCTAACCCTAAAATTGAATGAACTCTTCACCAACATAGAAGTAACATTAAGGATAATCAAATAATTCAGGAACCCATCCTTGACCAACCAGTTGAATTAAAAATGGCCAATCCTAGGGAACGAACACTAAAAGAACTTGTTGCCCCTGATATGAATTACCAACCTCTAAGTATTCAATATCTAAACATAGAATCTGACTACGTACACAAATCGTCTTTAATACATCTTCTCCCTCATTTCCATAGGCTAGCTGGTGAGGATCCACATATCCACCTTAAATAGTTACAAGTGGTATGCTCTACCATTAAGCCTTAAGGGGTTTCTGAGGAACAAATCAAACTCCGGGAATTCCCATTATCCTTAGCTGACACTGCTATACCGTCGCTTTACTACCTTCCTCTTGGTTCCATAACCACATGGAATGACTGTTTCGGTGCGGATGTGCGTCGGGTTACGCTGTTCCGCCAGGACGCGTTCGCGCGTGCACCCGTCAACCCGAGGGGATGGGCGCGCGGCTTGTGGTCCCGCAGTCCCGCTTTCCAAGGGCGGGCGGCATTCGTCCCTTATTCAGGGGCGTCTGCTCCTTGATCGAAACCGGGATGATGGGATGTCGGCTCCTCCTTCCTTGGACGTCTCCTCGGAACTCGTCGCCTAATCCGGGTCTCCCTCATAGACTTAAGAATGTTCGTGAATCTCGTTCCCGGCGCCATATCTTCATGGACACCGGTTAATTACGCTGCTTCCGCCCGGACGCTCCAAGGAGTCTGGGCGGGGCAGCAACCTGCAGTGAGAAGGCCGGGTGGCTCTGGGTGATGGGGGCGTGTCGTAACACTGCGGCTCTGCACGTCTGTCTTCCGTCCCTAATAGGGCTTCTCGAAGGCAAGATGGCCTGAGGCATCCCGTACTGGGTGCGGGGAACTGTGTCACCTGAGGTTTTCCTCAGCTTCCCATGTTTAACACGGGGTATGTTGCGAGTTTAACGTCCAGCGGGGACGGCGTCGGACCGATCAACACGAAAAGTGGATCAGATGACAGAACCCCTTGCGGGGAACCTCCGACGCTGGGGCCAGCACATGGGCGGCTTCCCAAGTAACGTGGAGTGGAGTGAAGTGGCATGACCCCACCGGGATGTGGCGGCCCGGGTAAGGATCAGGATGGATGATGGAGTGAAGAGCTTGGACCCCGTAGGGGCTTCCTACGTACCGCGCGTTAGCACAGATCAAAGTCAGCGTAGTTCGGGTATACAGTTTAACGTCATGCGGGACGTCGGCAAGCCGACTCACGAAGAGGTCTAGGCCGCCGGGCGGAGGATTGAACCGAACCACCTCGCACAGAGGGGGATGGAACGGCCGGGTGGATCACAGTTTCACGTCATGCTGGACGATAAAAGGGGAAATGGGAAAAGGGGGCTGTGGGGAGGCACAGTGGAGATACACACGGGCAGTCTCCCACAGGGGCGGATTCATAGGTGAATCGACGCAAGCGTGAACCCTGGAGGGGTCCACTGATGGACGAACCGACGTAAATATGACCGGGACGACCAGGTGGCGGGCTTGGACCTCAGGGAGGCTTCCTACGTACCCTGTATAGAAGACAGGGATCAAAGTCCACGTAGTTCATTCTGTCAGGACTTACGCACTTGAGGCAGCCCGGATGCGGCAAAACTCAGTTGGAAGGGACTTGGACCGAAAGCAGAAGACACCTCGATCCCAGTCACACCCTCTACTGGCTTCGGCAGTGGGGAGGCGCAATGGAGATACACATGTGCAGCCTCCCACGAGAAACTAGGGGTTTGTAATACCCTGCCCCCGTAGGGAAAAGCCACTCCCATTAAATCGTCCCAAAAGCGGAACAATCCCGACATCCCTGCAGAGACGAGCGGGTGGGGGCCACGTCCAAACTGGGGGAGACCCTGCGTGCAGAGCACGGGATCGGACGATGCGGACGGTTTAACGTCTTGCCGGACGAAGTACAGTTTAACGTCGTGTGTTGAGGACGAAGCGGACGGTTTAACGTCTTGCCGGACGAAGTACAGTTTAACGTCGTATGTTGAGGACGAAACACTTGGCAGTTTAACGTCTTGCAGCGCGGACGATGGGGGCTAGGCAGTTTAACGTCGTGCAGCCTGGACGTATACAGTTTAACGTCGTGCAGGACGTGGTGCAGTTTAGCGTCATGCAGGACGAATGCTGAACAGTTTAACGTCTTGTAGCTCGGACGTAGTGCAGTTTAGCGTCATGCTGGACGAATGCTGAACAGTTTAACGTCTTGTAGCTCGGACGTAGTGCAGTTTAGCGTCATGCTGGACGAATGCTGAACAGTTTAACGTCTTGTAACTCGGACGTAGTGCAGTTTAACGTCATGCTGGACGATAAAGCCGCCGGTAGGTCCGTGTCACTTCGCGCGAGCCTAGGGGGGGGGGGGGGGCACGGAAAGATGACGCACAACGCGGGCACCTGCGATGAAGACCATCGGGCGCCACGCAGGCGGGTACCCAAAGGGGGTCAAGGGAGGCGACCCTGGCGGATTGCGCGCAAAAGAGGAGCTTTGCGCGCAAAACCGAGGATCGGCGCGCAAAATGGCGGGCTGGCGCGCAATTGGGCCAGCGCTTCGCGCGCGGATGATTGGGATTGCGCGCACCGGGCTTCGGGTAGCGCGCGGGGGCAACGGCTCATTCTCTAACGAATGGCCACTTTGAAGATGGGGGTGCGCGCAATCGGGTTGGATTGCGCGCACCCGGGGGCAATTGCGCGCAAGAGGCTTCTTTTGCGCGCAAAGGCCTTCGGGTTGAAATTTGTTCAAAGGAGATGAGCCAAGGGGATTGCGCGCGAAGGCGGACCCCAAGGCTCGATTGCGCGAAAGAAAGGAGGTTACCTGAAGATCGGCATTGCGCGCGGAAGGGATTGAATTGCGCGCGCGGGAGACCGTTCGACTTCCAGCAACCCTTGAAACGTTGGGGGTCGCCTAGTATTTATAGGCAACCCCGGGCGCGGAATTCTCCTCGCGGGCGCGGAATCGGGCACCGCGCACAAGGGAGTTGCGCGCATCCCAGGGGTTTTGCGCGCGGATCATCATCTTTGCGCGCAGACCTCTGAAATTCCGCGCAAGGCCTCCGGGCCCTCCGAAACATTCTTCCGACTCCAAATATGACCTCGCTTTCCGCATCCGGAGCTTCGTTTGGGAACAACGGACTTTTCCGGCGTCTACAAAAGCCCCCCCTCGGAATCTGATCGGCGAGAGGTCGCAACGATCGGGTTCCGAGGGAGACGCCGGAATGCCGAAGTCCTGGGCGGCGCGGGACTTAGGCGCGCAAAAAGGGGCTCCGGTCGCGAAATTTGCCGCTGCGGTCGCGCGAAGCGCTTTCCGCGCAGCGCGGACCCCGGCCTCGCCTATAAATAGGGGCACTGGGTCCCTCCGTGCCATACATTGGCCTTCCGCGCGATAAGCATCTCTGCTCTCGTGCGCGAAATTGCCTTTTCCGGCGCGGAATTCGCCCGCTCGTCGCGCAAAACCGTCTGGATTTCGCTCTGTCTTTGCGCGAATACCCAGGGTTTTACGCGAACGACTTCCCGATTGCGCGCCGTCCACTAGGATTGCGCGCCGACTCTCAAACTTTTCCACCAGCCTCGTCCGATTCCGCACACTTCATCCCTTAACCCGCACGACCCCCGGAACTTCTGAGATGGCCGCGAATCAAGGAAATGAGGGGAATGCCGCCACTCGCAGGGCTGAGATGGCGACGAACGAGGAGGTTTACGGAGCCAAGGAGATTGTTTCCAACAATCAATCCTTGTTCGACTTACTGACGCCGGCCCAGAAGACATATCCACTGTCGGACAACCTGCCGCTCTGGAACTTCGGCATCCTAGATGAGGTTCCGGTGCCAGGGTTCGAGATTGATGCGCCGCGGACCTGGGTGACCCGGGAGGACGAGCTTCTCCGCTATAACATCACCAACAATGGGCATCCTGCCAGGGAGACCAGACACTTGGATGTCTATGTCCTGAACCCGAGGACGCGAACCATTGATGGGGGTGAGCCTACTGCGGAGAATTCTCCAGCCCGTTACTCGAGCATATATCGCCAGAGCGTCACGGACGACACCAAGGGCTGGCTGAAGGACTGGGACTTGCGGTCTCGGGGCAACTTCACCAGCGAGTGGGCCTGGGCGTTCTGGGTACGCCACACTTGCGATCACTTCGCAGGGGAGCTGCGGTACATCGGCCTGTTCGAGGCGGTGTGGACGTCGCAGTTCCACTTCTACCAGCAGTCCGAGCTCGGGCCGGAGCTGTTCACCCGATGGTCTCCGGATACCAACACCTTCCATCTTCACCATGGGGAGGTCGGCATCGGTCTCTGGGACATCCACTGCATCGGAGGTATCCCGCTGGAGGGCTACCAATACGATGAGTTCCTGCCACCGAAGAACACCTGGGAGGACAGGTCACGGACTCCCATCCTGACCTGGCATCTGCTTGACCTGGCTACGCAGCGGCTCGGGATCAAAGACTTCCAGAAGGACATAGCCTACAAGGAATGGTTCGACCAGTTCTTGGAGCATGACCCGGCGGTCAAGATGCCAGGTAGGGGGAAGCGGTGCCCGACCGCAGCTCAGAGAAGCCGGAACGGGTCGTACTGGCGGGTCCTGGAGACGGGTGACTATCGCTCATGGGGGTACCGCGTCATCGAGGCCCGGGACCCAAATGTCCGGTACGCGGCGTTCCTGGCCGCCTTTCTGAGTGGGTGGCTCCTGCCAGTGCGGGATGCGAGAATGGGCGTTCGCCCGGCGGCACTGGCGATGGCGGGCGCTATGGCCTCCAACAAGAGATACAACCTCGGGGTCCCAGTGTTGGCGAGGTTGTATGCCATCCTGGGACGCATCTCACGAGGGGGGTCGCCACGAAGGATCTGTGGGCCCTTTCAGTTCTTCCACGGCTGGGTAGCTGCTCACCTCGGTGGGTACACGTTTCCGAACGCCATCATTCCTCCGGGCAACGGCCTGCGACCCTCCCTGCTGAACATCGCGGGGGTCGCTCCGATGACCCTAAGTGAGGAGGGCATGCGGATCCGGATTGGCAATCATGCCAACTTCAACTTCAGTCCGTTCCCCACTCCCGTCGGCCAGATGATCGACAATGGGCAGGGTCCGCTGGAGTAGCATGAATACTTCCTGAACATGCGGGGCGGGGTGCTCGTGGCTCGGATCGACGGGAAGGTGATCTGCGAGCCTTACGTGCCGACCCGGTTCGCCAGGCAGTTCGGGTGCCTTCAACGGATGCCGAAGAGGGTATTCACTGCTGTCCGGGAGGAGACGAACCCTAGCGTCCTTCGCCAGATGTGGCTGATGTTTGCCGCTTTCGGCTCTGGCGACGTCATCACTCTCCCTCCTACCGGAGTTGACGCAGGCTTGGAAACCGAGTACGCCGAACACTGGGCCATCGCGTACCCCGAGGGGCTTTTGCGGAAGCTAGTTTGGCGGCTCGAGGCTACCCGTGCGGAGACCGGGCGTCAAGGAAGGAGGCGAGGTGCCGCCACACGGGGGAGAACGGAGGCGCGCCAAACAGCGGAGCCGGCGCGGGCAGGGACTTCGGCGGCGGGCACATCGCGAGCTGCCGCCACGACCTCAGCGCCCAGAGAGGGGGCACGTGCGGTGGTCGACGAGCGGCCCGGGAAGCAGGTGAGACGTCTGCTCGAACCTTCCCATGATGCGGTCTTCCCGGCGCTGTGGTCGGCCTGGATGACTCTGCGGCAGTCACTGGGGACCGACGCCATCTGACGAAAGATACTCAGAGAAGGAATCTATCTGCCAGAGGTCGGGCGCCTCCAGATTGCCGACAGAGTGGACTTCAACCGGCAGTATGCGTATCTGACGGCCATGGACGAGTACGCGCGCCAACGTGGTCAGCGCGCGGAGCCATCCCTTCTGGTGAAGGTGATGCTCGGTCTCGAGCCCGCTCCGGAACAGATGCCGCCGGAAGAAGATGACAGTAGCAGCGACTCCGAAGAAGAGGAGGAAATGGGGGAGGATGAAGGCTCCGAGGGAAGATCCCATCAGGGGAGCCCACGGGAGAGCGGCGAGGTGGCCGGCTCTGACAACGTTGATGTCACTGAGCTCCTCGAGGTCCGCTTCTATCCCTACTCAATCTGCTTCATCCACTCTCTTATGCAGCTTCTAACCCATTTCTCCATCTTTCTCAGGAGCACACGGATGTCGGTCAGGCGTCCTCAGCAGGAGTAGGAGAGGCGCCAGCAGGACAAGGCGGGGGCCAGGCACCCATTATCGAACTGACAAGCGCTAAGGGGTCCCCTGCTGCAACTGTTCCTGCGGCGACCGGGATAGCGGAAGATGACGCTCCGAACTCCCGTAAGTCTCCCTACTTTACTGCTGGTGCTTGCTGTTGACGATCCGTGACTAACCATGGCATGCCCCACGCAGTGATCTCAACATTGGAGGCTCATCGGGTCGCCGAACCCGGGCCATCTACGAGTGGACCAGTGGTGGACATGCCGCCTGCTCCGGAACAGACTTCCCAAACCGAGCCGGCCCCACCAACTGCTGATCAAGGGGCTGCGGACGTCGGCGGTGCTGCCATCGGAGAGAGGCTGGGGGCTGACGAGGGTGTCAGCGCCGCTGGGGAGAGAGAAGAAGGTCGCCCAGATGTTGGGGAACCTATCCCTCATGAGGACCTCCCAGGGGCGGACCCTGCAGCAGACCTGCTGGCTGCCTTCCCTGCCTACCGGCCTGCCGATCCCGAGGAGATGGACGACTCAGACACGGAGGCGGTCGAGGAGAGCCGGATAACGCGCCGTAGGGGGTGGAAGTGCATCCAGCGCTTCCTCAAGCGAGACCCATCGGAGTGGCTGGGGTGCATGGGATCACTTCAAACCTGGCTGCGCTTCCTGTGTGCCGGGGGAGCTGATGCTCAACGCCTCCATCTAACGGTCCGTGATTTCATGGCCGAAAAGATGCGCGAGAGCTGCCGGCGTGCCGACGTCGCACAAAGTCGGGACATGTCGGAGAGCGCGCGGGCGCTCCTCGCGGCAGAGCAGGAAGTCCGGCGCCTCGAAGGGCAGGCGGCAGAGAAGGAGGCCTTCGTCGCAACGTGTACCGAGCTTGTGGAGCAACTAGCAGCTCAGCTGGTTGACGCCCAGGTACAGCTGACGGAGGCGGGCCAACAGATGGTCACAATTCAGGTCGAGCGGGAGCGTGCACAGGCTAGAATCGACGAATTGCACGCTGCGACCGCCGACGAAGATAGGGCACGCAGAGAGCGAGAAGCAGCTCTGGAGGCCACCAGCCAAAGGGTAGCGGCATTAGAAAGACTCATCCAGCACGCTAATCCCTAAGGGCTTTGTTTTGCCATTCCCAAAACATTTGCTTCCGCTACTTTGATCCATCTGTATGAATCAATATATTTATCTGCATCTTTTGGTTTAACATGCTCAACCACAATTCGTTGTCTTGCGGGAGTGTTAACCAAGCATCAGGCATCCACAATTGGGCCTGGATTCCTGGAGAAAAGAGGGAGGTCATTCCTAAGAAAGGAGACCTCAGACCTAATCAATGTACCATCCCCCCAACCTGTTCCAACACACGAGCGGGACAATGCTAGGGGCGTTGAGATTTTATCCAAACATAGGGAAATGAGAAAAGGTGAATCGTGTGTCCCGAATCCAGACACCCACAACGGTCGGCCTTCCAGGAAATGCCCAAGACGGTAGGCGGACAGTGGATCGACCATAACAACTGCAATAGACGGACCGAAAAAGGCCATCATTCATATTGCAGGAGGCGGACCACATGTCATCATGAATACCGCTTTGGGGTTCCTTCAGACACAAGGGTGGAAATCCAGATCAACAGGGCATGCGAAGCGTGGGGCGAAGTGACGATTTGTTCGGACAGAATCCAACGCTCTCAAAATTGCGCCACCGTGGGGAGAGCGTATTAGGCGGATGCACCAATCTGGCCGTGAGTCACCTCAATTCTCAGACAGCACCTCTCTGACGAGGAAACCGTCGCTTCCCATCCTTGCGATGGGGCATCCCGAGCTGAATCGGGGAGAATATCACAACTGCACCACTCTACCCGAAGTCAGGCCAGACGGCCGGCGACGAGGAGGGGCGGGACTTAACGATCCCTGAGGCTGGACCCGAGTCGGAATGCCCGGGCGTTCCTACGTACTCCATCAGGCTGGAGATCAAGCCATACGTAGTTCTTAGAGTGCAGTTTAACGTCATGCAGGACGTAGGACCCCATTTGGGGAGATCTTAGTTTAAGGTCGTAGAGCTCGGACCATAGGGGTAGATCTTAGTTTAAGGTCTTTAGAGCTCGGACCATAAGGGCTAGATCTTAGTTTAAGGTCTTAGAGCTCGGACCATAAGGAGAGATCTTAGTTTAAGGTCTTAGAGCTCGGACCATAAGAAGAGATCTTAGTTTAAGGTCTTAGAGCTCGGACCATAAGAAGAGATCTTAGTTTAAGGTCCTAGAGATCGGACCATAAGAAGAGATCTTAGTTTAAGGTCTTAGAGCTCGGACCATAAGAAGAGATCTTAGTTTAAGGTCTTAGAGCTCGGACCATAAGAAGAGATCTTAGTTTAATGTCTTAGAGCTCGGACCATAAGAAGAGATCTTAGTTTAAGGTCTTAGAGCTCGGACCATAAGAAGAGATCTTAGTTTAAGGTCTTAGAGCTCGGACCATAAGAAGAGATCTTAGTTTAAGGTCTTAGAGCTCGGACCATAAGAAGAGATCTTAGTTTAAGGTCTTAGAGCTCGGACCATAAGAAGAGATCTTAGTTTAAGGTCTTAGAGCTCGGACCATAAGAAGAGATCTTAGTTTAAGGTCTTAGAGCTCGGACCATAAGAAGAGATCTTAGTTTAAGGTCCTAGAGCTCGGACCATAAGAAGAGATCTTAGTTTAAGGTCTTAGAGCTCGGACCATAAAGAAGAGATCTTAGTTTAAGGTCTTAGAGCTCGGACCATAAAGACCTCCAAGCACGCCACATCGTGGTCATATCCCCTGGATATGCGAAGATGCACTGAGGGATAGTGTCAAGAGTGTCGAGGTTTTGCCTGGCCGGAATGGGAGGTGGAAAATGTGAATCATGCGGCCATTCATTCAAGGACTGGGGGCACCGGCGTAACGATATGGGAGTACTGCCGACCGTGGCGGAAAAGCAGCATCAATATCGCACTAACCGTTGGTGGAGTGAGGCAGCAAACGAGCATCGACCGCTCAATCGCAGGATTCGTATCGATTTGCTGCCCGAGGCCATTGGGGGTACCGGCCCGAGTCGGTGGGAGAGCACTGAGGCATTGTGTCCGAACCGTTCACGGGGGCTCCACCCAGGGCGTAGACGATGGGTCCGAATGAAAGGGAGCACGAAGCCTGAAAAGTGGAAGGAACCTGACCAAGCTGAACCTGAAACTCCTGGCAATAAACCAGAGTACTCTTGACACCGGTGGACCATGGCAAGGGGTCGGGGAACACGCCTTGAGGGTGACCTGAAGGCGGCAGATTCCCCAGAGAAGGGGGGAATCTCTAAGTGGTGGGGGGCTGGACCCGAAGTTTCAAACATCCGGGCGTTCCTACGTATCCCAAGGATGGGAATCAAGCCACACGTAGTTCTTGAAGCGCGGCGCATCACAATCGGGCACCAGCGCGGGGAAGAGTGCGGGTCTGACCCTCGCACACAGAAGGAGCGGCATTTGATATTTCTTGTTTGTCCTTAAAGATGAATGGTTTTTCTTTGTGCGGCGACATGCCTGTGATTGAGAAATCTCTGGCGTCGCCACAATAATCAAGCCATGGAAGGCATTGATGAATGGCGTGGTTATTAACCAGCACCCAACATGAGTGTCCCCCGAGGAGAACATCACGATGCAGTGCCGTTTCTCGTCGGGCGGCCAAGACGATCACAGTTTACGGTCGTGTGGTAGGACTAGACAACACAGTTTAAGGTCGTGTGGTTCGGACCATGGAGGAATCCGCTTATTGCGGTACGGTGGACACGGCGGAGGTGGGAACATACCCAGCCCTGCGGTCAAGCACGATTCCAGGAGGAGAGTCTTGGGATAGGGGTCTGCGTATGTCCATCACCCGAGGGGCAGAGATGCTAGCCTCCAGATATACTGGGCCCAGAACGCGATTGTTCGGGAGACTCCTTCCTCCTTATGGGGACGAGGGTCCAGCTACGCACGACCCTTAGGGAGGATATCCGCATATATCCTTGGTGCTCAGATCATGGGAGCCTCGAACGACATCATTACCCTGGTTGGTCTGTCTAACGTGTAGAGGTGTACTGTAGGTCAGTATGAAGAGTGTCGAGATTCCACTACAACGCATAAAGGCGGAGTGTGATGAGGACTGCGCAACCAATGTTCAGAGCCTGAAAGAGCCGACATGGCGATCAAGGATGTTGCTGACGCATTCGCAACACATCATCTGATCGCGTCAGCCTAAGACGGGGCAAGCAAACGAGCATCAACCGCTCAATCGTAGGATTCATTTCGATTTGCGGCCCAAGACCCGCCGGTAAATTGACCCGGAGCGGTAGGAGAGCACTGAGGCATCGTACCCAAACCGCTAACGAGGATCCCTTTGAGTGAAGGCTCGAACAAGAGGAAGCGCGAGGCCTGACAAGCAACACAGGACTTGTCGGGATTGAATCTGACACTACGAGTCATAGACCGAAGTACCCAAAACATGTTAACGGGTCACCGGGAAGGGTCGGAGGACTCACCCTGAGAGCAACCAAAAGAGGGTAGATCCCCGTGATCAACCAAGAAACGGGGCTGGACCTGAAACACAAGCGTTCAGGCGGTCCTACGTATCCCATAAGGATGGGAATCAAGCCGCACGTAGTTCTTGAGAGGCAGTTTAACGTCATGTAGGACGATGAGGGGTGTGAGGTAGTCCCACACACGGGGGAGGCGTACGGCGCGGCCATCAAACCGACGTGAATGAGGGCATAGCCCCGCGCTCACACCATACGCCGCACACCCGGGGGCAACTGGGCCAAGGGCCCGAGATGGGATGGAAATTCCCGAAGGATGGGGCTGGGCCTGAAACATGAAGGTTCAGGCGGTCCTACGTATCCCATAAGGATGGGAATCAAGCCGCACGTAGTTCTTGAGAGGCAGTTTAACGTCATGCAGGACGAATGCTGAACAGTTTAACGTCTTGTAGCTCGGACGTAGTGCAGTTTAGCGTCATGCAGGACGAAGCACTTGGCAGTTTAACGTCTTGCAGCGCGGACGAATGCTGAACAGTTTAACGTCTTGTAGCCTGGACGAATGCTGAACAGTTTAACGTCTTGTAGCCTGGACGAATGCAGTTTAACGTCGTACAGAACGTGGTGCAGTTTAACGTCATGCAGGACGAAGTGCAGTTTAGCGTCATGCGGGACGACTGTGCAGTTTAACGTCATGCTGGACAAATGTGCAGTTTAACGTCATGCTGGACGTGGTGCAGTTTAACGTCATGCAGGACGAAGTGCAGTTTAGCGTCATGCGGGACGACTGTGCAGTTTAACGTCATGCTGGAAAAATGTGCAGTTTAACGTCATGCTGGACGTCTGTGCAGTTTAACGTCATGCTGGACAAATGTGCAGTTTAACGTCATGCTGGACGTCTGAACACTCAGGCAAAGTATTGCTTGAGGAACCTAGCGTTGGTGGGAGGAGTGACACGCTCACCATCCATAGTCGCTAGGGAGTACGCGCCATTGTGATAGACCTTGTGGACAACAAAAGGTCCCTCCCACTTGGGCTCCAACTTGGGTGTCTTCCTGCCGGGGATCATCGGTGCTCTTAGGGCTAGCACTAGATCACCCTGCAGGAAGGAGCGGAGGCGAACCTTCTTATTGAAAGCTCGAGCCATTCTACTTTGATGCCTCTCCAAGTTGTGCAAAGCGCGAAGTCTATTCTCATCCAGTGCTTCCAACTCGACTAGACGGGCTTCAGCAACTCTGTCCGGCGCTTGCTGGTCGTAGACCGCAGTGCGCAAGGACGGCAACTGGATCTCGATGGGCAGGACGGCCTCGGCTCCATACACCAGGGAATAAGGGGTCATCTGGGTGGAATTGCGAGTCGTCGTCCGATAAGCCCAGAGGGCGTTGGGGAGCTTGTCCGGCCAACTCTTCTTGTTCTGACCAACCATCTTTTGCAGAATGTTAGAGAGGGTTTTGTTGAACGCCTCGATCTGTCCATTCGCCTGCGCATGATAGCGAGATGTATGGTTCGAGCGAATGTTATACTTAGCGTACAACTTCTTCAGCTCGGCTGCTCGGAAATTGGTTCCGTTATCCGTGAGGATAGCGTGAGGCACTCCAAATCGATAGATGATGTTGGAGGTCACGAAGTCAGCGATCGAACAGGATTTGACCTCTCTGAGCGGAATCGCTTCTGCCCATTTGGAGAAGAAGTCCGTGACGGTCAGAATGAACCGGCACTGGCGAGCTGTCGCCGGCGGGTAAGGTCCCACAACGTCCAGTCCCCAGACTGCAAAGGGCCAGGAATACCTTGTGGTATGGAGAGGCTCCGGCGGCCGATGCACAAAGTTCGCATGAACCTGGCACGCATGGCACCTCCTGGCATACTCGATGCAGTCATGGATCATAGAGGGCCAGAAGTATCCCAACCTCCGAATCTGGTGGGACAGCTTCGGCCCAGTCTGGTGGGCACCACATGAACCAGCATGAACCTCTTGCATGACTCGTGGGATCTCAACTCCCTGAAGGCAACGGAGGAGAATACCATCAAATCCGCGTTTGTAGAGGATCTGCTCCAGGCCGGGACTGCTCTGGAGGACGAACTGCGATGCGCGGCGTCGAACTCGCTCGCGCTCGGCCCGATCCGATGGAAGAATGCCATGTTGGAGGTACTCAACCAAAGGCGTCCTCCAATCAGGGGCTGATCCGACTGTCATATCTGGGGTACTCGGGGCTCCGGGCATAGGGGCAACCGTGGTGAGGTTACTTACCAACGGGCCGCGATCTTCTTCCGGGATAACGGGAGCGATGAGTCTGTGGCGCGTCACGCGGACGATCAGGATGTCCTGTTCAGGCTCCGCAAGTGACGCAGTGAGGCTGGCCAAAGCATCTGCTCGACCGTTCTGCGACCGGGGAACATGGACAATTTCCGGCCGAGAAGGGAACCGGGCCATCAGAAGGAGGGTGCACTCCAACAATGGCACAAGTTCCGGCTTCCTGACAACGTAGTCGCCATTGATCTGCTTAACGACCAGCTCGGAGTCCCCTTTCACGCACAGACGGGGCACGTCGATCTCGAGAGCCAACTCGAGGCCGGTGATGAGGGCATGGTATTCCGCCTCGTTGTTGGTACAGCCCTCTGACAACAGGAAAGAGTATGGCAGCACGGCTCGCTCCGGGGTAATGAAGACGATGCCCAAGCCCACTCTGTTGAGCTTAAGATTATCGAGTCTTCTACCGGTGGGGCTCCAGGATGCACCGTCAAAGTGCATCTGCCAGCATGGATCGGCTCAATCAACCGAGAGAATGGCCTCATCAGGAAAGCCTAGATCCAACGGCTGATCCGCGGAGGTCGGGTGAGCTGCCAGAAAGTCTGCCAATGCTTGCCCTTTGATGGCCTTCTGAGACACATACCTGATGTTGAACTGCTGGAGAATCACAGCCCACCGCGCTAGGCGGCCAGTCAACATAGGCCGGCTCAGGATATATTTCAACGGGTCTACCCGAGAAACCAACTGTACCTCATGGTGCTGCAAGTAGTGCCGTAATTTCTGTACGGCAAATACGAGCGCCAGGCAGCTCTTCTCGATGGGGTAATACCTAACTTCCGCATCGAGGAGCATGCGACTGAGGTAATAGAGTCTATTCTCTGTTCCCTCGTTGTTCTTCTGGGCGAGAAGGGCACCCAGGGACCGTTCCAGGGTGGTCACATAAAGGACCAGCGGCTTTCCGGATACGGGCGGCATCAGGACCGGAGGTTGAAGCAGGTACTGCTTGATTTCCTCGAAAGCGGTCTGACACTCTTTATCCCATACATAGGTGGCACCTTTCTTCATGAGCCGAGAAAAGGGCTTACACTTGCCGGCCAGATTCGCGATGAATCGGCGTATATAGGCTAAGTGGCCTTGGAACCCTTGCAGTTCCCGGACGGTACCTGGGGGAGGCATCTGGCTAATCGCCCTGATTTTCTCTGGGTCGATCTCAATACCCCGGTATCTTACCACAAATCCAAGGAACTTTCCGGAGGTGACCCCAAAGGCACACTTCAACGGGTTCATCTTCAGGCATCGAGACCGGAGGAAGCTGAACACTTTGTCAAGATCTTTGAGATGGTCCTGACGCTGGCGCGATTTGACAACCAAGTCGTCGACGTAGCATTCCACCAGTGTGCCGAGGATTGGCTTGAATATGCGGTGCATCGCCCGTTGATAGGTGGCACCTGCATTCTTCAGGCCGAAAGGCATGACCCGGTAGCAAAAGGTACCTTGGGGGGCCCTGAAGGCAGTGAACTCCTCATCCTCAGGGGCCATCCGAATTTGGTTGTATCCGGAGTATCCATCCATGAAGGAGAGGGCTTGGAACCCTGCCGTGGCATCAATCAACAGCTCTGTCACTGGAAGGGGAAAATCATCCTTCGGACAGTGGCGGTTGAGATCGCGGAAGTCGATGCAGACTCTAATCTGCCCGTTCTTCTTCCTGACCGACACAATGTTGGCCAGCCATTTGGGGTACTGAACTTCCCTCACGAAGTTGGCTTTGATAAGCTTGTCAACTTCGGCCTCAACCATGGCACCGTGGGATGGGTGAATCTTCCTGGGAGGCTGCTTGAACCCGCGATGGTTCGCCGGGAGACCAAGGCGGTGGACGGCTACCTGAGGATCTAGCCCCGGCATCTCGTCATAGCCCCAAGCGAACACATCACGGTGCTGCCTGAGAAAGTCCACGTACTGCTGCCGCTCCTCAGAGGGCATGGCGGCACTAACCAATGTGGGTCTTGGATCAGCCTCGGTTCCAAGGTTCACCTGTATTAACTCATCGACCGTGGCGGGGACGCCCTCCTCAAAGGCTGGGGGTGCGTCTTCCATATCCTCTCCGCTCGGGGAGGGATCGTCCACGGGAGAGACTGCGTTGGAAACTGCACTGGGGCTACCAGATCCTGCTGGGCCACTGGTGCTGGCACGGGCGGTCGCGACCATCTCATCAGGAGACCCGCGGACCGTCAAGACCATGGCGACGTCCAACCGGTGAATCGGGAGGACGTAAGCGTCATCCAGACTTGCCCAGGGATCGCTTGCAACAGCGACAGGCTCAACCTCACCTGCCAGGATCTGCTTATCCTTGCTCTTGTAATAGTCCGCGTCCAGATAGCGGGCTTCACATGAGGCAAAAGGAGAGGCATCTCCTTGAAGCACGCCTACTCGACCATTAAGGGAGTATTTGAAGCATTGGTGGTATGACGAGGGAACCGCCGCGTGAAGGTGAAGCCATGGCCTGCCCATCAATGCGTTATACGCAGTGTCCTGAGAGACTACCATGAATTCGGTGTTGGCAACCAAGTCACCGAACTGGGTCTTCAAACGTATCTTGCCGACCGGGGTTTGCTCGGTGCGGTCGTACCCCTGGATCCTGAGGTCGGAGGGAATCAAGTCATCCTCAGACAACCCCAATCTCCGGAGCGTCCGAGTTGGAATCAGGTTAATCCCGGACCCCGTGTCGACAAGACAGCGCCGGACTTCAAGGCCATTGAACTGGCCAGTGACATACAGCGGACGGATATGTCCCTGTATAGGAGGGTCTTCATCCTTACCAGAGAACGAGATAACTTCCTGACATTCGGCGTCCTCGATCGTTTCGGCGTGAAAGGCCTCTGCAGCCGCAACCTCTGTCTCAAACTGGAGGGGGCTTTTCAGGGCTTCAGCGAGTGCCTCGCGCATCTCAGATGACATGCGCAGAGCCTCAAGGATGGAGAGCCTTGCTGGGATGTCGGCCAAGTGCTTCAGGACATCATACTTTTTGGCCAAGCGCGAGCCCCTGGTTGCAGGAGGTTGCTCTGCGGTTGGTGGCATGACGGACCTTGCCGGTTGGATCAGCGGCCGACTGGTACTTGGCGCATCTCGCTGTTCACTGGTCGCAGTCCGGGAAATGGTCACCGTACTGGAGTCAGGAGGCCGGGATGGACTCGTGGCAGGGCGGAGCTGGTCGCGACGCGGCTGAGGCGGTTCTGCCTGGTCCCACACCACAAACAGTGGCGGAGGCGAATCCGTCATCCCCGGATGGGGGGGCTGCGCGCGCTGAGCTCGGTTTTGAGCCTGCTGCCTAGTCTCAGTGGCGTGCACGGCCTGGCTGGAGGCACCAGCGGCTGTGCCCCGGCGACTCCTGCTGCTGCGGTTCTTCCGACGGTGGCGACGACCGGGGACACTAGGGAGGTCCACCTGGTGTTCTTCAACGTCGGGAACCGAAAAGGGATTTACCAGCTCGACGGTATTAACCGAAGCGTACCCAATACCGTCATCGGACGAATCATCCATCACCGGGCGGATCCGAGGAGGGACCCCCATCTCCGGGGGCATGAAATCGCCGAGAGTGCGGGATAGTGGCGGAACCGGCGGGGCGCGCTCTTCCTTCTTGCGCTGCCGCCGTTTGCTCCTCTTGGAAGAGGCAGGCTGGGACGACGATGCCGAAGCAGCACCCGCAGATTCTGGGGGCTCAGGCTGATTCAAGCGCGCACGGATGATTCCATGGGCGCGAATGGTCGTCTTGCGGGCCATCCAGTTATTGTACTTCTGGGATCCGCGGTCGGAGACCAGCTGCCATTCGTCCTCATTGCCACTATCGTCATCTGATCCCACGAACACGCCCGCCACTTGTGCTGGAGCTGGGCCCAACCTGATTACATTGTTGTTAATCTGGTCTTGGAGCCAATCCTTAAACACATAGCACCGCTGGATGGTGTGCCCCAGAGCCCGATGGTAGGGGCAGTAGCGGGGGTTATTCGTAAGATGTGCCTCCTCTGGCCTCCAACACTCAGGCAATCGCACAATCCTCTGCTCCAGGGCGCTCCGGAAGTAACCGGGGACCTGATCCTCATGAAATGAGTAAGTCAGGTGTCGCAGGCCCCTGGGAGCGTGGTCTTGACGAGGGGCTGGAGGGGCCGGCCGAGGAGGTGGACCCTGATTATCTCGCCTGGGTTGTGGCGGTACATTACGCGGAGGGGCCGGCCGGTTCTGAGGCTGCCGCTGCTGGGCCGGGAACTGAGCCCGTGGAGGCGGATTCCTGTGAGGCTGTGGAGCTGGCCTCGCCGGCAGCAGCTCCAGCGGCCTGGGGGCCTCTATCTGGGCGACAGCAGCGGGCTCAGCCCTACTGACTCTCCTTGCAGGAATCATAGGAGGCAGCCGGTGTGCCTGGCTGGCCTGTTGCAGGGCTTCCTCAAGACGTTGAGCTTTGTCTGAGAAGTCCCTGAACCCTCCGGGGTAATTCTGAGTGATCAGGGAAGGGACCAGCTCGGTCTTGACGTTCCCGACGCACATTGTCAGCAACTGTTCCTGAGTCAACGGCATGTCAAGGGAATACGTGAGACCCTTCCATCGGGCGACGAAGTCCGCGACTCGCTCATCGGGCCTCTGCTTGCACTTGAAGAGGTCTGCGATACTTGTCTTCCGGGTCGTGGAACTGAACTGGTAGAGGAACTGTCTACGGAGGTCCTCCCAGCTGGTTACCGACCCGACGGGGAGCTGGCTGTACCAGACAAATGCTGGCCCTTCCAGTGTCTGAACAAAGCAGCGAAGCTTAGCGGCCTCCTGCTGCGCCGGAGTCCCCAACATAGGCCCGCACCTCGAGTTGAAGTGGGCTAAATGCTGTGGCGGATCTCCAGTTCCGTTGAAGGGGGCGAAAGTGGGATTCCCGAATCCCGGAGGCGCCGGCATGTCATCCACCCATGCTGGGTAGGGCTTGCCGTCCGGTGGGATCGCCACCTGCCGAGTCTCCAAGGCTTCCAAGCGGGCAATGAGTGCCGCCATCGGATCGTCCGGACATGGGTTCCAGTCCTGGCGAGGATCTCTAACCACGAGCGCATTGCATGGCCCTTCAATCGGGTCGTCGACCGGGTCGTCGAACTCGGCGGCTCGTGGGATGGCGGGCGGAGCGGCCCTGGGGGCAGCGGGAGGAATCCGAGCGGGATCTCTCAGGTAGTCACGCCGCTCGGGAGGGTGTGGCGAAACATACCGCGCCCTCTTGCCATAGGCAATGGCCTCTCTCCTGTCGGCGAACACGGCGTAATCACGGTTGCCCGGGAGAGTCTCATCGAGGGGTGGTTGTTCCGGTCCCTGCTGTCCTGGCCTGGGATCACCGTAGTCAGGCCGCCGTTCTGCAGCGCGCTCGGCGAGGAGCTGGTCAACCAGCCTCTTCTGTTCGGCGAGCTGCTGACGTAGCGTAGCCTTCTCGGGATCCTCCTCTGCCCTCCGCATGGAGGCAGATGGGTCGGCGGGCTTTGTAGCCTCGTTGTGCTCTTTTCCTTTGCTGACGTTTCGGCTCAACGTCAGTGCTTCAGTGGGTGCGGGGAGCCCCAGGAGGTTCCTCTGATGACGAGTAACTCTCACCGATGGATCTGACGACGGCTTGTCTTCGGGGGGGAAGCCCCCGTCGAGAAGTTCCAAGTCATTCCCCTCTCCCGACAGGTCAGCCATATTGACTGTTCCTGTCCCTGGGGATATACCCTCAGGGCCACCCAGCGAATCGGGCTGTCGGCGAATCACACTGAAGCGTAGGGCAGCGTACTGCCCCCATCCACGGATATACACGTGGGGAGTGGCTTCCTCGATAACTTTGCGGAGTACTTGAAAACACTCAACGCATCGTTGTTGGAGGGCCTCGTGGCGCTCAAATGACCCGGGGTGCCGAACCGCGGGGAGCATGGCCAGGAAAATTTGACGGCACTGCTCACCAATATCCTCCAGGTGCGATTGACTCCCGGGGTATGGCATTTGTAGGCGGTGAAGACAGGAGCGAGTCTCCCGGAGAGTTCGGCGGAAGCATTCGAACTCATCCGGGGTGAGCGATTCGGGTGCATCAAAGCCCGGTCCTGCGACTGGCCAAAACTTCTCAGGGAAGTGGCCCTCTGCAAGGACGGTCCAGAAGCTCCACGACTCAAACTCGGGACCCAGATCTCCTTGGTCCTCTTCCATGGCTGGGAACGGACGGGGAACTGGTAGTGGTGCCGAGGCGGGCCGCCGGGCTGACGGGCTGGCCGGCGGTGAATACGGCGAGCAGGCCGATTGGCCTCCATATCCCGGGCCGCCCTCTGAGGGTGGCGGTGCCCTGGCTACCACATCACGATAGGACGGGCCGGCGAGCGAACATCCTGCCGTAGCATCGGTGCTCGCCGAGGGTGCACCAGATCGTGGTTCGACCGTCGATCCCCAGAAAAAGTCTTCGGCTTCTCCGATCGAGACGGAAGGCACTTCCGGAGGGGCCGGTACCAACCGCAAGCTTGATCCTTGGGGGTCTACCAGGCCCTCGTTACTCCGGATATACCTTCGGAGAGAAGCGGGGATTGCATCGATCTTGCTCTCGGGGAGCACGAGGCTGACGTGCCGCATTCCTACCCCTGCCCTTGACTGGCGGGATTGTGGAAGGGGCTCTGTCGCCGAATCGTACTCCGCCTCTGAGTCAGAGAAGCAAACCGGTCGGATCTCTGTCCGAAATTCTGTAACATTCTTCCCTCGGCGTCGACGCCTTGCCTTCCTGCCCCTGGGTGGTTCATCGGGGCAGGGCTGATCTCTGTCCTGGCGTCCTCCGGCCGCACTGGTGCTGGGGCCAAGAGTACTGGGAACCAAGGTGCGAGGGGCACCGGGACATATATCAAAGGGGACGCGGGGAGAGATGATTCCGGGCAGGACTCCGGGCCGGGATCGGAAGGTGGGGTGACCCATGCCTCCTGGATCGGCCACACAGAGTAGATCCCGCCGGTGAATAGCGCTACCGCGAGGTGGTCCGCGGTGGCTACTGCCAGTGCCAGCAACCGGGAGAGTCAACCCAACCTGCCTTTGGGGCGGTCGGGGCCTCGATCCAGGTCGGGCATAGGAGTTCCCCTGCTCAGGATGCGCAGAGGCCTGGCGACCGGAGCCAGCAGTGGCTTGGGCCAATGCGGCCGCTGTTGCTAGAGCCCCAAGGTGGGCATCCTCTTCCGCTCGTGCCCGACGTTGGCGTCGAGACAGGCGAGTCGGAATGAGCGGCGCGGGCAGGTGGAGAGCCCGCTCTTCGACTGGAGAGGCCTGGCGGCGGTGTCGCCGTGGCCTGGCGGGAGTCCTTACCGTAGATCCCTGGAGCGAATCCCGGATAGGGTGATCCCGGGCCTCTTCCACCTCATCCGCGTAGGGAAGGGAACTGTCAGAGCGCTCCGGGGATAAACTCCCGAAGCGGTTGGACGTTGAGATAGGCAGCGGTGCCTCCCTGCGCGGCCCTCGGGGGCGGCGGTGGTGGCGAGGCGCAGCCTCCTCAAGGTCTAGGCGAGCCATTTCCCTAGTGGGGATGACTCCCTCTTCCTCGTATCTCCGCACCAGGGTGTTGATCACCCTTCTCTGGATGACCTCCGAGGGGGAGAGAGGGCGTGGTCGTCCCGCAATTGCGGCTGCTGGGACGACTGTGGAACGGGCAGGACCGCGCGGAGTAGCCGCGTCGGTGTTTCCCCTATCCCTGCGCCAGTGGGCGGGTGGCGATCGGGCACTGGATCGGGCGACCTGATTTCTGAAAGCAGGGAGAAGAACCCATTAACACTGACAGGAAAAAGGAATCGACAACCAACCATTAGCGCCACGACGCCTTCCGTGGGGGGAACCCAGGCCCTCGACCTTGCGAGACGGAGTGCCCGATGTCCCTTCCCCAGCCCCTGGCGGGTAAGACTGAATGCTTGGCCGGGCAACATGCCGGTCTTCCAACACCTCTGAAAGCCATCGGTCTTCGTATCGAGGAGAAGAGATTCACGTCGGGTTCACCATTTTTCTGTTTCGGTGCGGATGTGCGTCGGGTTACGCTGTTCCGCCAGGACGCGTTCGCGCGTGCACCCGTCAACCCGAGGGGATGGGCGCGCGGCTTGTGGTCCCGCAGTCCCGCTTTCCAAGGGCGGGCGGCATTCGTCCCTTATTCAGGGGCGTCTGCTCCTTGATCAAAACCGGGATGATGGGATGTCGGCTCCTCCTTCCTTGGACGTCTCCTCGGAACTCGTCGCCTAATCCGGGTCTCCCTCATAGACTTAAGAATGTTCGTGAATCTCGTTCCCGGCGCCATATCTTCATGGACACCGGTTAATTACGCTGCTTCCGCCCGGACGCTCCAAGGAGTCTGGGCGGGGCAGCAACCTGCAGTGAGAAGGCCGGGTGGCTCTGGGTGATGGGGGCGTGTCGTAACACTGCGGCTCTGCACGTCTGTCTTCCGTCCCTAATAGGGCTTCTCGAAGGCATGATGGCCTGAGGCATCCCGTACTGGGTGCGGGGAACTGTGTCACCTGAGGTTTTCCTCAGCTTCCCATGTTTAACACGGGGTATGCCGCGAGTTTAACGTCCAGCGGGGACGGCGTCGGACCGATCAACACGAAAAGTGGATCAGATGACAGAACCCCTTGCGGGGAACCTCCGACGCTGGGGCCAGCACATGGGCGGCTTCCCAAGTAACGTGGAGTGGAGTGAAGTGGCATGACCCCACCGGGATGTGGCGGCCCGGGTAAGGATCAGGATGGATGATGGAGTGAAGAGCTTGGACCCCGTAGGGGCTTCCTACGTACCGCGCGTTAGCACGGATCAAAGTCAGCGTAGTTCGGGTATACAGTTTAACGTCATGCGGGACGTCGGCAAGCCGACTCACGAAGAGGTCTAGGCCGCCGGGCGGAGGATTGAACCGAACCACCTCGCACAGAGGGGGATGGAACGGCCGGGTGGATCACAGTTTCACGTCATGCTGGACGA
Source organism: Viscum album (assembly GCA_963277665.1). Lineage (NCBI taxonomy): Eukaryota > Viridiplantae > Streptophyta > Magnoliopsida > Santalales > Viscaceae > Viscum > Viscum album. The sequence goes on along the minus strand of OY728148.1, from coordinate 494,609,573 downwards.
TAAAAGGGGAAATGGGAAAAGGGGGCTGTGGGGAGGCACAGTGGAGATACACACGGGCAGTCTCCCACAGGGGCGGATTCATAGGTGAATCGACGCAAGCGTGAACCCTGGAGGGGTCCACTGATGGACGAACCGACGTAAATACGACCGGGACGACCAGGTGGCGGGCTTGGACCTCAGGGAGGCTTCCTACGTACCCTGTATAGAAGACAGGGATCAAAGTCCACGTAGTTCATTCTGTCAGGACTTACGCACTTGAGGCAGCCCGGATGCGGCAAAACTCAGTTGGAAGGGACTTGGACCGAAAGCAGAAGACACCTCGATCCCAGTCACACCCTCTACTGGCTTCGTCAGTGGGGAGGCGCAATGGAGATACACATGTGCAGCCTCCCACGAGAAACTAGGGGTTTGTAATACCCTGCCCCCGTAGGGAAAAGCCACTCCCATTAAATCGTCCCAAAAGCGGGACAATCCCGACATCCCTGCAGAGACGAGCGGGTGGGGGCCACGTCCAAACCGGGGGAGACCCTGCGTGCAGAGCATGGGATCGGACGATGCGGACGGTTTAACGTCTTGCCGGACGAAGTACAGTTTAACGTCGTGTGTTGAGGACGAAGCGGACGGTTTAACGTCTTGCCGGACGAAGTACAGTTTAACGTCGTATGTTGAGGATGAAACACTTGGCAGTTTAACGTCTTGCAGCGCGGACGATGGGGGATAGGCAGTTTAACGTCGTGCAGCCTGGACGTATACAGTTTAACGTCGTGCAGGACGTGGTGCAGTTTAGCGTCATGCAGGACGAATGCTGAACAGTTTAACGTCTTGTAGCTCGGACGTAGTGCAGTTTAGCGTCATGCTGGACGAATGCTGAACAGTTTAACGTCTTGTAGCTCGGACGTAGTGCAGTTTAGCGTCATGCTGGACGAATGCTGAACAGTTTAACGTCTTGTAGCTCGGACGTAGTGCAGTTTAACGTCATGCTGGACGATAAAGCCGCCGGTAGGTCCGTGTCACTTCGCGCGAGCCTAGGGGGGGCCGCACGGAAAGACGACGCACAACGCGGGCACCTGCGATGAAGACCATCGGGCGCCATGCAGGCGGGTACCCAAAGGGGGTCAAGGGAGGCGACCCTAGCGGATTGCGCGCAAAAGAGGAGCTTTGCGCGCAAAACCGCGGATCGGCGCGCAAAATGGCGGGCTGGCGCGCAATTGGGCCAGCGCTTCGCGCGCGGATGATTGGGATTGCGCGCACCGGGCTTCGGGTAGCGCGCGGGGGCAACGGCTCATTCTCTAACGAATGACCACTTTGAAGATGGGGGTGCGCGCAATCGGGTTGGATTGCGCGCACCCGGGGGCAATTGCGCGCAAGAGGCTTCTTTTGCGCGCAAAGGCCTCCGGGTTGAAATTTGTTCAAAGGAGATGAGCCAAGGGGATTGCGCGCGAAGGCGGACCCCAAGGCTCGATTGCGCGAAAGAAAGGAGGTTACCTGAAGATCGGCATTGCGCGCGGAAGGGATTGAATTGCGCGCGCGGGAGACCGTTCGACTTCCAGCAACCCTTGAAACGTTGGGGGTCGCCTAGTATTTATAGGCAACCCCGGGCGCGGAATCCAAGGCGCGAGCGCAGAATTCTCCTCGCGGGCGCGGAATCGGGCACCGCGCGCAAGGGAGTTGCGCGCATCCCGGGGGTTTTGCGCGCGGATCATCATCTTTGCGCGCAGACCTCTGAAATTCCGCGCAAGGCCTCCGGGCCCTCCGAAACATTCTTCCGACTCCAAATATGACCTCGCTTTCCGCATCCGGAGCTTCGTTTGGGAACAACGGACTTTTCCGGCGTCTACAATGACATGAAGCAATTATTCTTATAGAAATAATTTCCTGCTTCTTGTAATGCTTCTATCCAAATGGAAATAAGTCTTATCCATTAGTTCCCATGTGAATCACTCCATGAATTTTGGGAGAGGTTCAAAAAGCTTTTTGCAACCTACCCCCACCACCAAATCCCAGACCAACTCTTGATACAATACTTCTATGAGGGGTTATTTTCTATGAAAATGACTCTCATTGATGGCACTAGTGGCGGTGCTATTGTTGATAAAACTCCTAAAGATGCAAGAGATCTCAAAAGAAACATGGCTGAATACACACAAAAATTCCATACTTGAGCACATTCTCATGTCGAAAAATCCCATGAAAATCAATCCATAGAGCCAAAAAAGATGACTGAGTGGATGAGTGAACTTATAGGTCTTGTGCGACAACGAGTTGTGGCATCCAAAGCCCCAACATCATATTCTACACAATCTCTGTTCCCTGGACCTATCAAGAACTGTGGAATCTGTAGCTTCCCATCTCATCCAACTGACACAAGTCTACAACTTCAAGAGGATCAATCTGATTAATCTGGACCATTGGAGCTCAATACAGTATATGCTCAGCGGAACCCCAACCCTCAACAATTAGGTTAGTTTGTTAGAAACATAAAATAGACCCATTCTGAGCCCTTATATTCTATATATAACCCTAACTTGAGATATGGGATTACCATTTCTCATCTGCCTCAATACCCTCATCAAAACCCAAAATAATTCTACTATTTTAAGGTGTTGGTAACTTCCAACAAACTTACCCTTTTGTTACTCAACCTCAAAGGATCAATCCTCCTCTTCCTCCTCCTGGATTCCACTATCCTAGTGAGCCTTCCCAATTCCCAACCTAATACAATCATTTTACCAAGAACCAAAATCAAGGTAATCCCAATTTGGGAATAGCCTCTTCTTCCAAGAAACCATGAGAAAGTGTAGTGGAAGATCTTACCTCCTTCACCCATTCCAGCCTCAAAAACATTGAAACCCAAATCAGTCAACTTGCATCCCTCATGACCGAGAAACAACAATCAAATTCTTCTCAACACCTGGCCCAACCATTACCCAACCCCAAGGGTAATGTAAGTGCAATTTCACTTAGATCGAGAAAGAAAATTGTTATGCCTCAACAAAAGTCCTCCAACCCCCTTTGAATGTTGACCTTGAAAATGAAAAGAAAAAGAAACATGAAAAGAAATTTGAAGTCATTCCCTCTCTTCCTTTCATTACAATTAGGAATCTAATTCCTTTTCCTCAATATGTTTCTAAACTAAGGAAGTCCTTTGAACCAGATCCTGAAAGGCTTGACATGTTTAGACTTGTTTAAGCCAACATTCCCCTCTTATATTGCATAAAAAAAATCCCTAAGTATTCCATGTTTCTTAATGAATTGTGAACCCACAAGAATAAACTTTAGACCTTCAAAAATGTTTTCACCCAACAGTCTATTCCCATAAAGTACAAAAACCTAGGGACCTTTACAGTTCCATGAAAAAATGGATGTTCCAACTTCGATGATGCACTCATAGACCTAGGAGCCTCAATTAATTTCATGCCCAAATCTATCTTTTATATCCTTGTTCTAGGTCCCTTACATCCAACAGGTGTTTTAATTTAGTTGGCCAATCGAAGCACTACTAGTACTGAGGGTATAATCGAGGATGTCCTTGTTAGTGTCAATGATCTTATCTTCGCAACCGATTTCTATGTCCTTGACATGGAAGGTGATAAGAACTCTTCACGATCTCCCCTAATTCTAGGAAGACCATTCCTTATGACTTCTAGAACCAAGATTGATGTCCATTCATGCATCTTATCCATGTAATTTGGTGACCAGCTGGTCAAGTTCAACATTTTCCAAGACATGTGGTACCCATCTAAGGATCACTCTGCATTCTCAATCCATGTTTCTAAGGACACTTATGAGATTCAATTGAACCCCATTCCATCATGTTCATCACGTTATAACAAGAGAGGATCTTGTGAAATCTTCACCAGGATTAACCAATTCACAAATAGTGAAGTTGATGTGGGATTTCATTCATAGAATCCATTAATCTAGAGGATCTTGAAAAATCTATTAATCCTACATCAACACTGATCTCTACTGCTCCACCATGGAAAATATTATGGAAAATGAATCTCAAGAAACTGAATCCCCTTCCTCTATTTTTTAGTTGTCTAACCCACAAATTAAAGATGTGACTAATCTGAAACCTCTTCTTGAACACCTGAAATATGCATTACTTTTCCATGATCACTCTTATTCTGTCATTGTCTCTGCTTCACATACCAAAACTGAGGATTCCGAACTTGTTCATGTGCTAGAGGAAAACAAAAAATCCTTAGTTTTGACCCTAGATGACATATTGGGAATCAACCCTGCTCATTGCATGCATCACATCCATATTGAGAATTCATCCAAACCAATTAGACGTCCACAAAGAAGTCTTAATCCACTTATCCTTGAGGTAGTTAGGGAAGAGATCACCAAGCCTCTTCAAGATGGTATTATGTACCCAATTTATGATAGTGAATAGGTTTTTCCAATTCAAGTCGTACCTATGAAGGGTGAGATAACTATTGTCACAAATGAACATGGAGAGGTAGTCACAACTCGGGTGAAGAAGAAATGGAATGTGTGAATTGATTACCGAGAATTGTATATTGAAACATGAAAAGATCACTACCCTCTTCCATTACTTGATCAAATGCTGGAGCGATTAGCTAGAAAGTCACAATATTGCTTTCTTGGTGGATACACCGGCTACTTCCAAATCCCGACCACACCTCATGACTAAGAAAAGACTACATTCACTTGCCCCTGGAACATATGCATATAGGAGAATAACCTTTGGCCTTTCCAATTATCTTGAAACATTCCAAAGGTGTATGATGAGTATTGTTTTTTAATTCATTGAACACTGCCTAGATGTATTCCTGGATGACTTTACCATTTGTGGTGAGTCATTTGAATCTTTCTTGAATTCACGCACTCGATCCTCCAAAAGCGTGTCAATTGTAACCTTGTGTTAAATTTTGAAAAATGCCACTTCATGGTTTTAAATGGGATTGTTATAGGGATCATAGTATCACAAGATGGTATTGATGTTGATCCTGCTAAAATTGAAGTGAGCCAATCACTTCTAAAACCCACATATGTTCGTGACATCCGTTCCATCCTCGGTCATGCCAGTTTCTATCTGCGATTCATAAATAAATTCAGTAGGATTTCCCTCCAACTCACTTGGTTTCTACAAAATGATATCACTTTCCATTTAGATTAGGTTTTCAAGAGAGCCTTCATTGAACTCAAAATTGATCTTACATATTCCCTAATAATCCATCCTCAGATTGGTCCTTACAATATGAATTGATGTGTGATGCTTTTGATAGAGCCGTTGGGGCTGTTCTTGGTCAAATAAGATAAAATATTCATCATGTCAACTATTATGCCTCGAAAAAACATTGTATGAAACTCAATCTCGCGACACTGTGACTGAAAAGGAACATTTAGCAGTGGGTTTTTCCTTATATAAATTCTGTCCCTATCTCTTAGGTGCCAAAATCATCATCTTCACATACCATTCAGCTATAATGTTTTTACTTAAGAAAAGTGATTCCAAACTAAGGATAATAAGATGGATCCTAACGTTCCACGAGTCTGACCTTGAAATCAATAATAGACCAGGAAAAGAAAACCATGTGGGTGATCACTTGATTAGAATTTTCAATTCTTCTCATTCTAAAATAATTGATCCAGAATTCCCCAATGAGAACCTTTCGTCTCTCACTCCAATGTTACCATGGTATGCTCTAGTTATAAATTACATGGCTTATGGTGTTCTTCCTGAATTTTTTTAAAAGAAAAATAAAATAAAGTTTAAAAGTGATTCAAAACAATCTTTTGGAAAGAAAATAAACTTTGGAAAACTAGGGAAGACATGGTAATTAGGAGATGCGTTGATAAAGATAAAAATTACTCTATCTCAGAATTCTGTCACTCACTTCCCAGAGGTGGCCACTTTGGACCAAAAAGGAATTCCCAAAAGTTCCTAGACTCTGGATTCTTCTAGACTTCACTCTTCAAGGACTCACATGAGTTCTTTAAATCATGTCCCCCTTGCCAAAATTTGGAACAATTATAAAGAGAAATGAAATGCCCCAAAGGAATTTAATTTTCTTTGGGATCTTTGATGTTTGGGGCATTGATTTCATGGGACCATTTCCCCCTTCCAATGAATATCATACATCCTTCTTGCATTTGATTATGTTTTTAAGTGGTTTATGGATAAACCCACTATAAAAGATGATTCACATACTGTTAGTGAGATCCTAAAGACACACATTTTCCATCGATTTGGGACACCTCGTTCCTTGATAAGTCACTTAAAAACCCATTTTTTTAAATAAAACAATGGAATATATTTTGAAAAATAATGGTGTTGTACATAAAACATCAACTGCATATCACCCCCAAACAAATGGCATGGCTGAACATTCTAATAGAGAAGTGAATAGAGTTTTTGAGAGAATTGTAAAACCCACCAAAAAAGAATTACCTAAAATACTTGGTCAAGCACTTTAGGCTAGTTTTTGGTAAAGCATGTCATCTGCCAGTTGAAATCCAACATAAGTAATTTTGGACTGTGAAAACTTTTAATTTTGATTGTGAAAATATGGTGAAGAAAGATTGTTACAATTGGCTGAATTGGAGGAACTTTTACTTGAAACCTATGAGAATTCCAATCTATACAAAGAAAAGGATAAGGTACTCCATGAGGAAAAAATCCTAAAAAAGGTATTCCATGAAGGTGAAAAGGTATTTCTTTTCAACTCTCGATTTTGGCTTCACCCAGGTAAGATTAATTCTTTTTGGGAAGGTCATTTTATTGTTTCTCATGTTTACCAATTTGGTGCAGTGCAAGTCCAAAACCTGTCTTCCAAATGGACATTCATGGTTAATGGACATCGGTTAAAGCATCACCATGAGAGGACGCACAATCCGGTAACAACATTGACTGCCCCTGGATCCCCAACTTCTATAGTTGAACCACCACTAGAAGGAGATGACAACCCAAAAAATCCAAACTAAGGTCACCCCTTTCCCTTCAACTCCTTTTTCTCTCTCTATCTCTCACATTCTCTCTCTTTCTTCTTCTTCCTCCGTCATTCCTATTTTTTTACCACTTTCCTCATCCAATTTTTTTTATTTACTCGTTCTCTTTTGTGTGGGTGTGTAATTTGAAAACACTAAAAAAATAACAAAAATGTAAAAAAACCAATCAAGTAATATATTCTCACCATTCAGTTTTGACCTTTTGTCCAACCATTTTAGGGAGTCAACAGACATGGATTAATCTCAAAAATCTTTTGTTTTCATCATATATTTTGATAAATAATATTGTTTCAAACACAAAAAATTTTGATTTCTCAATTTTTTATTTGGAAACTGATTTTCCCCACCCATGAAAAACAATATCTTATTTCATTTTAAGGCCACCTATGGCCATATTTTCAAAATTTGTGTTTTTACCCCCATTTGTGTGTCTTGATTTTGTGGTAATTCGAGCTGAATTTTCTTATTTAGTGTGCATTAATATGATAGGGAGATTTTCTGAACCAAATGAGAATCGCAATAACCAAATATACTCCCATTTCCCTTACATTAATCATCCTTTTGAAAGCCCCTTTGAGCCTATTAAAACCTTTTATTTGATAGCCATAGTACAAGACTAATACATTTTCCCACCAAATTTAAACATGAATTTTTATTGAATAATTTTTCGAAATTTATGTGTGGGGGGGAATGGATTTTATTTTAGATACCCTTTATTGATTTCATCATGTTATCAAATGATTAAGAGAAAGAATCCAATTTAGTGTGGGGGGGAGGTTATCATTTAGTGAGTATTTGGGAATGTAATGTACATTAATTTATTTAATTTTTTAAATGTTATTGACAAGTGTTCAAAAAAAAGATCAAAATATAGAAGAAAAAAAGGGCTCTGTCTTGGGTAGGTCAAAAATCACTCTTCCTCAACCTTTGATCATGTTATAACTATTACAATTAATTTCATGAGTAGATCAATCATGGGTTGTGACATGAGTGTGAGATCTTTTTCAAGCTCAAATTTCAAAAAATGAAAAAAAGAAAAAGAAAAAAAGAATACTTATGTCATTGGGAGAAGTTTTGTGTTTTGTAAATATTTTATCTTCCCATCCCCTCTAAATTTTTCTTCCTCTCTTGTTTCTTTATTCACAAAATCATTCCCCTATAAATATGGGTTTCAATTTCCATCCATGTTTTAATTTAAAAAAAATATTCATTTCTTTTTCCATGTTAGTATTTTACCCAATTTTTTCCTATCTTTTGGATATCATATTCCTACAATCCTATAGCCACATAAAATCCCTAAAAAGACATATCTATTTTTGAGAACATTACGATAGAGAGTGGAAGATGAGATCTCTTACAAACTCTTTGATTTTTTCTTTTTGTTTCCGAATGAGTGTAACTTCATAAATTAATTTTATCATATTGAGAGGTGTAAGTTTTGTGTGCCATCATTTACCATTTCTAAATTTGAGCATGAAAAAAGGAATTGTTTGTGGAACATTGTTTTTGTACCAAATTGTGGAGGAATTCAATATGGATGAGTGAAATTGTCTAAACCTCCCCCGAGTGGGGAAAATGTTAATATTTTTTGGTGAGTGAAAATGATATTGTCATGTTTTTATATTTGTTCTACATGAGGACATGCACAAGACTAATTGTGGTGGATTTGATGTTATTAATATTTTAAAAACTTATTATATACCCCATTTAATTATTTTATATGAAATGTACATAATTTTTCTGAAATATTAATGTTTATATATTAATTATAATTTTTGAGCACTATTTGAATTCATCCAGATTCAAGTCCATTTAATTGTTTAATAATTAATCTCATCTTACTTATCAAAATTGTGTGATTCTTGTTTTTCATGGTCCCCTACTAAAATTCCAACATTTCATTAGAAGGAACATTGGTCCAAATCGTCAATTTTAAGGGCCATATTGTCCACACAAAAAGTCCCAAATAATCTGTGAAGATACTGGACATCCATGAAGATAAATTTACTGGGCTCACTCCAGAAGTCAAAATTCTTTAACTATCCTCCAATGGTCGAAGGAAACTTTAATACATCTTGGAAAAAAGTTTAAAGGACCAACTAAAAATACAAAGGTCCCAAATGATACTTGGAATTCCAGCCCACCATTCTTGAAGTAAACTAATATATGGAAACTATTCATGACATATCTCATGATATAATCATCACATAAATATGAGATTTTTTAGGGAGAAATAGGAGATATAGGCGTTCGACTTTGTGGAAGAAAGTGATCGGATTTGAAAGAATATTACTATTGAAAACCCATTAACATTTTGGCCTTCTAAAACGTATGGATTGACATGGATAGTTTAACTTTGTTTAATAAAACTGCCATAACTTTAGATTTATAAGTCCAAATGACTCCACAATCTGAGAGAAGTCGGAAATAATTATTATATAAAACTTTTAGGAAGATTCTATCTCAATATTTGGCTTTCTTAATAGAAAAATTGGCGATTCAAGTGAAGGTACGTATTGGGAATGATAACTGTCCACTTCCTTGGGCTATAAATACACCCCCGCCTCTCCTTTAAAAGAGTTGGCATTTTAAAAGAGTGTATCACATAACCAAAGCCTTTCCAAGGGCTTGGGAGGACCTACCATACTCAAGTTTGTACTTGAGATACTCTTCCCCCTCTCTTTGTTACCTTTTACTTTTGTGTTCTTCATTATTGTAATCTTGTAAGTCTTTTATTTGTAATTTTATTTTAATGCAAGTTTATTCTTAAGTATCTCTTATTATCCTCCAAGTTATTTAGTTTAATATTAATTTTCTTAAAATAGTTAAAATAAAGTTGAATATCCTTCCCTTCTTTTGATTTCTCATTCAATCTAAAGTTTGTTTTTAATTATCATCATCGTTTGTGTGTGTGTTAGGCACACCAATCCTTTCTTATCCCTTTCTGTTTCTTATCTTCTTAGCTTATCATCATAATAATTAAAACCAGATTACTAATCATTGAAATTGATGATTAAATCTCTCATTGGGGTGAGTTATAATTTAGGTATGTTAAGCGATTGAGAGATTTTTCTCGATGAATATTCTTTAAATTAATATTGTGTATTTTGGACTTAATATGTCATGGATTAATTACTGGTTTTGTTTAACATATGGATTACATTGATTATTGGAATCATAAATAAATTAGCACAATCAAGTACATATTGAGATTATAATCCTAGTAAAGTTAAGGCTTGGATTAAAGCCTTAACACTTAAGAATTCCAATCAACGTCAACTTGTGACATGGGTGATAATTTAATGCAATATAAAGCAAGGATCAAGGATATCAGAACCATAACTACCTAATGAGGAACTCACCCCAATATTTATAAATTTGTTAAATCAATCTTAATCAATCAATCATTTTATAAGCTCTATAAACAAACCCCCCAATTAGAATACTATCAACTAAAAAAAATCGACTATTAAAAAGTATTATCATCGAGGATTCGACTTGAGTGCTGCTATACACATTTGTATAGAACCAAAACATTGAATGGTTTATAGGAGAAAATTGGCCGCGCTTTCAAGTGTCTTATGAGATTAGGTGGTTCAGTGTGTTCCAATGATGATAGACATCAGTCCCAATACATTTTATTAGATGTTGGACTTGTGGTTAAAGACTTATTTTTTTGGGATTGTATTTTCCCCTGTTTCACATAACTTTACTTTCCTCTCCTTATCTATTGGTTGGAATATAGTGTTATTCATGCATGGTTTTCTCAGTGGTTTTTACATTTCATCATTTTTGAGATCTTGGAGATGTGTGTGTGCATATAGATCCAATTCCTACCATGTTAGTGGTATACCTACTCGGTACTAGTCACCAACCCATGGACTATAGGAGAAGGGATTGAGGATTCATGACATGGGTCCTATTGGGATGGGTTATGGAAGTGTGGTATCAGAGCTGGTCGGTACTACATTAGGACTCGAAGTTTGTGAGATTGGTTTGGGGCAATAATGGTAAGTGTTTCAAGTTTGACATTCAAGCCAGGGACTTCAGTGTTGGTGTGGGTGGATGGTGTATCCATAAACAAGGACTTTGATAACCATTTTTCGACTCGATACATGAGAACAATGGTTGTAGGTATATAATGGAACATAGATCATATTTGAATGGGTTTTGGTTTCCATGTCCTTATTGAGTCAGCTCTCAAGATATAATCATTGACCATGGTAGATCGTGTTTTCTGCTGGATTCCTCCAAGGCACATACTAGCTAGGATTATGTGGCTCAATAATGAGGATGACTCCATTAGTGATAAGGCTTTGATACATGGACTAGTTCCCTAGATGTCACTTCCAGGTGGTGAACCATCCATACCACCACCTGTGGCATAACACATGGTACCTTATATACCAGAAGATTAAGAGCACATGATAAGTTCACTTCAAGAGTTTTGGAGATAGAGAAGCATCAGGTTACAAGGAGAGCCCAACCCTTAGGAGGATGAAGACTAGCTTAAGGATGTGATCATAGTTTTCCATGTAGTCAGGACAATAGCAGACTAGATAGTGGTCTTATTAGTGAGCCTTCTACATAGCTCGATAGGCCGATGGTGGAGTTGGGCTATCTAGACTCATGATGATGTGAATCTTTCATGGTTAGAGTTCAAGTGTATCTTCAAAGACAAGTTATCACCAGTTATGCTGAGAACTGTGCATATATATGAGCTTCTTCTGCTCTAGCAGGGTATCAAGATAGTGGATAATTATTCATCTAGGTTCACCAAACATTAAAAGTACTTGATATATATGGTTAGAGGTTATAACTTTGGGACTTGGACTTTTGAGTGAGGTCTAAATAGAGACACATGAGACAATGTTATCTATCTATTCATTCTGATGTATGCATGGGTGCTTGAGCGTGATTTGGTGTTCGAAGGCTTCTTAGATGAGAAATATATCTAGTGATTATTATCAATGGATGAGAATGTGTAGAGTCATCGAAAATAGGGATATGACATCAGTCACATGATCTGGATGTGGGAGATATTTCAAGAGGAGGTCCCAAGATAGCAGATCTACAGTTCGGGGTTCTCAGGGTGGGTCTAATCAGCCTAGGGAGAGGTGATTCTATTCATGTTAGGATAAGGGACATCTCGACCAAGATTTTTTGAACCGTCATGATACTGATATAGAGACAGTGGATGGACCACTGAGGGAGAGACAATGACATGAGTAGGTAGATCTACCGGATGTAGGATGTGGTAGAGGATCAAGGAGATTAGCAATAGGTGGTTGATGTTTCAAATAGTTACCACCACCAACACCAGTTAGTCCACAACAGGCTCAGCGAGTATGAGGATAAAGGCTGGGAAAACTGAATACAGTCAAGGAATATTACTCAGGGGAGCCAAGAATTATTCGAGGTACAATCTGTTTCTTTTCTACTTTAGTTGTAGTACTAATAGACATGGATTCTAGACATTACATTCTCACCAAATATCTTTTTCAAGACCTAGAGATTATAGTTGAACCATTGACTTGACCCTTATGCTTAAAAACCCTACTAGAGAAGATTCTGTGATCACACATTTTTTCCAATGGTGTGGCCTAACCCTTGGAGGCAATAGTTTCAATTGGAACCTCTTAGTGTAAGTGTTGTGGCCTTAAAAATTCATTATTGGGATGGATTTGTTATCTATGGTCCATGCCCAAAATTACTATTTTATGCGAAGGGTGTAGTGTGTCCACAATGATGGATGAGTTTTTTATTTTTCAGTAAAAAGGAGACCCAAAAATAATAAGATTGAATCATTTATAGGAGGGTGAAGTTGAATACTCAGCAGTTGACTAACCCGACCCTTAGTGTAGTGGATTTTATGAGTTTTCAGTTCCCATTAGTAGTGGAAGAGTATGATGATGTCTTTATTGAAGATGTTCAAGGATTAAATCCTCACTGGGAGATAGAATTATGCATTGATTTAAACCCCCATACATCACTGATATCTATACTATAATTTCAGATGTCTCCTATGGAGCTTCATGAGATGAGGGTGTAGTTGGAGGACTTATAGAAAAAGGGCTTCAGGATAACCAATGTTTCAACCTGGGCGTCCCTAGTTTTGTTTTCAAAAAAGGAACATGGGAGATTGAGTTTCTATGTGGACTACCGACACATGAAATAGGTGACTGTGAGGAACAAGTGTCCACTACATTTAATTATTGACCTCTTTGATCAGTTTATAGGGACATGATGGTTCTCGAAGGTTGGCCACCGATCAGGATATCACCTGTTGTGAGTATGGGATAAGGATATATTGATGATGAGTTCCAGATGTTGTTATGATTACTATGAGTATTTGGTGATTCCCTTTGGTGTAACCAACTCCCCATCATTGTTCATGGGACTCATGAAATGGATATTTCATCTTTACTTAGATAGGTTCATGTTAGCCCTCATTGAAGATATCCTTGTGTACTCGGTGTATGAGTAGGAGAATGTGCGACACCTAAGGAAGGTTTTGGACTTACTATGAGACCCAAAATTTATGGGAAACTCTAAAAGTTATAATTTTGGATTCAGGATGTCCACTTTCTAGGACCTGTAATCTTAGTGGATGGAGTGGCTATGGACCTGGCTAAGGTTGATGTAGTGTTAACATGGCATCCACCTAGGAGTGTGATGGAGGTGCGATGCTTACTTGGGCTTGTAGGATATTATCTGAGATTCATGCCTAATTTATCTAGAATATCATCAATGATGAAAAATTTGACTCAAAAGGGGAATCCATTCATGTGTACTGAGAAGTTACAATAAACTTTTTAGTAGTTGAGGAAGAGTTTGATGAGCGCTAAGATCATGAGATTTCTATAGGAGGGTGTTGAGTACATTGGTTTATGTGATGCTTTAGAGACCCGTCTTGGTTGTGCCCTGATGTAGAGGCAAGAAGTTATTGCCAATGGTTCATTCTAGTTGAGACTACATGATCTTTTAGGTCCACTAGGTCGAATACCCTGGGAGAAGGGGGGTGAATCATGGTATGGTATATTAAAACTTCCCCCCTTTTGGATCTTGTTTCGTTGTTAGAAAAAACACAGTTTTCCCTTTCTCTCATTTCATTATATAGACAGATATGGAATCATGCATAGGAAACTGTAATTTTTAATTGGTTCACCCTCACTGGGATACGTCCAAAGAGCATACAATGATAATGTTCCGATGTACCAATTTCACTAAGGCTCATGGCCAATAATGAGTACAATGTTTGGGCTAGATCTTCCATGCCCGGGCTCACTACCTCTACAAGGTTTAGGTTCTATGCACTGCATTTCCAAGGGATACTCCCTATGCCTCTTTCTCTAGCTCACTTCCGATGGAAAGGGTCACCATCTTCCTCTTCCTTCTCTCACTACTATTGGAAACAAATCCACTCACAGTTTATCGACTTGTACGTCAAACACAGTTTATGGACATGTAGGTCCCTTCATTTGCATGAATTCATTCATCCTCAACTGTAGATAGATGCTCTATTGAAGATTATTTTTCACCCGCCAATGAATTCAACCTTCCTGAGTACTGTTAGGTACTAGAAAACACTATCTGAAACTGAATAAAAGCCTTTTCAAGCTTCATTGAGAAAACCAAGAACCACCTGCTCTTCCCGCGTTTTGAGTACTAGGTTTGGTAAGCAGAACACCTTCTTCACATACTGTTTTCATCATTGCGAACCACCATCATCCGCAGACTCCCTCCGCCTTCACAATCGCATACCATTGCTGCGTACCGATTCTGTGAACCTTCGCTGTGAACCACCCTATGTCCGTGGACTGTCTCCACCTTTTCAATCACATACCACTACTTCACACCGAATATGCAAACCTCCCTAGTGAAATCCCTCCTTTCCATGAACTGTTATCTGTTCGTGGACTATATTTTCTTCCGTGTACTGAAGCTCTCCCTATGCGCACTCCTTGTGGAACTCTCCTTCTCGTGTACCAAATATTCCTCCTCCGTGTACTGAGATAACTTCTTCTGCATACCAAACTTCCCTTTCTATGTATCATACTTCCTTTTCAGGTTATGAATCCCCTAAAACACCTTCAGTGGAATTTCTTCCGTGTGAACCATGTCATCCTTCATGAACGGTTCAGCCTTCATGAACTTCCTTCGGCCTTTGACGAAATCCCAGAGCAAAATATTTTGCCTAATAAAGTTTAATCTCCACTATAATCCTTGGGATTAGCAATTACTATATAGGCAGAGATATCCACTTAATCCGCTAAACCCATATTTACCAAATCTTCAACCCACCGCTACAGATACTCATGCCACAACGAACCTCAAGCCATCCACAAACTGTTTTCCTACATGCTCCACGTACTTCCTTTTCTCCTACATGGTCAACTTCCTCCACCGACTTCAGCACAGCCACATACCACACTACTGATCAGCCATGACACATTTTTTGTTCCATGAACCACATCTACATACCGTTCCTCCTGCCTGGTACGAGATCCATGTCATGGGATCCTCATTCCTCTTCATTTTCCATTTTCATGTTCCATTATTCACACATATTCCTGTTTTTGAGGCCCCAAAATTTGGAAAACACCCGAAAACTACGCCATCTTAAAAACCTATCTTCAGAAAACACGAACCATTATCTTTTACAGTCATCTGGATTTGTCAAAAAAAAAACACAACCACAACAAAAACATACCGAGAGGATGCCTTGTGATATTTTTTCCCAACAATATCCCCCTTTGGGTTTGTTGACAACAATTCTTTTTATTTTGATATCTGGATAAATCTCATGTCATCTTCAACCATTATTTGCTTCATGCGATTAAGATAGTGATCAAGGATTTTTCTCAAAACATTCTCTAAGCCCACATGGGAAATGCTTAGTGTGAGAAACAATAATAAATGAAAGGTTCATCAATCAATCACTTCATTTCTACCAGAAATTGTTGATACCAAACTGATACAAATTTCTAATTTCTAGAAACCTTCTAACATAATTCCTACGCCACTCTCCTAATTTTATCACGAACCTCAGCCGTGGTGATATCTAATCATTGATAGATCACATATAGAATCATCATATTTAATGATCCCCTATCTTATAGCTCTTCTAAATAGCTTCAGCTCAGATTCAACTCCCCCTATATCTCGGCTCCACTTAACAGCTTCTCCCTACGTCTTTTCTCCCCCTTGAAGTCACACTTTCTCCCCCTTTGTCATCAAACCCGAAGGGCACTTCAAGGTTGTCTGCAATAGGGTAAAGAGAAAATATCAGCACATTAGGTAATGACACACCATACCTTAGGCAGAGGGGTGCCCAAATCCACACATTATCAGGTGCGGGAAGTCGATTAGACTCCTAGATCTAGTCGATGCCTTTCAAAAACTTCTTTGGGTAATGCCTTTGTCAGAATGTCTGCAACCTATTGTTCTGCAGGCACATATTCCAACTTCACAAGACCTTTCTCCATCTTCTCCTTGATAAAATGATGTTTTATTTCATTGTTCTTTATCTTTGAGTGATGGAATTGTTTTTTCTAAGATTCATATCACTTGAATTATCAAAATAGATTCCGATAGGGTATTTCACTTCAATTCTTATATCTTCAAGTTGATTCTTCATCCACAATAGCTGCATGAAAGCTTGAGTAGGCACAATGTATTTAGCTTCTGCTGTGATCAATGAAATTAAATATTGTTTCTTTCTTATCCAAGAAATACACTGACCTCAAAGATAAAAAGAACCTCCTAATGTTGATTTCATATCATATGCTGAACCAACCCAATATGTATCTGTATATCCCAATAACTATGGATTAGATTTTTCACTATACATTGGGCCAAAATCCATCGTTCCCTTTATATAATAAAGAATTATTTTTTACTAATATGATGTTTATCTCCTTGGGATTGATTTGATACCTTTCTTCTTGGCATGTATAAACTAAAATATCAGGCCTTGTGGCTGTTAAGAACAACCGAATTCCAATGATCAGCCTGTATTCTGTGATATTAACTAGCTTGCCTTCATTATCTTGTGATATTTTAAACCGGGTGGCAACCAGAGTCTTCATCTCTTTGGAATTATCCATTCTAAACCTTCTCAAAACCTCCTTGTCATATTTTGATATAGAAATAAAAGTTTCATTCTTTCCTTGTGTAACCTGTAATCCATGGAAAAATGTCAACTCTCTAATCATTGACATTTTGAACTCACTATTAATGAATTCAGAAAATTATCTACATTGTGCTTCAACTAATCCGCTATAGATTATGTCACCAACATAAACCAGCCCCATCATTATTTTATTATTCACATTTCTGAAATACAGATTGTAATCAACTCCAACACTCTGGAAACTGATCGTCTTTAGAAACTGATCAAGGCTTGAATACCATGCTCTTGGTTCTTTTTTCAAGCCATATAAAGCCTTCTTCAGCCGACAAACACTATTCACATCTTCATGAATGAGAAAACCATCTGGTTTCTCAATGTAGACTTTTGTTCCGAAACCCAATTCAGAAATGATGTCTTTATATCCATCTATAAAACCTTAAAATTTCATTGCACTACTGTAGACAAGAATATTATAATTGTCTGCAACCATGAAATGGGTGCGAATGTTTCATCGAAATCTATACCCTCTATCTGGGAACACCCTTTACATGAAAGTCCTTCTTTGTTTCAAATCACAACACTATATTCATTAATTGTTTTGTGAAAGAACCATTTTCCCTATGACATTCTTGTCTTCTAGTCTTGAGACAATTTGATATTTGATTCTTCTCAATTTGGTCAATCTCTTCATTGATTGCCCGAACCCAATTCCCATCTCCAACTACTTCATCAAAGCATTTAGGCTCCACGTGTGAAAAGTATAATGCTTTCTATAGAGACTCCATCCTTCTTATATTCATTAGTGTTGTCTAATCACCAATTATGTTATGCCTATCAATTTTATCTCTTCTTACCGGTCTTTGATAAGACACTGATTTATTCTCATCATCTGAGTCTTCATCTGAATCAATCTCTGGAGCTGGAGCATCTCCTGATCTTCTCATATCTTCATCGCTATCTTCCTAATTCTGATCATGTATTTGCTGAAAATTCTGTTCATTTTCTACAGTAGTCACATCATGACTTTCCACTATCTTTCCCAAAAACTTATTGAAGAATTTATGTTCTTTTATTTTCTTTGATTATCCAAGAAATATCCGTTTATCCCCATGAGATTAAAATTGCCTATGTTTCTCCTTATTGAGAATGAAACATTTACATCAAAATAATCGAAAGTACTTTAATGATAGATTCTTTCTATAGAATAACTCATATAGAGTCTAATCCTATTTTGGGCAAAGTAAATATTTATTTTAAGGGTATACTGCTATCATCACAACTTATTTCCAAAATTTCTCTAGAAGGTCTTTCTAAATGATCACTGTTTTGACCAAGTTTTTGACAATATAATTTCTTCTCTCAACTACCCCATTCTACTGTGGAGTTATTACTTCTGAAAATTGATTCCTTATCCCATGATTTTTGATATAATCATCCACTTGGCTATTTGTGAACATTGTTCCATTATATATTTGAATCGTTTGGATTTTTTGACTAAGCATCTTTTCATATTCACGTCGATATCTTGTAATGCAACTGAACACTTCATATTTTTTAGTGATTTTTGAAACCCCTGCTATTTTTCTATAGTAATCAATGAATAAAAAATATTATCTCATCCCATCAATGTCCCTTGTGGATATTATCCCACACATATCAATTTGTACCAGATTAAGCAATGTTTTTTTGACGTTTTCTCCTTTTACTTATTTGTCTTTCGAATGATCTTACCCTATTGGAAAGCATCGCACGTATGAGTATGATCATGTCATAATATTGGGAGATTTATAGTTTCATCATATTTTACCATATCTTCAAAGGGACCTTGGATAATGTGCCCAAGACACTTATGCAATAACTTGTTTTCTTTATCCTTGGACAGAAAGCACATATCTTCTTCACCACTTACAAGGTAGAGATTCCCTTTTGTATGATTTATTTGAAACACAATAGCACCATAATTTATCATGATGAAAAATAATTTCTTGGAAAAACTTATGGAATTTCCTGAGTCACACAATTGACTAACACAAATCAGGTTTTGAATAAGCCCATCAACAACCTAGACATCTGCTCGTCTCATGTCTTTTCCTCCAAACATAGCTTTTCTCGAACCAATAATTTTCAAACCCTCATCATTACAGAATCTTACAATACATTATTTATCATAACTGATTCCGGTTACTAGATTATTTTTTTCCATCATATGGGAAGTGAGTCCACTATCAATTATCCATATTAATGTGCGATATGATTCTTTGAACACAATTTATACAACTACGTCCTTCTCATCCCTTTTCTTTTTGACCCAAGCCATTGAATTCGTAACCTAATAGAATGATAATCTTGATCTACCTCAGTATATGATGGTTCAACTTCAACCTGTAGAGCTGCAAATAGATTTTGAATTTTCATATCACTTGAAGATGTTTTTGGCTGCTTCTTAGGAAAAAATTAAATTTTCCTTGGCACATTCCTCAACATTGGTGATGTGAAATATCTTACATATATCTGAGACCTTTACACCTAAAACAATGACCATAAAATTATGAAATATAATTTTGAACTCTGTACAACGACCTAAGTCGGTTTTATTCCCTTTGGTAACTCTTTTCTATCGAACATACATTTTGAGAGTGTCCCATCTTACCACAACAATAACATCTTATATGTGGTACATTCATGTGTGGAAATGATGAACCATTAGTTATGCCTTGGGTTCTCTGAATCTTTTTATTCTTCTTTGTTCCCAAATATGTATTCAATCGTAGAGTGGGTGCTTTTGGTCTGACTTAATCCATAACTGATTCCTATTTTAGATCAAGTCCCTTTTGTTCAAATGGACCATTTTGATCAAATATCATCTTATCTGTTGCTTGTATGATATTATTTCCTGATGTTGAACCGACAGTTAGTAGTTTCTTATGATCTTCAATTGTTCCTTTCTTCTCTCATTAAAGAATTTATATCAACTACCACCAAAGCATCTACATTACGATCTGTGCAGTCCTCTAACTCTTTTGCCTCTTATTCATCTGAACATTAATTCTCTCTTGAAATCAAATTCTTATTTTTGATGAAATTTATCCTAATACTTCTCTTCCCTTTCTCATTTGATGAATACATATTTTGGGTAATTTAATCATTTTATTCATTTTCATCATCAAACTTCTTAGGACACATTGATGTAAATTTCCCAATCTTTTCACATCGAACACATGAAAATGAAAGTTTACCTTTAAACATTCCTTTTCCTCTTTGTAGATTATAGGATATAAATGACATTACATAATCCATATTGACTTCCTCCATACTATCATCAATGGAGATATTATTCATGGCCTTGAATACCACTTCCATTGACTTTCCCTTTTCCACTGCATCGCTGTCATCATTTCTCATTTCATATTCTAAAAGGGTATTGTGTAGGTTATCTAGTGTCACCTCTTTTGTGTCTTTTTCTTCTAACACTGAATATTTTGGATTGAACCGCGGTGGATGTTTTCTCAATATACATTTCACAATCTTTATATCTTCAATGAATTCTCCAAGACCTCGCATGTCTTCTACAATAATATTTATCTTGTCAAAAAAATGCATCAATAGTCTCATTGGGATTCATTCTAAGAACCTCATACTTATTCAACAGAACCTGAATTTTATCTTCTCAAACTTTTGTGTCTCCCTCATAAATTTTCAACAATTTTTCCCACATTGCATGTTATGTTTTACTGGAAATCTCCTTTGTATAGATTTAATTTGATAGGGCTCCCCCTAAATCATTGATCCATTTAGCATCAGCATCAAATTTTCTTATTTCATCTTCTGATAAAGTACCACTATTAATGTCAGCTTATATTACATGCATAATTGATGTGAATACATCCATCCCTACTGATCGGAAGTAGTGCTACATTCAATTCTTTAAGAGTTGAAAATTATTTCCATCATAAATTGAAATTCTTGTATGATTGACTACCTCAATTTTTTCTTCTGAGAAAGAAACACTAACTTTCAACCTTTCCCTCTTATACCAATTATTAGGTCCACTAGGTCAGATACATTAAGAGGGGGGGTGAATCAGGGTATGTTATATTATAACTTTCTCACTTTTGGTTCTTGTTTCTTTGTTAGAAAAAACTCAATTCTATATTCCTCCCATAGTGATATACATACATATATAAAATCATGCACATGACACAATGATTTTTACATGGTTCACCCTTACTGGGCTACGTCCAAGGAGCATACAACGACAATGTGCGGATGTACCTACTTCACTATGGCTCATGGACCATAATGAGTACAATGTTTGGGATAAATCTTCTATACCTAGTCTCACTGCATTTATAAGGTTTAGGGTCTGCTCACTGCATTCCCAAGGGTCACTCTTTATGCCTGTTTCTCTGGCTCGCTGCCGGTGGAAAGGGAAACTGTCTTCCTCTTGCTTCACTCACTACTGTTGGAATGTAATCCACTCATTGTTTATCGACTTTTAGGTCAATCACAGTTTATGGATATGTGTATCCCTTTATTTTTATGAATTCCTACATCCTCAATGGTAGGTAGATTCTCGTTTGAAGTTCCTTTTTCACCCGTAGATGAATTCAACCTTACTGAGTACTGTTAGGTACCAGAAAACACTTTCATAAATTGAATTAAATATTTTTCAAGATTCCTTGATCAAAATACGAGCCACCTTCTCTTCCCATGTACATAGTACTGGGTTTGGTATGTGGGACACCTTCTTTTCATACCGTCACTGCCACTGCGAACCACCTTTGTCCGTGGAATTCCTCCACCTTCACAATCACATACCGATACTGCGTACTGATTCTGCTAACCTCCACTGCGAATCACCCTTCATCCACATACTATCTCTGTATTCGCGATCATGTACCACTACCGTGTACTAACTCTACAAACCTATTATGTGCAATCCCTCCTATCGGTGAACTGTTCTATATTTGTAGACTATCTTTTCTTCTGAGTACTAAAGCACTCCATCTAGGTACTCCTTGAGGATCTCTTCTTCTACCATACCAGATATTCCTCCTCTACATATCGATATAACTCCTTCCATGTACCAGACTTCCCTTCCCACATAATATAATTCTTTTACGGTTTAAGAATCCCCGCAAACACCTTCGGAAGAATTTCTTCCGCGTGAACCACTTTATCGTTTGTGAACAATTCATCCTTCGCGAACTTCCTTCATCCTTTGTCGAAATCCCAAAGAAAAATATTTTCTCTAATGTAGTTCAATCTCCACTATAATCGGTGGGATTATAAATCCATATATAACCAAAGATATCTTCTTAATTTTATAAACCATTATTTAATGAATCTTCAACCCACCGCTACTGATTCTCGTGCCACCGCGAACCTCAGGACATCAGTGAACCATTTTCTTATGCAATCCACGTATCGACTTTAATCATACATGGTTGAACTCCTCCAACAACTTCATCCCATCCGCATACCACACTACCGCTTAGCCGCAAGCCATTTTTGGTTATGCGAACCGCATCCGCATACCATTCCTGCTACATGGTATGTGATCTGTGTCTCAGGCTCTTCATTCCTCTTCCTTTTACGATTTCATTCACCATTAATCACAAAAATTGCCAATTTTGAGGCCAAAAAATTTGGAAAACACGCGGAAATTGAACCATCTTAAAAACCTATATTTTAAAAACACCAACCATTCTCATTTATAGTCATCTGGCTTTGTCAAAAGTCACTACCACAACAAAAACCTACCAAGATGATGACTTGAGGTAATTTTTCCCAACATGAGCATAACTACACGTTCTATGATCTTGATTTATGATTCGTACTCTTCATGTCGAAGATGTGGTGACACTACCTAATGGGTGAGTAGTTTATCATTTACTCCGGTCACAAGAGTCTCAAGTACGTCTTATCTTAGAAGGATTTGAACTTGAGGAAGATGTAATGTCTTTATTTCCTCCTGAACTATCACTTTGATATTGTCTATACTTCTTAGAATGGGAATATGGTGGAAAGTAATCTCGGCAGGAGGTCTAGTTAGCAGTTGCTAAATGAGGCATAATATTAGTTGGCTTTGTTTCAGTTATCCTTTATGTATGGAGATGGAGAAGCTTATCTCTAGTCGATAGTTTTTACCCCTCCACTCTTTTTGCGATTTATGGAGGCATATCTTGGGGATACTTGCTGCAAGACCTTACATTATCAAATGTCCACATGGAATCCTCCTGGTGAATATTTGAAAGGTGGGGAGTACGTCGTCCTATTTAGAGGGTGTACCATAGTAACAGTGGCATTACAGGAGGATGTTATAAGGGAGCTTCATACACACCCTTTTTAAGTACATATAGGTGTGGAGAAAATCTAACATGACCTCTAACGTTAGTTTTTGTGTCTAGGAATGAAGAAAGGAGTGGCCGAGTTTATTTCTTAGTGCCTTACTTGTCTACAAGTGAAGGTTGAGAACTGGGTTCCAATGGTTTAAGCTCAACCCATTGAGGTTTCAGAATGATTGTGGGACGAGATATCAATAGACTTCATAAAGGGTTAACCACATATGTCCAAGATATATGATTCCGTCTAGGTGATCATTGACCAACTCACCAAGTTGGACCACTTCATATCTATACAAGAGTAGAGTTCAGTAGAGATATTGGGATACCTCTACTTTTAAGAGATAGTGTAACACCCCGAGCTTCCACAATACGCTTCTCATTCAATAATGCAATAGCTTGCATTGTACGCAACTTCGAGTTCTAAAACACCACGAATAATCAAAGTAGCCGTTATGAATAGTAATAATGACCTTTTAAAATTATAGAAATTTTATATTTCAAAATGGACTTCATTTTTGGATTCGGAATATCGAAATTAGCCTATGTTGAATTTTTGGTATTTTTCTGAGAACTTCTAATTTTTATGAATAGTGAAAAATACTTAAAAACAACTTTTTTAATCAAAATAATTTATAGTGATGAATTATACTATTTAGTGGTTTTAATGTATAATTAGAATATATTTTTACCATTTTATCCAATGTTGGTCATTAGAATTAATTTAACATTGAAATTGGACATAAACAATTGCCAATCTTTTGATATAAATTGTTTCTTAAAAACACGCTATTTGTTGTGACAACGAGAATTAATTATAAAATTAATTAATGAAACTTATATGTTTGGAAGTTTGTAAAATAGACATCATTTTTGAAATCAGAATATCAAATATATCTTAGAGTGAATTTTTGGGATTTTTCTGAAAAACTTCAATTTTTGATGAATAGTGAAACCACTAAGTGGTACTTATAAAAACTGATTTTTCATTTAAATGAAATTTTACAAATTCTGTGTTTTGAATTTCAAAAATCCGACATAAATGGTTTTCATTAAGAAGTAAAATGTGGTTCAATGAGATTAACATAATTTTTTGGTGAATAGTAACTTTTAAGTTCTTAATCGCGATTAGAGGTAATTAGTGTAGTTTAAGGTAAAAATAATGTTTTAATAATATGATATGAGCTTGACACATGTCCTACCATCATTGGATGTGCCATAGCCGACCAAGAAAATCCATGGGTCAACTTGGGGACCCCATGGAGCCACTTTAGTTGGAAAATGACATAAATACATTTTATTTAATGTTAAAGTAAAAAATGACACAAACATGAAATGTTTTACTAAAACAATTTTTACATGGGGTTATACAAGTCATAGTTTTGACTATAAATAGTAATTGGAAAGATAAAAAGATTTCCTAAATCATAGAATTTTTTCTATAATTTTTGAACATTAAATAAATTAAATTATTTATGACACCATGATGATGCAGCGATTACCTCATTAATTAATGATTTAAATAAAATGAAAAGATAATGTAAAATCCAAGGCTTACACTTGTCAAAAACCTATTGGACGAGTATATTTCGAACCCTGATCACCTTATACTTGAATTATATAAGTGTGGGACCTCTAAAATCCGAAACTCATTTTACAATAAAGTGACTTTTCTTTACTTTCCAAGAGTGCCCCTCCTCTCAACTTATAAAAGGCCCCCACCTCTACCACCTCATTCACACTTTCAAGACATTTGGCTCGGCCAAACTCTGCCCAAATACTCTTCCAACTTCCCCCTATTACTCCTAGAAGCCTCACTTTGGGCATAACGCTTCCCAAGGAAGCCTTTGGCTCAAATCAAAAAGAGTTTCCCTATTTTAAGGTAATGTCTTCTCTTGTGTTCTTTTATTTTATTTTTCTTCTCCAACCCCCTAAACACTTTTTATTCATTTATTTTGTAAAAACACAATTATCCTAAATATACTATTATTTTTTTATAATGAGTATTTGAGCTATACTTACACACACCTACATCTAATGGTTAAAGAACATACTGTTTCTGAGGATGTCGAATTTTGGCCTCATGAAACGATGATTGTTCAACACTCATATAACACCTCTAATGGTGGCCATTATGATGAAACTATTTTTATATATGATATATATTATGTTTTTTGTTTTCCTTATGATTTTTTATTTTTCATTTATGGCATACCTTTATGGTTTCCATTATGGGTAAACGCGATATTTTCATTTTAGGAAGTGCGGACTACCGCCCCCTCAAAGTGATTTGAATCGTTAATACCATATGTGGGATGTATAAAGGATGGAGTAAATGGTATTATATGCTATATTATATTAGAATTATATTATACATTTATATAATTATGATTTCATTCCATTAAATATGAAATAGAAATGAAAGTAGCGTTCATGCGTACGTATGGCTTACCGTCTCCATGAACGGTGCATTTCATTTCTTACCTCTAAATGTTACGTAATATTTTGAATGAATGTATATACTGGATATATATGATATATATTATATCTAAATCATGAATATAATTCTGAATATAATGGATATTTCACCACATAAACAACTTGTAATTATAAGAAGTTTATTGTTGACTCAAGTACCAAAGATCGACAAAACGACTGTTATTAACTTAAATAATTACATAATGATCATAACATTGTAATAAGTGATATAAAAAGGATAATGAAATTGAAAATGGTTCTTAATAAGGTAGATATTAACTCTAGTTTATTATTCAGGAGGGTAAATAACGGTTGAGTCAAGTCAGACACGAGGTAAGGGAACTTCTTAACCCAACTTTCATTCTTTGGGTTAATCTCCTACTTTCAAATTATGTCATGATGTTATTATGTCCTATTTTTTATTTTTACTTTATTTATGTGTACCTATAGTGAATACACATAATAGATCAATTTTATTTTAAAATTGATCTTTTTAAGGACTTTGTCTCAATCTCATTTCATTGAGGCATATTTGGTTTTATACACAACTTTCTTTTATACGGTGTATAAACCCCTTTGAATTTTAAGTTTATTCAAAAGGAATCTTTTTATATGAAGCGTTTTACTAAATGACAAAAAGGGAATGTTTTTCTTTCCGTACATATGCGGCGACAACGACTTCTCCGCCGCCGTGACCATTATTTGAGTGTCGGCTTCCTCTACAAGCCATCTTTTTTTAATGAAAAATAAATACAAAATTTTAACTTTCTTTTATTTTGGTATTGAAAATGGTTTTTAAAGAGTTTTTATTATATCAATGTGTTGTATTGATATCTTATGATTGACATGTGGAAATTTTATGTTTCCTTTATGCATGTTTTATGTGATACGATTATTTTATGGTTTATGATATGTTTAAAACTATTCATATGAGGAATGCATTGGACTTAATAAGTGACGGGTGGAGCCCGCTATAGCTCCTCGATGCATCAGCAGGTCTCATGAGACAAACTAGTGTCTTGGAACGAGGCCTTGACAAAATCTTATTTGTGGTCTTGGCATGAGGCCTTGACTACGTGGTTATGATAGTCTGGTATTATGCATTCCATCATTATGAAAGTGGTTATTGATATTGCATGTGATTATTCAACCAGTAGAATATCCATGTGAAGAAGTAAATGGCATTATCTCATTTTACTTTTTCCATATTATGTTGATGTTCAAGTTTAAAAGGCTTTTGTTTTAGTTATACATTGCCTTAAATGTTTATGTTTATTTACGAAAGCTTCCGCAATATTGTTATCCTTACTGAGAATCTGAGCTCACCCCTTTCAATGTTTGAATATTTTATAGGATGTGAAGAAGTATTTTATGAATGACCTGCAGGGATAGTCAGAAGAGGATATGAGTGTGGACTATGGAGACTTTGTTATTGTAGATTTTCAATTTATGATGTAATGTAACATTTATGAATATATCTAGTGTTTCCAAGGCTACTAAACTAATCAGTCTTTCGAGACTTGATCTTTTGTGATCATGCCAATGTTAAGAAGTAATGCACCGACTCTGGGTAACTGGGGTCGGGGCATTACAGTTGGTATCAGAGGAAGTTTAGTACTAACGTTGGAATCTAGATTTAGATAAACTCTGATTAGAGCACATAGCCCGAAGATAGACTTTAAGGATTAGTATAGAAGAACTTACTAGAATTTTGGTATTATAGAGATTTTGTGAGTTTTCCAAGAAATACATCCCTGTCTGGATACGAGCAGGTAGAGGCGACTCTAGAACAGATGTACCTAGGGGTAAAACCCGAAAACACCGCTTTGAGCTAGACTCGAACGGGAACTGGTGCACGACAACGGGCCTTTCTGTACTCTTGGTTACGACACTCCCAGGGGATATGCTTAGGATAATTCTCGTTTTCATTACAAACCACTATGAAGGGTTATGAGTATATACTTCCTCAAAGAAAACTTTTTTTATGATTATGGATTATGTCCATAAATAGTTCAATTAGTGTTAAGTGGTTGACAAGTATGGAATTATGTATTTTGATTCATAAACTAATCTAGTTTATGACATTGTTTAGAAATGGCGCCTAGTGGAAGGAATGGAAACCGTATCAATGCACGCACTCCGTGTAGGGATTTCCCTCCTACTCAAGATAATTATTGTGGATCTGGAGATACAACTGGTGCTGATCAACTTATTAACATACTGGGACAGCTCACTCAGGTTATGAATAATAACTTTACTCGTATGGAGCACCCTAATCCGCAACGTGGAGGATCAATGTTAGACCGCTTCATGAGGCAACAACCGCCAAATTTTAATGGGGTTACAAATACATTAGTAGCTGAGAAATGGATAAACTCCTTAGAGAAAATATTCCATGCCTTGGGGAGTAGCGAAAGGGAGAAGGTTGTCATGGCAGTCTACCGCCTCACTGGAGAAGCCGATCAATGGTGGTCATTGATTCAAAATACAAAGGAAGATGAAGAAGTATCACGTATGGAATGGAGAGTTTTCAAAGATCTTTTCTTAGAAAAATACTTTCCTCGTGACCATAGAGCAGATATGGAAAGGCAATTTCTGAGTCTAAGACAAAAGGTGGATGAGAATGTCGCAAAGTATGAGGCCAAATTTACAAGGTTAGCGAGGTATACTGCAGATTATATACGTAACCCAAAAAGTAAGATTGATCGTTTCTTTGATGGGTTAAAACCATTTCTTCATCGAGCATTAGTCTCACAAACCTTCTCATCATATGAAGACACTGTCTCATGTGCTATCAAGACAGAAAATGAATTCTCTAAATCTTATGACAATAAAGTAAACCAAGAGAAGAAGAGAACTGTGGAGCAAGAGACAGATAATGGGAAAAAGGGAAAAAAGGATTTTCCATTATGTGATAATTGTGGGAAGAATCACCCTGGTACTTGACTAAAGGGAATGGGAGTTTGTTATAAATGTGGAGAAAAAGGTCACCAGGCGCGTGATTGCAAGGGAAAGAAAGAGGATATCAATGTTGAATGCTACAATTGTAGGGAAATGGGGCATTATGCAAATGAATGTCCTAAGCTTCAGGAAAACATACCTCAGAAAAGGCCAAGGGATCAAGGCCAAGCTTATGCTGTTACTACAGTTGAAGTTGAATAATTAATGTATTGGTGCTTTTGGACTCATGGATTATATTCTGGTTATTAGAATAATGTGATATATATAAGGATTGAACTGCAGTACTTGTTGTTTCAGTAAGGTTTTAATATGATGAAGGTAATCATATTTTAAGTATGTACCAATAAGAGAAGCTTTACTTTGTTTGGCGAATCTGATGTTACAATTGATTTTGGAATTTAGAGACCTTTTAGAAAAAGTCTGGACGGAGGTATTTTGGATAACTATAATGGTTGGAATGGATTAAGTTGATCTTTGGATAGTATTTTTTAAGGCTAAAACATTTCTGAAAATTATTTTTGGAATATTATAATACTATAGTTTTAGGAAAAGGACAACCTGCAGGGTGGGGAATAACCCATCACGTCAGACAAAGCTGTAGGAATCGAACCCACAACCATAGTGCGACAGGCCTTTATCACCTACCACTAGCCTACAGGAAGTCCCTGGCTAATAAAAAATAGTTTTACTAATCTATATGGTATGTGTTAATATTTAGAACCTTATACAATTAGGATAAATAGAATATTTTTGAGTTATATTATCTTTTTAGGTGAAAGATGAGTTTGTGGTAGAAATTAGTTGAAGGTTGAAACTCTACTTGTCAAGCATAAATATATATATATACCAATATCTTATTCTATGAATAAATTAATTCTTAAACTTTATTAAAGGGATACTAAAACAAAAAATGTGTTATCTTAATACCTTATGTCTTGTTGAACTGATGATATTTTAAATTAACATAGATTGAAGGCTTTGAGGCCCTCAATTTGACACTTGTTTGTGATTGATGACCTCAATCACTCCCTACAAATATTTAAGTTTTTCCTCCTATTATATGTCTCTAATTTCCACCAATGTTCTCCTAATCGAGATCATAATTGGGTGGTGACTTTTTCATTTTCCTTTCCCTCTTATTAAGGCTAAATTTTATTAATCTTATTTCTGATGTGGGTTTTCCACAAAGGTATTTTCTATTTTCAACCTTTTATTTTCCAAGAAAAATTTCAAATTGCGAGGACACAATTTATTGACGGAGGGGAGAATGTAACACCTCGAGCTTCCACAATACGCTTCTCATTCAATAATACAATAGCTTACATTGTACGCAACTTCGAGTTCTAAAACACCGCAACTAATCGAAGTAGCCGTTATGAATAGTAATAACCACTTTTTAAAATTATAGAAATTTTATATTTCAAAATGGACTTCATTTTTGGATTCAGAATATCGAAATTAGCCTATGTTGAATTTTTGGTATTTTTCTGAGAACTTCTAATTTTTTATGAATAGTGAAAAATACTTAAAAACAACTTTTTTAATAAAAATAATTTATAGTGATAAATTATACTATTTAGTGGTTTTAAATTATAATTAGAATATATTTTTACCGTTTTATCCAATGGTGGTCATTAGAATTAATTTAACATTGAAATTGGACATAAACAATTGCCAATCTTTTGATATAAATTGTTTCTTAAAAACACGCTATTTGTTGTGACAGCGGGAATTAATTATAAAATTAATTAATGAAACTTATATGTTTGAAATTTTTTAAAATAGACATAATTTTTTAAATCGGAATATCAAATATAGCTTAGGGTGAATTTTTGGGATTTTTCTGAAAAACTTCAATTTTTGATGAATAGTGAAACCACTAAGTGGTACTTATAAAAACTGATTTTTCGTTTAAATGAAATTTTACCACTTCTGTGTTTTGAATTTCAAAAATCTGACATACATGGTTTTCATTAAGAAGTAAAATGTGGTTCAATGAGATTAAAATAAATTTTTGGTGAATAGTAACTTTTAAGATCTTAATCACGATTAGAGGTAATTAGTGTAGTTTAAGGTAAAAATAATGTTTTAATAATATGAGATGAGCTTGACACATGTCCTACCCTCATTGGATGTGCCATGGCCGACCAAGAAAATTCATGGGTCAACTTGGGGACCCCATGGAGCAACTTTAGTTAGAAAATGACATAAATACCTTTTATTTAATGTTAAAGTAAAAAATGACACAAA
Organism: Viscum album; assembly: GCA_963277665.1. Taxonomy (NCBI): domain Eukaryota; kingdom Viridiplantae; phylum Streptophyta; class Magnoliopsida; order Santalales; family Viscaceae; genus Viscum; species Viscum album. Next base: position 494,578,424 of record OY728148.1, on the reverse strand, counting down.
CATGAAATGTTTTACTAAAAAAAATTTTACATGGGGTTATACAAGTCATATTTTTGACTATAAATAGTCATTGGAAAGATAAAAATCTTTCCAACATCATAATATTTTTTTTATAATTTTTAGACATTAAATAAATTAAATTATTTATGACACCATGATGATGTAGTGATTACCTCATTAATTAACGATTTAAATAAAATGAAAAGATAATGTAAAATCCAAGGCTTACACTTGTCAAAAACCTATTGGATGAGACGATTTCGAACCCTTATCACCTTATCCTTGAATTATATAAGTTTGGTACCTCTAAAATCTGAAACTCAGTTTATAATAAAGTGAATTTTCTTTACTTTCCAAGAGTGCCCCTCCTCTCCACTTATAAAAGGCCCCCACCTATACCACCTCATTCACACTATCAAGCCATTTTCCTTGTCCAACCACTGCCCAAATACTCTCCCAACTTCCCCCTCTTACTCCTAGAAGCCTCACTTTGGGAATAACTCTTCCCAAGGAAGCCTTTGGCTCAAATCAAAAAGAGTTACCCGATTTTAAGGTAATGTCTTCTCTTATATTCTTTTATTTTATTTTTCTTCTCCAACCCCCTAAACACTTTTTATTCATTTCTTTTGAAGCAACACCAGTATCCACAATATACTAAGATGTTTTTATAATGAGTATTCGAGATACACTTACACACACCTACATCTAATGGTTAAAGAACATACTGTTTCTGTGGATGGAGAATTTTTGCCTCACGAAACGATGATTGTTCAACACCCATATAACACCTCTAATGGTGGCCATTATGATGACACTATTTTTATATATGATATATATTATGTTTTTTGTTTTCCTTATGATTTTTTATTTTTCATTTATGGAATACCTTTATGGTTTCCATTATGGGTAAACGCGATATTTTCATTTTAGGAAGTGCGGACTACCGCCCCCTCAAAGTGATTTGAATCGTTAATACCATATGTGGGATGTATAAAGGATGGAGTAAATGGTATTATATGATATATTATATTAGAATTATATTATACATTTATATCATTATGATTTCATTCCATTAAATATGAAATAGAAATGAAAGTAGCGTTTATGCGTACGTACGGCTTACCGTCTCCATGAACGGTGCATTTCATTTCTTACCTATAAATGTTACGTAATATTATGAATGAATGTATATACTGGATATATATTATATATATATGATATCTACATCATGAATATAATTCTGGATATAATGGATATTTCACCACATAAACAACTTGTAATTATAAGAAGTTTATTGTTGACTCAAGTACCAAAGATCGACAAAACGACCGTTATTAACTTAAATAATTACATAATGTTCATAACATTGCAATAAGTTATATAAAAAGTATAATGAAATTGAAAATGGTTTTTAATAAGGTAGATATTAAATCTATTTTATTATTTAGGAGGTTAAATAACGGTTGAGTCAAGTCGGACACGAGGTAAGGGAACTTCTTAACCCAACTTCCATTCTTTGGGTTAATCTCCCACTTTCAAATTATGTCATGATGTTATTATGTCCTATTTTGTATTTTTACTTTCTTTATGTGTACCTATAGTGAATACACATAAGAGATCTATTTTATTTTAAAAATGATCTTTTTAAGGACTTTGTCTAAATCTCCTTTCATTGAGGCATATTTGGTTTTATACACAACTTTCTTTTATACGGTGTATAAACCCCTTTGACTTTTAAGTTTATTCAAAAGAATCTTTTTATACGAAGCGTTTTACTAAACGACAAAAAGGGAATGTTTTTCATTCCGTACATATGCGGCGACAACGACTTCTCCGCCGCCGTGACCATTATTTGAGTTTCGGCTTCCTCTACAAGCTATCCTTTTTAATGAAAAATAAATACAAAGTTTTAACTTTATTTTATTTTGGTATTGAAAATGGTTTTTAAAGAGTTTTTATTATATCAATGTGTTGTATTGATATCTTGTGATTGAAATGTTTAAATGTTATGTTTCCTTTATGCATGTTTTATGTGATACGATTATGTTATGGTTTATGATATGTTTAAAACTATTCATATGAGGAATGAATTGGACTTAATAAGTGACGAGTGGAGCCCGCTATACCTCCTCGATGCATCGGCAGGTCTCATGAGACAAACTAGTGTCTTGGCACGAGGCCTTGACAAAATCTTATTTGTGGTCTTGGCACGAGGCCTTGACTACGTGGTTATGATAGTCTGGCATTATGCATTCCATCATTATGAAAGTGGTTATTGATATTGCATGTGATTATTCGACCAGTAGAATATCCATGTGAAGAAGTAAATGGCATTATCTCATTTTACTTTTGCCATATTATGTTGATGTTCAAGTTTAAAAGGCTTTTGTTTTAGTTATACATTGCCTTAAATGTTTATGTTTATTTATGAAATCTTCCGCAATATTGTTATCCTTACTGAGCATCTGAGCTCATCCCTTTCAATGTTTTAATATTTTCCAGGATGTGAAGAAGTATTTTATGAATGACCTGCAGGGATAGTCAGAAGAGGATATGAGTGTGGACTATGGAGACTTTGTTATTGTAGATTTTCAATTTATGATGTAATGTAACATTTATGAATATATCTAGTGTTTCCAAGGCTACTAAACTAATCGGTCTTTCGAGACTTGATCTTTTGTGATCATGCCAATGTTACGAAGTAATGCACCGACTCTGGGTAACTGGGGTCGGGGCGTTACAGTTGGTATCAGAGGCAGTTTAGTACTAACCTTGGAATCTATATTTAGATAAACTCTGATTAGAGCACATAGCCCGAAGATAGACTTTAAGGATTAGTATAGAAGAACTTCCTAGAATTTTTGTATTATAGAGATTTTGTGAGTTTTCCGAGCAATACAACCCTGTCTGGATACGAGCAGGTAGAGGCGGCTCTGGCACAGATGTACCTAGGGGTAAAACCCGAAACACTGCTTTGAGCTAAACTCGAACGAGAACTGGTGCACGACAATGGGCCTTTCTGCACTCTTGGTTACGACACTCCTGGGGGATATGCTTATGATAATTCTCGTTTTCTTTACAAACCACTATGAAGGGTTATGAGTATATACTTCCTCAAAGAAAACTTTTTTTATGATTATGGATTATATCCATAAATAGTTTAATTAGTGTTAAGTGGTTTACAAGTATGGAATTATGTATTTTGAGTCATAAACTAATCTAGTTTATGCCATTGTTTAGAAATGACGCCTAGTGGAAGGAATGGAAACCGTATCAATGCATGCACTCCGTGTAGGGATTTCCCTCCTACTCAAGATAATTATTGAGGATCTGGAGATACAACTGGTGCTGATCAACTTATTACCATACTGGGACAGATCACTCAGGTTATGAATAATAACTTTACTCGTATGGAGCACCCTGATCCGCAACGTGGAGGATCAATGTTAGACCGCTTCATGAGGCAACAACCGCCAACTTTTAATGGGGGTACAAATACATTAGTAGCTGAGCAATGGATAACCTCCTTAGAGAAAATATTCCATGCCTTGGGGAGTAGCGAAAGGGAGAAGGTTGTCATGGCAGTCTACCGCCTCACTAGAGATGCAGATCAATGGTGGTCATTGATTCAAATACAAAGGAAGATGAAGAAGTATCAAGTATCGAATGGAGAGAGTTCAAAGATCTTTTCTTAGAAAAATACTTTCCTCGTGACCATAGAGCATACATGGAAAGGAAATTTCTGAGTCTGAGACAAAAGGAGGATGAGAATGTCGCAAAGTATGAGGCCAACTTTACAAGGTTAGCGAGGTATGCTGTTGATTATATACGTAACCCAAAAAGTAAGATTTATCGTTTCTTTGATGGGTTAAAACCATTTCTTCATCGAGCATTAGTCTCACAAACCTTCTCGTCATATGACGACATTGTCTCATGGGCTATCAAGACAGAAAAGAAATTCTCTAAATCTTATGACAATAAAGTAAAGCAAGAGAAGAAGATAACTGTGGAGCAAGAGACAGATAAAGGGAAAAAGGGAAAGAAGGATTTTCCATTATGTGATAATTGTGGGAAGAATCACCCTAGTACTTGCCTAAAGGGAATGAGAGTATGTTATAAATGTGGAGAAAAAGGTCACCAGGCGCGTGATTGCAAGGGAAAGAAAGAGGCTATCAATGTTGAATGATAAAATTGTAGGGAAATGGGGAATTATGAAAATGAATGTCCTAAGTGTCAGGAAAACATACCTTAGAAAATTCCAAGGGATCAAGGCCAAGCTTATGCTGTTACTACAGTTGAAGTTGAATAATTAATGTATTGGTGCTTTTGGACTCATGGATTATATTCTGGTTATTAGAATAATGTGAGATATATAAGGATTATACTGCAGTACTTGTTGTTTCAGTAAGGTTTTAATATGATGAAGGTAATGATATTTTAAGTATGTAACAATAAGAGAAGATTTACTTTGTTTGGGGAATCTGATGTTACAATTGATTTTGAAATTTAGAGACCTTTTAGAAAAAGTCTGGACGGAGGTATTTTGGATAACTATAAAGGTTGGAATGGATTAAGTTGATCTTTGGATAGTATTGTTTAAGGTTAAAACATTTCTGAAGATTATTTTTGGAATATTATAATACTATAGTTTTAGGAAAAGGACAACCTGCAGGGTGGGGAATAACCCGTCGCGTCGGACAAAGCTGTAGGAATCGAACCCACAACCATAGTGCGACAGGCCTTTATCACCTACCACTAGCCTACAGGAAGTCCCTAGCTAATACAAAATAGTTTTACTAATCTATATGGTATGTGTTAATATTTGTAACCTTATACAATTAGGATAAATAGAATATTTTTGAGTTCTATTATCTTTTTGAGTGAAAGATGAGTTTGTGGTAGAAATTAGTTGAATATTGAAACTCTACTTGTCAAGCATAAATATATATATATACCTATATCTTATTCTATGAATAAATTAATTCTTAAACTTTATTAAAGGGATATTAAAACAAAAAATGTGTTATCCTAATACCTTATGTCTTGTTGAACTGATGATATTTTAAATCAACATAGATTGAAGGCTTTGAGGCCCTCAATTTGACACTTGTTTATGATTGACGACCTCAATCACTCCCTACAAATATTTACGTTTTTCCTCCAATTATATGTCTCTAATTGCCACCAATGTTCTCCTAATCGAGATCATAATTGGGTGGTGACTTTTTCATTTCCCTTTCCCTCTTATTAAGGCTAAATTTTATTAATCTTATTTCCGATGTGGGTTTTCCACAAAGGTATTTTCTATTTTCAACCTTTTATTTTCCAATAAAAATTTCAAATTGCGAGGACGCAATTTATTGAAGGAGGGGAGAATGTAACACCCCGAGCTTCCACAATATGCTTCTCATTCAATAATGCAATAGCTTGCATTGTACGCAACTTTGAGTTCTAAAACACCGCGACAAATCAAAGTAGCCATTATGAATAGTAATAACCACTTTTTAAAATTATAGAAATTTTATATTTCAAAATGGACTTCATTTTTGGATTCGGAATATCGAAATTAGCCTATGTTGAATTTTTGGTATTTTTCTGAGAACTTCTAATTTTTTATGAATAGTGAAAAATACTTAAAAACATCTGTTTTAATCAAAATAATTTATAGTGATAAATTATACTATTTAGTGGTTTCAAAGTATAATTAGAATATATTTTTACCATTTTATCCAATGTTTGTCATTAGAATTAATTTAACATTTAAATTGGACATAAACAATTGCCAATCTTTTGATATAAATTGTTTCTTAAAAACACGCTATTTGTTGTGACAGCGGGAATTAATTATAAAATTAATTAATGCAACTTATATGTTTGGAATTTTTTAAAATAGAAATCATTTTTGAAATTGTAATATCAAATATAGCTTAGGGTGAATTTTTGGGATTTTGCTGAAAAACTTCAATTTTTGATGAATAGTGAAACCACTAAGTGGTACTTATAAAAACTGATTTTTCGTTTAAATGAAATTTTACCACTTTTGTGTTTTGAATTTCAAAAATCTGACATACATGGTTGTCATTAAGAAGTAAAATGTGGTTCAATGAGATTAAAATAATTTTTTGGTGAATCGTAACTTTTAAGTTCTTAATCGCGATTAGAGGTAATTAGTGTAGTTTAAGATAAAAATAATGTTTTAATAATATGAGATGAGATTGACACATGTCCTACCCTCATTGGATGTTCCATATCCGACCAAGACAATCCATGGGTCAACTTGGGGACCCCATGGAGCCACTTTATTTGGAAAATGACATAAATACATTTTATTTAATGTTAAAGTAAAAAATGACACAAACATGAAATGTTTTACTAAAAAAAATTACATTGGGTTATACAAGTCATATTTTTTGACTATAAATAGTCATTGGAAAGATAAAAATATTTCCTACATCATAGTATTTTTGTTTATAATTTTTAGACATTAAATAAATTAAATTATTTATGACACCATGATGATGCAGCGATTACCTCATTAATTAACGATTTAAATAAAATGAAAAGATAATGTAAAATCCAAGGCTTATACTTGTCAAAAACCTCTTGGATGAGAAGATTTAGAACCCTTATCACCTTATCCTTGAATTATATAAGTTTGGGACCTCTAAAATCCGAAACTCATTTTATAATAAAGTGACTTTTCTTTACTTTCCAAGAGTGCCCCTCCTCTCCACTTATAAAAGGCCCCCACCTCTACCACCTCATTCACACTTTCAAGCCATTTTCCTCGGCCAACCTCTGCCCAAATACTCCCCCAACTTCCTCCTCTTACTCCTAGAAGCCTTACTTTGGGCAGAACTCTTCCCAAGGAAGCCTTTGGCTCAAATCAAAAAGAGTTACCCGATTTTAAGGTAATGTCTTCTCTTGTGTTCTTTTATTTTATTTTTCTTCTCCAACCCCCTAAAAACTTTTTATTCATTTCTTTTGTAACAAAAAAATTATCCACAATATACTAGGATATTGTTATAATGATTATTCGAGCTACACTTACACACACCTACATCTAATGGTTAATGAACATACTGTTTCTGTGGATGGCACATTTTTGCCTCACGAAACGATGATTGTTCAACACTCATATAACACCTATAATGGTGGACATTATGATGAAACTATTTTTATATATGATATATATTATGTTTTTTGTTTTCCTTATAATTTTTTATTTTTTATTTATGGCATACCTTTATGGTTTCCATTATGGGTAAACGCGATATTTTCATTTTAGGAAGTGCGGACTACCGCCCCCTCAAAGTGATTTGAATCGTTAATACCATATGTGGGATGTATAAAGGATAGAGTAAATGGTATTATATGCTATATTATATTAGAATTATATTATACATTTATATCATTATGATTTCATTCCATTAAATATGAAATAGAAATGAAAGTAGTGTTCATGCGTACATACGGCTTACCGTCTCCATGAACGGTGCATTTCATTTATTATCTCTAAATGTTACGTAATATTATGAATGAATGTATATATTGGATATATATGATATATATGATATCTACATCATAAATATAATTCTGGATATAATCGATATTTCACCACATAAAAAACTTGTAATTAGAAGAAGTTTATTGTTGACTCAAGTACCAAAGATCGACAAAACGACCGTTATTAACTTAAATAATTACATAATATTCATAACATTGTAATAAGTGATATAAAAAGGATAATGAAATTGAAAATGGTTCTTAATAAGGTATATATTAACTCTAGTTTATTATTCAGGAGGTTAAAGAATGGTTGAGTCAAGTCGGACACGAGGTAAGGGAACTTCTTAACCCAACTTCCATTCTTTGGGTTAATCTCCTACTTTCAAATTATGTCATGATGTTATTATGTAGTATTTTGTATTTTTACTTTCTTTATGTGTACCTATATTGAATACACATAATAGATCTATTTTATTTTAAAAATGGTCTTTTTAAGGACTTCGTCTCAATCTCCTTTCATTGAGGCATATTTGGTTTTATACACAACTTTCTTTTATACGGTGTATAAACCCATTTGACTTTTAAGTTTATTCAAAAGGAATCTTTTTATACGAAGAGTTTTAATAAATGAAAAAAATGGAATGTTTTTCTTTCCGTACATATGCGGCGACAACGACTTCTCTGCCGCCGTGACCATTATTTGAGTTTCGCCTTCCTCTACAAGCCATCTTTTTTTAATGAAAAAAATACAAAGTTTTAACTTTCTTTTGTTTTGGTATTGAAAATGGTTTTTAAAGAGTTTTTATTATATCAATGTGTTGTATTGATATCTTGTGATTGAAATGTGGAAATGTTATGTTTACTTTATGCATGTTTTATGTGATACGATTATGTTATGGTTTATGATATGTTTAAAAATATTCATATGATGAATGAATTGGACTTAATAAGTGACGGGTGGAGCCCGCTATAGCTCCTCGATGCATCGGTAGGTCTCATGAGACAAAATAGTGTCTTGGCATGAGGCCTTGACAAAATCTTATTTGTGGTCTTGGCACGAGGCCTTGACTACGTGGTTATGATAGTCTGGCATTATGAATTCCATCATTATGAAAGTGGTTATTGATATTGCATGTGATTATTAGACCAGTAGAATATCCATGTGAAGAAGTAAATGGCATTATCTAATTTTACTTTTGCCATATTATGTTGATGTTCAAGTTTAAAAGGCTTTTGTTTTAGTTATTCATTGCCTTAAATGTTTATGTTTATTTATGAAAGCTTCCACAATATTGTTATCCTTACTGAGCATCTGAGCTCACCCCTTTAAATGTTTTAATATTTTCCAGGATGTGAAGAAGTATTTCATGAATGACCTGCAGGGATAGTCAGAAGAGGATATGAGTGTGGACTATGGAGACTTTGTTATTGTAGATTTTCAATTTATGATGTAATGTAACATTTATGAATATATCTAGTGTTTCCAAGGCTACTAAACTAATCGGTCTTTTGAGACTTGATCTTTTGTGATCTTGCCAATGTTACGAAGTAATGTACCGACTCTGGGTAACTGGGGTTGGGGCGTTACAGATAGTTATACTCCATGGAGTTAAATCCAATATTATTTTATACCGTGATGTTCGTTTTACATCCCAATTGTGGAATGGATTATATGAGGAATTTTGGACCCATTTATTCTTGAGCACATAATTTCAGCAATAGGCAGATGACCAAATGGAGAGAACCATTTAGGTTCTAGAGGACATGATATATGCTCTCATGTTGGACTTCATTTTTAGTAGGGAGGATCACCTAACATTTTTGGAGTTCACATACAAAAACAACTACCATTCAACCATTGGTATGGTGCCATTCGGGGCTTTGTACAGGATACCTTGCAGGTCACCACTATATTGGGAAAAACAAGGAGATTCAATACATATGGATTTAGAGTTAGTTCGAGATAATAATGAAAAGGTGAAAATCATCTAGGAGAGGATTAATATTTACCAAAGCCTTCATAAGTCTTATGTTGATAGGTGGCAGCGTCCAATGATGTTTGAGGAAGGAGACCATGTATTCCTGCGGGTTTCACCTAAACAGGGATTGCAGAGATTTTGTCTGGGTGACAAGTTATATCTGAGGGTTATCATCCATTTTTAGATACTGTGTTGAGTTGGTGAGGTGGTTTACCACTTAAATATACCCCCTTAGCTAACTCGGTTACATGATGTCATCCACATGTCACAGCTAAGAAGATACGTGCAAGAACCATCACATGTCATCAATTGGGGTGAGCTGGACATTGAGGATAGAGAAAATTTTGCTAAGTACCCAGTGGATATAAATGATTGTAAAGAGAGGATCCTTCATGGGTTATATATTCCTTTAGTGCGTGTCCAATGACAACACGAGAATATCCAGTAAATCACATGGGAGCAGGAGACTCAGATTCATACACAATACCCACATATTTTTTAGTAGCCTTTGTTTTAGCTTTGTAGGGATGTAAATACCCAAGGTGGGGAGAATATAATGTCTTGAATTTTATGTGTATAATTTTTTGGATATTATATGGATTCATTTTGAGACCAGGCGCCGAGAGGGCATGTGATTTTGGGACCCAGTGTGTCTAGAATAAATGTTTGATTAATATTAATAAATTAAATAGCACCCATGCACAATTTTTTTTGAAAAAGTGGAATAAATTATAAATGGTTTCTCGAATAAAAAATCCTAGGGCCCCGGTGAGTTCAATGAAATAGCTTTACCTTAGGTGAGTCCTAACATCAGCTGGAACATTTCAGCTATGAAAAGTTGTTTGTAGACATTTTAATGTATAAAATAAATTGCAGATTTATTTTATTTTGACATTATGTCGATGCATCGATTATGTTATTTTAAATAAACATCTATGTATGGACCCAATGTTAGACTCATAACCATGGAAACTCATTGGAGGCTTTGGAGAGAGCCCAGAAGAAACCTCTCAAGATAACGATGATGTAATCACAGAATGATGATCAACGAACACCGTCTTGATGGATCTAGTCAGCGAAGACAATGTAGGGAAAAATCTTCATCAGTTATCAATCCAAATAAATAGTAGGATGAATTATTTGTATTTCCTTTCTAAATTTTTAGATTCAAGGACTACCCCAAACCAACCAAAGAACAGGTTGATCCATGATTCGATCATTCTTATGGGATCATATTTAATTGAGGGATTTATGGGGTTGGTTATTATTTTGATTATTGTTCATTCATATAGAAATGGATCGAGGCTAGAATGAACAATGACCAAGGTTCATTCCTCAAATTCATTCTTTTTGGTTTTCTCTCCCATGTGTTCTACATGCTCTTCATTCTTCTATGGTTTATGAATGATTGATCATTGTGCCTTTGTTCCCTGGAACAATGATACAAAATTGAATATCCAAGACTAGTACGACCTAATAGAGGTGCGACAGAGACGAAAATGAAGGAATCTATGTTCTTAAATAAATATTTATAGGATAGATTTAAAAAGGTTTTCTGAGAAAATAGAATGCCTAAAACACTGGAATTAAGTTTTAGGGTTATGAGGAGACCCTCGATCTAGAGTTTTGAGACAAACAGGTCACCAAAATGGGATCTGAGAGAATAATTGAGGCTCATAGAGGAAGAACAAAGAATTCTGGAAATCAAAAAGAACACGAAATGTGATTTAGATTACACAGTGTGTGGACCCTACTGAGTAAAGGCCAGGGTTTCAGGAGAGAGTCAAAACCCACACAACATGTGACCCTATCACACACAGTGTAGGCCCTTCCCAAAGACTATATGTGTATCTCGGGAGATACACATACATGGGTTGGTGTACAAATGTTTTCTACATGGTGTGTACCCCACCACACAACTTGGCCGAGAACATGTAGATGGACAACCCTTTATACTGGTAGATGGGAAGATACACATGGGTTGACACCGTGTATTGGCACATGGTCGATGTACAAAGGTGGACCCCAGATGGAAGGACATGGAATGAGACTTATTATACACATCATGTACCGAACTTCTACATGAGATAGTTGGAAAGACAGAAGACTCGTGTACATAGGTAGTACCTAGGGTAAAAAAACACAACATGTGAAGCTACTAATTGCTGTGTATACTTTTCTACAGGTCTTGAACCTCTTTTCCACCGTATCTAATACAAGTTTCATTAGGGTTCGATCCATTGAATATTTTACCTAATGGTTGATGTGTATCATATAAAAATCATAGGAGTATAATCCCTTCAGTTGGAATTTATGAATAGAGTCAATGGAATCCCTAGAGAGGCCTGGTGTAAGATCCTATATTCATTCTTCGTGCTATAGGTAGAGTCTTCAGTATTAATGTGACCAACTTCACTGGGTGTCAAACCTTTACTTAGCAGGTTAATCTATATTGAGATATTAGTATCACCACATGGACCAGACTGTGATCCTCATCTATTGTATCATATATCTCTCTTTAAATCTATCAGTGTTACTCTTTCATGAAGGTTCCCAACAAACAATACTCCTTAGACGATCATCATCAGTGCTATCAGACTCAGGAGTGTGTTATCTTGGATGGATGCTTCATGGAATCTTTGAATCGAATCCCTAGTTTTGGTATGTGTTATTTGTGACTTACCTCTAAACTTCATGTTATATATTGAGTATATCTAGATATCATTTTCATATATGTTATAGACATATAATGTTTAGAGATGACTGTATCTTTCCATTGTGTATTGATTTGTGGTTTCAGGGTGTCCTACTAAGTATTGTTATACTCACCCCTACATGGGATTTTTCCAAACATGTCATGTATTTTGTAGATGAGAAACCTTATAATGGATTATTTGATGGACCAGGACTAGACGATGCCTTGTGAGATCAGGCAGGTCAATGTGTTCCCACAGTGACAGACAACAGTCCCTGTACCTTTACTTATAGGTTAGACATGTGGCTATAAACATCTTTTATTGGGCTAGTTTTGGCCAAGTTTCGCCTTATTTTACTTCCATCTCATGATTTTTTGGTTTTTAAATAGTGGTATGAATGCATTTTTTCTTAGTGGTTTTTACATGTTTTCATTTTGTGAGTCTGGATATGTATGTGTGCATACAAGTACATATGCAAGGCCTCCCATGTTAGTGATATGCCTACTCGATGCTAGTCCCCAGCCACTAGCCTATTGGAGGCAGGATTGGGGAGTCAGGGCATGGTGGGATGGGTTGTGACACCTCACCTATGAATGAATAAATAAAATTTATTTATCATATAAAAAAATTATGATATAATTATATTAGAATATTAATAAATAAATGTTTTAAAAATGATAAATTACGTATTGGTATTTTTATAAATCTTAAATGTTTATTTACAATTTTACAATTAATATAATGATGTAAAAGATTATTTATTTTCATAAATTTTTTTCATAAATTAATTTTTTTCTATTATGACTATAAGATAATTTCATGAGACCTTAATTAATTTTTCAAATTGTGATGAAATCAAGTATAATTTTAAAATCAATATTTTTTGAATAAATGATTAGTTTAATTAAAAATTAATTTTCTCATATTTGAAACATTATTTTCATAAAATAGAGTCCATTTTTAAATTTTATATGTTGAAAAAAAATTGGTTTGGATTTTATGAATTTTCTTAAATAGTTGAATTTGTTGTTAATAGTGAAATACATTAATTTTTACTGTATATACATTATAAGTTAAATACACTTTTTCCTGAGCCATTACTATCATAATAATCATAATATAGGATTATAATGATCTATTTACTATTTGTATTCAAGGGAATAAAAAAAAATTGATGGTATTGATCAAAAATATTAAACTAATGAATAAAATAATAAAAAAACACCCCTCTCCTACACTATAAATACCATATCTCTCCACCTCTTCTTCTCACACCACCAAATCCATGAATATCATGAAAATTATACCCAATAAATCTACCTCCAAAATTTTATTCTCTATCTAGTCTCACACAAAATACCATTTCAATGTTCCTTAAGATGATTCTCAAGCAGATGAATTTTAGAAGTAAAATATTGTTTCATTCTTTTAATTTTCTTACAAATTCTTTTCTTTTCTATCCATTTCCTTACCTTATCAATCCAAACATGCATGATAACTCAATTATATTATATTTAGTAAAAACAATTTTATGTTAATAAAATATTCATAATAAAACCACATATTCTATCCCTTTTATTCCAAAAATGAAAACATTGTGCGTGACGTGTTGATTTACCATCATCAGGGACAATGCATTTTCATTTTCCATTACCGTATTCAAGGCTGTTCATAAAACTGGTATAATGGTTAAAATATATTTTAAAAAATATGTTACAAATTATTTTGTGTTATGGAACAATCATATATAAAAAATATTAATTAATAAAACAAAACTAGTGAATGATGATAAAAAAACACCAAAATAATCTAATCGACTATCATTAATGTTTTATCCAATTAATCATCCTCATATATGAAAAAAATGATATATAATACCATTTAATTTTCTTAAATTCCATTCATAACATATAATTTAAATTCTAGATAATTATCCAAATTTTACTTGATCTTCCATACATGTATACAATTGAATTAATCACAAAATCAACGGAATAAAACACTTCTGAACGAAAAAATTGAATCTATTAACTTATAAAAAAGGCCATAAATTAACGTAATAAAATTATAATAAAATAAATGCTTAATATTTTCTAAATTAAATTTTTAATGAATCTAATTTCATTATCCATGACATTTAGTGGATGTAAAAAACACTTTCAAACATAAGCTATGTGATTCTCTCCAAACCCCCATTTCTCATTCGGGTTTCATTTTCTCTCTCTTTAACCCAATATAATTCTTCTTGTATTTATAAAATTATCCTATATTCTTTTTATATTTTCCAGAATTATTCATTAAAATCAATTCATCATTCTTTGATATGGAAATACATGTTGTTATATGGTTCCTTTTCAATTCCCCATGATAAGAAAGATGATTTAAGGGAACTTCCCAATTTCATACCCATTTTCAAGTACATTCTATTATCTTTTTTAATCCCTAAATATTTTTCAAATATAACTCATTTTTTAGGAAAACCTATCCTTGTTAATTTATAGTTTTATAAAAATAATTATATTTTTTCCCTCTTTAAGGATTCTCTAATATTTTACCTTAAACCGTATGAAAGTGGCTTACTTCTAAAGTTTCTTAAAGACTATTTTTAAATGTTTTCATTTCAGTCGAAAATAATTTTTTATGATATATATGTATTTTCCCTTATTAATTTATAATTATTTTTTAAATCCATTATTTCATGGAGGCCATTATGATATTCCCTTTGGTTATACTTTATTCACAAGTTATTCCTTGTGTATGGTGCATGCATACTTCTATTTTATATATAATAATAATTAATTGATGATTTAATTAAATATACATATTTCTTGTATCATGGATATTATTATTGTCTTATATGTATGAAATTTATACATATGGTGTTTTATTTGAATGTTTTTTTAACTAGGGAAATATTAATAAATCAGTATTTTCTACTCAATACCGATATTTTGGTAATTTATATTGTTCATGAATTAAATATGTGTATGAATAATTCTTTGGACTTGCAGTGATCGGTGGGGCCTAATATTATATAGAAAATGTATGCATTAATAGGGCTAATGAGAAAAAATAGTTGATGACAAACCCTTCAAGTTTTTTTGTAAGCTGAATCTGATGTGTTTTTACACATAGACTTTAACCATCTTGATGATATAATAGTTCATCCACCAAATACATAACATCCAATATATAATAATTTTATTCAATTAGTATTAATTTATTACTTTCCATTAGATATTAACTATGAAAAATATATATGGATTCATTTCCATTCTTAGTTTATTGATGGAATGTATTTTTCAGTTATTTAACATTCTATAATACTTATGAATGATTGACATTGATTCACTTATTATTGATTCATGTAACCATTACTGAGAATTTGATCTCACCATTTTATTTTATTTCCTTCCCCAAGTTATTAAGATGGAATTTTTGAATAAGTGTCAAAGAGGAAATTTATTTTCCTTTATTAGGTTTTATGGTTTATCACCAATGTAATATGGGAATCATGTACGTATCAGGTTCTTAAATACTACTAAACTAATCGATCATTGGTGAAGTGATATCTTGTATCTATTCCATTGTAATAAAATGACCAACAAATCTCAGCTACTGGTGTCATGGTTGTTACATTTTCTTTCTAAAATGAACTTTAAAAAGGAGTTTTGACATAAATGGGAATTAAAGGGAAAATAGTAATTTGGGAAATGGGTTTTGAAAAGGTATTTCATAATTGAAATAGAATTTTCTATATGTTTTTATCATGATTTTGGCGAAGGACCTGGAATAGGTAAAGTGACATGTGATTCCTTTTTAAAGTGGTTTGAAAAGAGTATTTTGACTTGTTTTCCAAAGCCTATATTGAAGTTATAGGGTTGAATTATTTTGGTCTATTTGACCTTGTGAGGGAGAAACCTTGTCTTCCAAATCTTTTTTCTTGTTTTGTTTTCTGTATATGATTTATTATGATTTTGATATTTCATGATAATGAATGTGGTGTGTGTATCCCTATGAGATCTATTCATATGGTATAAATTTAATGGATTGATCCAAATAGCTATGATAGACCCTTAGAGGGTAGATATGGGGTTTAAGGACCACGGAGATGGTTGAGAGAAATTTTTACTGGAACGATAGGTCATTATTGAGAGATAGAAATGTGACCAGGAACCCCTATAGGGTGTCCATGTAATGATTTGACCTTAGTGAACCTAGTGGGTTCCATTGTACTTTGTTGACCCTAGATAGGGTGCTTGTGCGATGTAATTAGTGATGATTTTGGGTGTAATTGTAGAAACTAAATCTAATGTGTGAGCCTGTTATATCCATGTTAATTATAATGAACCAACCAGGGTCGACCAAACCAATCACCCAAGACAGCCTATTATATGGCCCTAAGTGAGTTCTCGAACATCACAATCTAGAAAAAAGCACCAAGCAAAACCAAAAACCTATTGGGAATGGTTTTCCCCATGATAAACTACAATGACCCACCCATGAAATGGGACAAACACACCAATATCATCAGATTTAACAAAATAAAATACAACATCCATAGTATGCAATAAAGATGATAAGATACTATAAACTAGAAGATATATCATAAAAAATATTCCGCAATAGTATACATAAACATGTAATCTCAAGTGAAATATCAAAAATAAAACAAAGCTAAAAAATCCCAACAATACCAAAATTCCTAAATGAATATACATGGGTCAACTTGATGAGACAATATATCATCCACAAAACACTGGATGATGGTAACCAAGAAGAGTGACAAGGTACAAGGTTCCCTTTCATTTACATTTTTCCAGTTAAACAATGTATACATACAACCAAATGAGTATGAAGGCTATGACACAAAAATACCAATAAAATAACACTATAAATATATTTAAGGCTCCTACCCATGAAAAAGAATAATTAATTTGAAATTCCCTTTCTAAAACTAATAAAATTAAAAAAAATCCCCATTCAACAAGCATTTGAAATCCATTTGGTTTCCTTTTAAAAATAAATCAGGTTTTCCAATTCAATCTACAACATGTATCAAAAAAATAATCAAGGATAATTGGGACACCATGCTCAACATATCCCACAAGTCATACTAAAGGTGATCATCAACATCATTATATGACCATATAAATGGAAATGGGAATAATAATGGCACCACATTAAACAAAGAAAAAACTAAAATTCATAAAAGCATATAAACCAACCTTGTATAAATAAGTGAACCTTGTGATATAACAATTAGGGTCTAAATTGAGTGAGTATTTAAAAATTATTCTATCTTACTAAGAAATATGGAAGCTCACACAATATTTCCTGGGCCCAACACCAAGATATATCACGATATCTTGACAAAAAAAATTGAATCTCTCATAATCTTCCTAACCAAAGGCTATCATGGTTCCTTGGAAACCAAAATGGAATCCCCCATAGTTTTCCCCCTTAAGGATATTAGGGTCCCTCAAAAAACCCCCCACTCACACCCCAATTAACCCATGTGATAATCAATACTAACATATCCACAAATATTTTACACATATGTACAAATCATTTCACATAAAAATATCCCAAAAAACAACACAATTTTAGATAAAAAAAATTCAAGTAAAAAAATAAGTTATAAAACCATTTTATAAATTCATTTTCAACCATAAAACATCTTTGAGACATTTCAACAAACACATGGAGTGAATACAAGTCACTCCTATTTGGAAAGCCCACTTTAAACAGCCAAATTCTAAATCAAACCATGAAACACATAAATATGATATAAAAATCACCTATAAATAATTGGATGGAAATTATAAAAAAATAAAAAATTAAATTCATAATTTAATGGTAATCCATTTCAAAATACCTTATATAGAGACACTTACCTCATTACGGATTCCAACCTCACTACCCATGATGATAAACACCTAAAAAAGTAGGATAAGGCATCACACACCTAATAAACATGAAAAAACCATAAATTCCATTAAAACACTAGGTTATAACAACACCACCTTATAGGGTTTTATATTTCCATAAAAATGGGAGAACATGTCTTGAGGAGGAAGGAATAAAAAATCAAGAGGAAATGAGCTTACCTCAAGAAAAACAACCTTTAATACAAGGATAAGACCCCCAAAATGGAATGGTAAAAGTTTCTACACTATGGATAGGGTTTTAAAAAAATGAGAGAAGAAAATTATATCTAAAGTGTTTAAAAATACATTGAGTAAAATGGTAAAAGAAAACATTTACTGAGCTATATAGGGCCTCACAGTTTGAAAAACCATGCGCCAATCATACAGAAGCTACTGTCTCTCAAAAAAATCGAATTCATGGTTATACATTTGTTATTTCAATGTTTTATAGACCATGATCAAACCATTTATGAGCTCTCCACCCTCTTCACATAGATATAAAAACAATGTCCTAACTATGTGCCTTGATCTTTCTTCTAAAAAACTCATATATTTGAATATGACTCCTGAGTACTCCAAGAAAAATAAAATAGAAATAAAAATCAAAATTTGACATACTAGTAACCTAGATGGAGTCAAAAAATTTCCACTATGATACTTTCTATCCCCATAAAGTCCTTAGAAAACCTAGGAAAAAATGTGAGGCCACTACTCCGTCACGAAATTTTCCAACTCCCATACCTCATGGCTATTAACACTATGCTACCAGAGAAAACAGACCAATGAAATTGAATTACCATATAGATACTTGTTCTAATATACCCTGATATGAACTATATTCTCCACAATGGTGGTATCAATAAAAAGATAAAATGTTTCCCACTCCAACACATGAGATGGTCCTGGAAGATATCTTTTCAATGTGGAAATCTGAAATAAATTTTGATCTAAG
The DNA here is from genome assembly GCA_963277665.1 of Viscum album. NCBI lineage: Eukaryota > Viridiplantae > Streptophyta > Magnoliopsida > Santalales > Viscaceae > Viscum > Viscum album. The sequence continues at coordinate 494,559,358 of OY728148.1, read as the reverse complement.
GACATATTTAGTTGATACTTCAACTGATTGGATACCTTCTCAAAATTCTCAACAAAATTAATTATATCATCATAATGTGGTGCCAACTTTCCCCTCATAACAAGTATATTATGTCCCAATCGAACAAATAACTGAAGAAAAACCTGATAGATAACCTCAAACTCCAACAAGAGATGACAATGATCGAAATATGACTTCTAGTTTTTTAAGTGTCTCCAAACATTTCTAAATCATCCAAACTACCTCAAACATCTCTTGGATAAGGCTTGTACCTTTCAAGGAATGGTCACCCACCTCATCCAAACACAATGGGGATTGTCACAACCATCCAAAGTATGCCTTAAACATGGACATCCTAATTGAGGAATGATATCTATATTATAAAAATCTTATCAAATGGAATGTGGATTTATAAAAAACCTATGAAATCAAGAACATAAACTCACAATATAACCTCATGATTCTTGATTGTATGCTCAGACTAACCATCCATTTTCAGGTGATACACAGTGCTCAAATTCTGTTCGATTCCCAAAGACAGTTGGAGTCCCTTCTAGAATGAAGAAGTAAAATTTGAATCCCATTAGAAAACTAATGGTGAGGGAACTCAATGAATATAGAAAACTACATAAAAAATATAACTAATCTACAATACCCTTATCAAATCCTTTGTAGGATGAAAATTGGGAAATTTCCTCAAATAATTGACAATCAGATTTATGAAATATCTCCCACTCAGAGTAAGTGGTAGACCGATCATAGAATCTATATATATCTCATCCCTCTTCCATATATAAATGGTAACTGCATGAAAAAACCCATCTGGACTTTGGTGATCTACTTTGGATCTTTATAAGGTTAAAAAATGGGAAACGAAGTCTTACTATGTGGTTATGAGCCCTATATACAAATACCAACCTCTCAGGGAATAAAACATCTTGGTCACCCTGGGGTGAATAACAAAACTTGAGAGATGAAATTCCTACATCACCTCCTACATTGATCTCAAATGAACTACCAACCAGTTCTGAAGAAGTAGAAAACCATCGAGAGACCAATACCAATTTCTTGAGGTCTCCCCATAATTTAAAAAATTTCTAATCATCTAGAACTCAGTGTCAGATATATACTCAATCCTTAACTTATATATGATATCGGTGTAACATATACACTAGAAAAAATCACTTGAAATCTATCCCTATATTCCTCTAGATTTAGATCAGTAAAAAAACTCATCATATCCCCCTCATGCACTGACTCTCAAGTTTCCTGAATGGAATATTCCTATTTAATACATTGGAAAACAAATTCCATTTTTTAGGTGAATAAGAAATATCGAAATCAAATTTATGAAGGTGTTACACCCAGCATCTCCTTGTAATGTTTAGGTCCATATGGAGGAATTTATACTTCATCCTATTATGATCTTATAAACTATAAAACTCTTCCCAAAGAGGTATTGTCACTATATAATTATCACATGCATCATTAAAACTAATTCTAGGTCATGGGTGGGATAACTATGCTCATGTGGTCCTAGATATCATAAGCCATAGGGTAGAACATGATCACACTAAATCCACACACATCTAAATCCCACACCACGAAAATCACAAAAAAAAAGAATAATATCCACTATATTTAGAATAATAAGAGCTAATATAGATGTCAAACAGGTCCATAACTACTCAAAATCTTGATAACACTTCTCATCCCACTCAAACATTAACCCTTTATTTTCAATTTCATCAAGGGAGAAGTTAACCTAGGGAATTCATGAAAGAATGACTATAATACCCATAAAATCTCAAAATGATACAGATATAAAACACATTCCAAATATGATCCCAATATATGAATGCCCAAACATTCTTTAGATCCACTAAAACTCTTACCTTGGAAATCACATGGCTAGAATACATCAATTCCTAAATTTAAAACTAGCACAAGGATAGCTCGGAATATAGACGACTCTCCTTAAAAAAAATCTCAACCAACCTCCATTTTGGTCAAAATTATCCTACTTTTTATTGGAATACACCAATATTTTATCCACAAACATGATTTAAAATGAGTCAAAAAAGAAAAGGAAGATCCAATTTTTCAATTCCAAAAACACTAAATGAGCATTGGTAAGCCTAAATTGAATAACCAAATACCTAAAATGCCCATAAAAGATTTGAAATTTGGCCTTTGGATGGTCCATTTACAACACCCTTAACTAGTGGATCCCAAATATCATGTCAATATTTTAAAAGAAATGATCTCCACCAATATTATCAAAGAGATCATCAATTCTGTGAAATAAGTCTTTATTCTTCACGATCACCTAATTAAGCTGAAAATAGTCTATAAACATTCAGAAAATTCCACCTACCTTTTTGAAAATAGTAGTGTCAAATACCACGATGACATGCTAAGATGGATAAATACCTTACACTCAAGATCCTTTAGCTGAACATTAAAATATTTTAGTTCAACCAGAGTCATCCAATAAGATGACAAGGGAACAAATATCACTATAGGGAGAATATTTATAATAAAATCATCCTTCTAATAGGGTGGAAATCCAAAAAAACCTATATAAAAACATCTAGGTACCTGTCCATGACTATTGAAAGTTCACCCAATGGACTCTGCTTAGAAGCATCAAGGAACAACTTAGAAAAATTGCATGAAATAAACCCTAAATCTGAAGAAACTAGTCCTTCCCTCTTTGATTTCAGATCCCAATCACCCTAAAAGATGTGAGTGATCCCATCAAGAGTAATAAACTAGACCCTCTATAGATAATAGTTGATAAAATTCTTAACAATGATCATCTAATCCATTCTGAAAATGATGTTGAATGTGTCTAGGTCCAACATAAGGAAATCCAAAATTACTTTCACAATAGAAATTAGAACATGGAAATTTGGGAACCAGAAATCCTGCTCCTTTTTCTTATCCAATGAGGATAGTAAATTGATAACGATCAGAATCAACGATACTTGTATACCCAATGATTAAAACATTTTTTGTGAGATAAAATAATGGGACTTGACCATATCAAATAAAACTGATTCCATAAGAGAAGAAATAAATACCATACCAATCACGGTGGCTGACCTAGAATATGAATCCTCCAGAAAAGCATATATTGTAAGCATATGTCCTGCATCTAGACAACCATAATCCTTATTTCTCTAGTGAGAATCCCCTTTTCCTCCATGGAGAGATCCTACACCCCTGGAAGCATATTACTTCACTTGGGATCCCTTTGAGGTTGTGAGTCCGATATCACTCACCCTCGAAAAAAAATATAGAGAAGTATTGAAGATGTACTAGGAGACCACACTGCTGGCACACCCTTAGAGTCACTGGGAAACTAGACATGGTGTGACAAACTTTCCCACATTGGTAACAAAGAGATATTTTTCTCCCAATAGAAGCTACTTGGGTTGTACATTATGACTGGTAAACACTCTTTCCACTGCCCTATAGTGTCTTATACCACTTCCAATTCTATCCAAATGAAGAAAATTCACTTTCATCCATTAAAGGAACACCACTAAGACCTATCTTGTTATACAAATCATCTTCTATCATAGTTTACCTTTCAAGCATCTTGAAGAAGGATAGTAAATAGAGAATAATAAAAATATACATGATCTATGATGTCGATCCCATATCAAAACATAGATCCATAAAAAAAATCATTGGTGAGGATATCTAGAGGTACATTTAAAAAATTGTAAAATAGGGTGGTATACTCTATCACCGAATGATCCCCTTGTTTTAATTCAATAACTCATCGGACTTCATTTCCCTTAAGGTCTCCACATAGAACAACTAATTAAACGCCACCTTGAAAGTGTTTCATTTGAGATCCTCATGATACCCATCTAACACCATAGACTCCCATCACATTTTACATAGTCCTTATAGTATATACAAGTAAATTACCACATTAGAGTTCTCATGGGTCTTTATATACTCAAATATCCACTTGATATGATCCATCCATTACTCACCCTCATTAGGTCCTCTGTCACCACTGAACATCATTGGGTTATAGCTTGTAAACTCATGATCATGGTATACTATTTGTGCCTTCTCTAAAACATCCACTTGAACCAAGGATTGGATCACATGAATCAAAAAATCTAGTAAGTATGGATCATCAAGGAGAGTTTCCTATTGGATATTATACACAACACCATATCTATGCTTGGATGAGGTATTTCTAGGAGGAATTGTCTATAATTCCAAAAGAAGAAGATTAATAAAGCACAACTCAATCTCAAATAACAAATAAGTAATGAACAGAAACCCTCATCATGGGTATCAAAAAAGAATCCCAAGAATCACAAATAACTCAAAATAAAAAAGGAGAAAAAATACAACCATTTTCCACTATGCATGGTTTGAAAATAGTACGACAACCAAGCAATATCACTAGAGAAAGAACACTAGGATTAATGGGTTGTGAATTATTACTAAAAACCATTCACCTCATTTAAACCTCCCTATTTCAGCCAAAAAACTCAAAACAGGCCCCAGGATAACCCCAGGAGTCACCAATGATTGAGAAATACCTAAAAATATCATCCAAAAAACACATAGCCAGGATCAAATCATAATTACAATACCATACCACCCATGTATTCTCGAGGTTTGATATGAAGAAGAGCTATCTATGTACACCTCCATTCCAACCTCCAGAGTATTAACAGTCTTAGCTTCACTCTACCACTAAATCCCAAATAAAAAAAGCATTCAATACCATTTTGTAATGAACCAAAAAGGGTCGACCAATCCCAACACCCAATCCATAACATTACAAGGATTGAATCATGTTCTGAATCACCATGGGTTAACGGTAAGCATTGGGCATAACAAATAATCTATTGTGAATAGTTTCAACCATGGTAAACTATCATGACCCATTAATAAAACAGGATGGAGACACCAATATCATTAGAGTTAACAAAATAAAATACAACATCTAGTGTTTCTAATAAAGGTGATATGATACCATAAACCACAAGACACATCATAAACAAAACATTCCATATATACATTTAATCTCAAGTCAAAGATCAAAAATCAAATTAAAGGAACAAAAATAAAAAATACCAAAATCCAAAATTGAATCCATATAACCCAACTCCATGGAACTATGTCTCCTCCATAAAACACCAATCAATGGTAATCAATAAGAGCCACTAAAGAATACGGTGCCATTTCCTTTTCCTATGTCTTATAAAACAAATTATACACACACCCAAGAGAATATGTTTGGTGAGATTCCCAAATACCTATAGGTTACCACCATGAAACTATTTTAAGATTTTATCCATGCAAAAAAATAAACTAGTTTGAAATTTCATTTTCAAAACCAAAAAAATTTGAAAAAAAATCTACTTTTAACAAGCCTTTGAAATCAATTGGGTTTACATTAAAAAATTATGTTTTCCAAATCAACTTCTAACATGTCTCAAATAAAGAAAAAAGTCCAATTGAAAAAATAGGATCAACATATATCATAAGGAAAACTATTTTTGATCATAAACATAATCATATAACCATATAAATAGAAATGGGAATAATGAAGTCATAACACCAAACATTGAAGTAATAAAATGCATAAAATCATATAAATAAACCTGACATGAGTAAGTGAACCTATGGATCTAATCATAATGGTAAAATGAAGTGAGTTTAAATAATATATGATAGATGACTAAGACAAATAGAATTTGTCAAAGTCTTCCATGGCCCTAAATCCAATAAATCCCTTGGTATTCTAACCCTATAGATCTCACAGTCCCATGGAAACCAAAAAATAAGATCTCATGGTCTTCCTCTCTAATGGATCTCATGGACCCTTGGAAAATCCCTCACTCACACCCTAGTTAACCTTTATGATACTCCAAGACAACATATCCTCAAATAAGTTCCACATATGTAAAAGAAATTCAAAACCCAATTTTATAAACCAACATTACCAGTTTATATAAAAAAAATTAAAATGTAAAACCATTTCTAAAATAATTTTATAAATCCATTTTTAACTATGAAAAATCTTTGAGCCATTTCATCAAACACTTAGAGAACATACATGACTCTCCCATTTGGAAAACCAACATTAAACACACAATTTCTAAATAAAACCATGGAACACATCAAACATGATATACACATAAATTATAATTCACTTGGATTGAAATTAAACATACATAAACCAAAGTGAATTCATAATTTAAAGGAAAACCATGGAAAAAATCCTTAAATAGAGATATCTAACTCAAAATTGGTTTTAAACTCCACAATCATGACAATAACCACCCAGAATAAGTAGGAAAAGGTCTCACATGTCTATAAAACATGAGAGAAACCACACCCCCAATTTAAATCATACTTTTTTCGAACCCCAATAACTAGGATTTTATATATATGTGAAAATGGAAGAACAAAGATTGATAAGGAGGGGGGGAAGAGAATATCAAGAGTAAAGTAGCTTACCTCAATCCAAAATACCATGAATCTAAGGAGAAGACTACCAAAATGGAAGGTAAGAAACTTCCACATTCAGAAGATATGGTGACCATGATGGGAGACAAAAAATGAAGGTGAATGGGTATAAAAATCGAAAGGGTAAAATGGTAAATGACTAATTTTTTATGAGTTGGATATGGTCACATTGTTTTTCCACACTTTCAAGAAAACCATACGCCAATAGTGTGGGAGTTAATATCTATACAAAAATAGGAAAAAAAGTTTCCCCTTGGAAATTATATAGTTTGAAAGACCATGCTCAAACCATGAAGTTGCCCTCTATACCCATTTCATGGTTTGTTGCATGGTTAGATAAACCATGCACTAACCATGTGACTTGGTCTATATTTCTATTAAAATCCTATTTTCAACCCCAATAACCTATGAAATTAAAGAAATAAATAAAGTACAAATGAAACTCAAAATTATATGTACCAATTACTTGATGGGTTTTAAAATAATTATAGGTAAAACACTTAAGAGTTTGTCCTCTATCATGTGGGATATGTTTAGGTATATGGAAACCCCATCGAGATGAGTTTTGTGATACAGTTTGGCTGGGTATCACTACTCACTAATATGTATCTAAATGAAAAGTATTCCTTAGACATGTTACTTTTATCTGGCCTTCAAGCATAATATAGTTTGGAATTCCTTATACTAGTTCCTTGGATTCATATTTATAATTGATTTTGAATTCCATGGATGAGTTCCTAGTATTTATATAAAACTATTATTTGGATTAACTTAGGGAATTTTCATGGAATTAGTTATAGAGGATGAAAATCTCCCATGGTTTCCTTTGGGTGTGGTTTGTACATCCTAGGAAAAACTGCCAAGAATATGTAGTTTAACATGATAATACAGTCTGGGATTACTTTTATGAGTTATTTGATATCATATGGAAAAATAGTTTTTGATTTCATAGATGATTTACTTAGATTTGGATTTGTTTCTATTTAGATTTATGAGGATATTCTCTAGTTATTATACAATGGTCATGATACTATTCAATTTCATAGGGTCATCCCCAATATGAACTATCACTTGCAACTATTTATTGATTTAGCCATGGTCCTGGTTTTAGGTAGGTGTGATTTTATCACATTCTTAGAGACACCCCAACATTGGAAAAATTCAATATGAAATGTATTACTAGTATTGGGGTTGGACATGGACCCCATGTGTTGTTTCTTATGTTCAGAGATATCCCAAACTTTTCAAATAGGGTATATTGATGCGTATTTCATATTATATATCTGGGTGGGTACATTTCACAAGAACAATTGAAACTTATGTATATATTTCATGCTCATACACTTGATCTGAACAACACTTAGTATTTCTAGGGAATTTTGGATTTTCTACTGGGTTTTTGGACTTATCCCTACTCACATAAAATACATGGGTTTCTATGTTTTTGAAAGATCCTCTTGTTTTATTTTAGGAAATATGCATTTATTGGTGATGTAAACATGATACAGGTCTAATAGTTCATGGAGGTTGATGATTTTTTATGGAAGGTACGTGTGTTGGGATTAATGTTGTTATTGGTTAATTTTAGTTTTGTGAGCATATATCAACCAACTATTCTAAAGAATTTATTTACAGGATGTCTGAATATACATGTTGTTTATTTTAATAGGATGTATGGCCTATCGTTCCCCTTACTTGTTTTCTCTTTATATGATTCATATTATATATATACATGATAATATCACCTTGTTATGTTTAACACATCATATAGACAATTTAATGCTTTATATTATGCATTACATGGGCCCATGAGCTCCTAGATTTTTTCTATTGGTTCTTAAGATGTTTTTTATATGGACTGGTCATGATAGATCTCTGGTAGAATTGGGAAATAGCCTTGATAATTTATATCATATGGAATAATATCTCCATGAAAATTTTAGGCCCTTGATACTTGTCAGTTACCTTTGAAATATTGGGAGGTGCCCCTGAGGTCAAGTCACTTCACTAAGTGGGATCATTCAGGTGGTCTGGGTTAGTGGGAGGGGGGTGATAGGTAAAATCCCACATTCCCAATAAATCTTCAAATCATATTCAATAATTAGGATTGGGAAACTAATGCATCATTTTTTTATTGTATTTACTTTCATTCTCTATTTGTATTTCATATTCCCAGGGCCACTACCATCTTGAACCATTAAATAAGACATTTCAAAATTGAGAACCATGTACTTTTATATACATATTTTGAGTAATAAATCAGGGTTCTCACACAATTCAAATGATATCATGTATACTAAAAAATAATCCTTCAAAATTTATAGGAATCTCTTCACCTTATCCTGAAAGGTATGTGACCTAACTTTTAAAATTCACTGGATCATTGAAAATTTCAATTGACATGATACAATAGGTGAATATTCTATTAGGGTAGGTAAAAGATGCATTTTCTTGGTCATTTGGATACAATGGTGTTTGGTTATAACTATAGTATCTATATAATAAGTAATAAAACTCAGGTATAGTTAAGAATTTGAGAATTTGATCCCTGAAAAGTAATGGAAATTGATCCTTCATTATGGTTGAATTGAGCTTATGATATTTCCTTCTTTCTATCTATATCATGTTTTTTCGTATAGAAATCATCTCATTTTCATCATTATTTATCACATTAATGGATCCATTCTTTGGAATGACTTGTAATGGGTTCATCCATTTACTATCTATAGATAAAAAATATGATACATGAACCATGGAGATTAATAAATTATTTTATAGAAACATATTTCATTAGTGATCTGGGTTTATATTATTTTTTCCATTATGATTTACTTCCTTTCTCCAATATATATTTATATTTTCAAACATTTGGGTTAATTACTTTAAAGTAAAAAAAATACCCCAATTAAATTTAATATTTCTCTTTTGTCAAGTCCACATTAATAATAACCATTAGATAATCCTATTTTCTCAAAAATGAGTACCTTAATATAAAAATATGCAATATCAATTCCAACATTGGTGGCTTAATGATTGAATGGATCAAATCTAGGTTGGAATACCTTGAAGAGTTTTTCTTCACTGCATTGCTTCAACTTCTTCTTCATTCATGGAATATATTTTTTCATATTTATTTTTCTGCATCTCTTCAATAAGACATATCGTGTCTTCCTTTTCTTTTACTTGTAAGATAATGATGGATGGATTCTCCTTAATATAGAATATAGAATGATAGTCTTCCTACTCAGTCCTATACTTAACAATCATTGTGGGGTTGAATGTGAATTTATCATCACTAACTTGAAAAATAATCCTTCATTGATTGATATCAATTAATGATTTATTATTTTCTAGGAAGGTTCTTCCAAAAATAATTGGAAAATATCCTTTTTTTTCATCCTGTGAATCAAAAATTCAATGTGGAATATTAATTACTCCACCATGCCAAGAACATCTCCAATAATTCATTGGGGGTAATTTACTTATTTACCAGCAAGTTAAATTTCAAAGAACATTGGTTTTGGATGATCCAATCCAATCTTCTGATATATTCTTAGGGGAAATAGATTTACTCTTTCTCCCAAGTCACAATGTTCTTTTATAAATATGCATTAACCAATTATGGATGATATATAAACTCTTACTAGATATCAAATATTTAGAGGGATATTCTTTTGTACTATTTTTGAAAACTGTTAAATTAGATCAATAACTCCAAGATCATATAACTTCTTCTTATTTGGATATAAGACCCTTTCAAAACATAGCAAAAGATCATATTTTTGAAATGGATTTTGAAAAATGTATGTTGATGTAGAGTTTTTTGAAAATCTCTAACAACATATTATAGTATTTCTCCACTCTTCTATGCCTTATCTTCCATGGAAATGGAAGAGGGGGACCATAAGGTTGTAATTTTTTATACCCCTTCTTCTCTTATTATAATTTTTACATCCTTTTCACGATTATATTTTTCCTTTTTCTCATAAGCTTTCTCATTCTTTTTCTATTATTACTTCTATAATTTTTCCCACTTCCTCATTCTTTATTTTTTTTCTTTTTCCTCTATCTCTCATCTTCTATGAAATGTTAGAGCCTTCACCCCCTCCCTTGGTTTTGTCTCTGTATTATCTAGTAATGTATTTGATAATCTATCTGATAATGATCTAGCTATTTTCCCTGATTGATACTCGAGGTTTCAAAGAGTGGATTGTTGATTCATCAAATAATTCTATTGGGTTTTTTTGAAATTGATCTAACATCATAATGATCACATTAGTAATTTGCTGGAATGATTTTTCCAGAGATTAGGATGGTGGTTATGGATAGAATTGTTATGAAGGATTATTGGGTTGTTTTCAAGGGGTTATAAATAGTTAGAATTATCTAGGTTTTGTAATTGAGGTGAAAATATGGTCTAGCATTGGTTTTAGTTGAAAATATAGCAACCTTGCTATTGGTTCTAGCCCAGATATGGTTATTTATTGGGTTAAAATAGAATCCCTTGAATATAATAATTCTAGTTTTATTTGGGAGGGGGAGGGTTTTAATAGGGTATATGATTTCAATAAAATAGATGATTGTATTTTGAACCACCCATACACTATTTGTATGCATGATTTCCACCAAATATCTTGAAATATTGTGAAATGGGTGTGGATGATGGTTTTTATGGATGTTGTGGTCAAGTTGGTACCCCTATAAATTATATGTTTTGAAGTTTATTTATAAATCCTTCCCTTGGGAATCCAATAATGTAATTTACTCAACTTGATGGATTCCTATCCTCATTGGACACCCATAACATTTTAACAAACTATCTTTATGATCCATATCAATGAGAAGGTTTCCAGAAACTTATGGAATTTTCTTTACAAGTCCTCTGCTGATTGAATCACTAATCATTGCTTGATAAATAGGTTTTAAACAAAAAGAGAACATTCCCTTTTTAAGAAAAATGGGAATTTCATGATTTGGTAACTTCCTGAATATCTCACTGAATCTATACCTTGCTTCTAATATTGATTCTCTACTAATTTGGGAAATTTTTTAGATTTTTCTTCATAGATATCATGTTCATTCTCATGGAATGTATTTTTCTATGAATCACTTTTACAACTCATGACACATTTAGATGGATCCTACTGATTGAATATTTAACCAATCCTTTTCTTGATCTCGAAGTGAAAATGGAAACACACTCAACCGCATGACATACAAGTTTATTCTATTATTATTTAACATAATAAGCTCCATCTATTTATGTCACACCATTAGTTTAACATCATTATTCAAGTTTAACACTACCATCCCAAGTTAACTTTTTCTCTTCTAGGAATAAACCTTATAGACCCAATGTTTTTTAATATCTAACATTAATAATGGATGGACATTACCCTACATCGGGATGATACATCCATTATATGAATTGATAGGTAAAAAATTGGGATTGATATATGATTCATCATCAAATGACCTGATATGAACTCATATTAAACACAACAACAATTAATATTATCTCATCCATATCATCAAATTGAATGATCTCAACCCGTATTTAAAATAATATCAATTAACCATATCATTGACCAACAAAATATTAACCACAAACATATTGACATAGAATAAAATTTTCTCAAAAAACACGACTGACAAGATCTCATCCCACAATATTGGATGACAAGGTCTCATCCATGGAACTATTTAGAAAAATCCCAACCCACACTTATAACAACATTTATTGATATGGTGTCAATATATAGAATTAGGTGGAATAAGATTAATCCAAAACATTGAAATATAGTATTTGTCTATAACATTAGTCTTAGTTGGATTGATCTTAACCCAATATTATAAATTTTTTTATTGACATAGTCCCAACCTACAATATTAGAGTAAACATTATCAACCCATAATATTTAATGGTAATGTCTTAACCTATATAATTAGATCCACATTTGGATTGGTCGCAACCTATATCCATCAGACAGTTCTCACATATCAACCATTTTTATATAGGAATAATCAATAATGTTTCACAAAAACCCAAGAATACATTTCAACCATAATTTAGTTATCATTAAATCAAATACATTCATTTGGATTAGATGGTATAAATCTAAGCCTTATATTTTTTTAACATAATCATAGCTGGTCCATATCACAAAAAAACTGAAAATTTTATTTTTTTTCTACACATAAAGTCCCCAAACTATACACTAAATCCATGTTAATATAAATATTTTTTAGGAAGGCTCTTTAGTTAAACAAGGAAAATCATGTTTTAACTTTGTTCCACAAAATAAAATATGGTAAAACATGTCTCAAGGAATATTTATATGAAATTATGCATCTTTGGGTAAATGTTCACACACTAAAATGTCATACTTAATAAATAGAAATTTTAAATCATCAAAAAATGTCAATAAAGAACCAACAAAATCTTAGAAGCACCACTAAAATACTATATATTTTTCCACGATCCCCTTGGAACATTACATGTATTGCCACTATGATCCATTCTCCACCAAAAACCGGTTAATTTCATCTTTGTTAATGTTTATAGTTTTAGATAAGCCAAAATGAACTTTATTTCATTTGGATCATGGTGCATTGAGTCTAAACCATTTACCCATATTTAGATTTGAGAACCAATTTGGTTCCCATTAACATAGAAAGAAAAACCTTGATTTAATATCTTATAATCTAATGATTTTTATTTATATATCCATATTCACATAATCTAATAACAATGGTTATTTTTTCCCCATGATTGATCGATGATATAGATTTATCTAGCATGATGATCCATTTTGTGTCCCTTGATTTAACTTAATGTTTCCATATGGAATTACCACAATTTTACCTTATTTAATCATTACACTCTAGATAAGATGGTTGAATAATAATAATATTTCTCATTTGAATGGTATCATTTTCTTGAATCAGCATGATGAGGTTACTAATATCTCACTTACATCATTAATCATGCATGATGATACCCAAAATGAATCCTTTAGATATGTTTTTCCCCCTTATTTTTTTCAATAGTATATAAATTAGTGATTATCACCAAGAAGGGTATCACTAAAATGAGAGACATGATATTCACAAACAATAAGTTGAAATAATTTTGATTACCGAAAAATAAAATGTTATATAAAAAAACATGCAACATGTAATCTAAATGAAAATAGAGCTTACCCTTTAGGATATCATTCCATGACACAACTATCTATTTCTTTGTCAACTGGTCTCAAACATCATGGTACATCAACCATCAATAAGATAAATATTTAATCTGATCATCGGCATGTCAACACATGAGTACCCTTGTAAGTGTGATTATAAATTAATTTTTTATTCACTTAGGCTAACACATCCCTCTCCAAACCAACAAATTTGTATATAAAAAATCACATGATTGTTAAACAAGACACATCATATCAATCTAAATACACAGTGACACCTATACTATAACATTATCCCAAACCTCATCATATTAATAGTAATCCATATTAACCTATTAGAAATATGGGTTGGTAATGATGAAATTGAATTTCAAAGATGATTGTAGATGAATCCCACAGATCCATGCTATCGTGTTTCTCTCATTAAGAGTGGATTCTCTCCCACCAATCTAGTAGTGCAGTGGGTCGTTATCGAATATCTTTTGGATACAAATATAGATCACTACTATACACTTTTTCTTAGTAGATAGTAACCCTTAAAGAGACTTTTTAATCAAGAATAATGGAATGGACTATAATATTTTTCACTAACAATTTACTTTTGATTATTGTTGGAATACTTGAGAGAGATATCAATTTGATAGAGGGACCAAGAGTTGTGGGAATTTATATAATTTATTTTTTACAACCAATGAGGACTCTATTTTATAGGTATGGAGGTATCCAGTATGATAAGTAGTTCTATTTTATGGTAATGGTAGACACATATTTTTGAAAGAAATTACTTGTCCATATTTAATCTAGTCTCTCATCTTGAAACTGACCAAATAGGTGGGTCAGATCAAACCTATCTAGTGAATTGATATGTCCATTACATCATGATTGATTTGATTTGTGGTTGATATGATACATATTTATTGAACTAGGTTAATGCACTATGTGAACTTGTTTGGGACTGGGCTGAATTGGTATGACCATCCAAATAGAAGAAAAAATAAAGGCACCACTAAGAATATTGTACAATCTTAATGTGTGAACTATACCATGTTCCATGAAAGCACCACATTACATGATCATGAATTTCAATAAGTTGTTTCCTTCTCACCTTATCATTTTAAATCGCGTGAAAGTGTTTACCCTAATAAAAGAGACCCCAACCCATCCTAATTTTCAATATGAGATTTCAATGAATCACCCCATTTAAAAAAATATAAACCAATTAAAACATTTAAGAAAATGAAAATTATAAAAAAAAATTCTGATTTTAAAATATTTTAAAATAACCATTTTAAAATAACAAATCATAATCTATTGGAAATAATTTTCAAAACTGTAGGTATATCTCAAAATATAAATTTATATAGTAGATAAAAAATCCACAATTAAAAGATTAAAAGGTGGAAATTTCATTGAATATGTAACTATTATTATCAGTTGATTCACCATTCAATTGCATTATCAAATTGATTAGTTCTTCATCTACTATTAGACACCAATATGTCCATGTTTCACTTACAATTTTAAGAATGTTTCAAAGCTAAAATCCAGATCTCTTTGGCCAAACCCTACTATGGTGTTCACATAGATGAACCAAAATGTATCACCATATTTGAAAACATGGTTGAAATTCTTGGTTTATTAAGAGGTTCAAACTCACAAAATTTTTCTCATGGGCACTAAAAACCATTGTTATAGGATATAAAATAATTTTGACATTTCTTACACACATATGATATAATTTTATACATTGTACTTAGAAATGCAATTTTATTATATATTAATATGAGGCTGCATCATCGTTGGATTTTTTACAATGAATGTAAACCAATACCTAAAGAATTTTTTTACATTAACTCCATTGAATGTTCCTTTATTAGAGGATTTTTCAAACTTTTACTTGATTTATCCAAGTCCATAGATATGATATATTATTCAATCAACTTCCTCACATTACTTTTTTTGAGACCAGTATGAATCAATTATCTATTATAAGTATTGTCATATACCCTAGACATCATTACTAGTGTTTCACTATCTATAAAAATTATATACATTAGAATCAGCCACAGTAGAAGATATAATAAATGAGATATAGGTTATTATAATTCCTTTATAGTATATAATTAACTAAAAAACTCAGAATCCATAATGGAGTCTGTTATACAAGTCTGTTTCTTCAATATCTAAGTGATTACCCAACCATTAAATATAAATACCCAACCACTTATAGAAGAGTGGTTGAAGTTCCATTTTGTTTGTGTTTATATTTGGATTTAGTGTGTGAGGTTAAAGTTAAATTATGATTGTAAATGATTGTTGTTGGATTAGAATATCCCCCTAAAGAAGAAAATATGCTCTTCCTTTATTGGAAAAGTTTGTATCTAGTAGTTTTGACATCATATTATTATTGAAAAATTCTTCACTGAGAATTGAGTATAGTTCTATTGGGAAATAAACACTATCTCGTACATGACACATGGAATGATATAATTAAATTATGGGAGAGTGGAACAAAAATAATGATTGAATGTGTTGATCTTCATGGATGAACATAAAATTTGATGATGGAGAATCAATTATTTCTTCAATAGTTTGTAGAAGTGTGGATGTGATATTTTCTGAATATAAAATTTTAAAGTGTTGTTAAAGAAGATCGATATTAGCCTAAAATTGAAGATTTAAGACCAATTACATGGGATAATTCCATCATAGAGTACTAGCACTATTGACAGATGATATTAGTATTTAAAAAACTTTTGTGAAGGTTTTATAAGGGATGGAGTTATTCTACAAATTTCCTGGAGTCAATTGATGAAGGATGGAGATTTGGAGTTTTAGAAGTGTAAATTTTTTGTATGTCTTCCCAACACAGATATTCTTTAGGATCTAATGTAGGTGTCATCCTAATAAAATTAAATGTGTTTTAAACTCAATGTACATATGAATTTTCTATAGCGCACATCTGATGTTCAGTAGACCATAAATTTTGGAAAAGGTATCACAACGTATGTGTGATTTAAGGTGAATATAGGTGTCATTCTCAATCTATGTTTGTGTGTCTCATACTAAGAATTTGTGTGATTGAAGAATTATATGTGTCATTTTATTCTAATTTGTTTTCATCCTTATGAGTATATGTGTGATGTTTTCGGCATAGTTTTGATATGATTCATTGTAATTGTAATTTCAGACTTGGAAAACATCTGCGTTTCTAATAGATATGAAATTGGATTTCTAAATTTATAATCTGAAGAATGAGATTGAATAGGATGAATCAAGGACTATTCCTATTGGATTTAATAATCAAATAAACTAATAATAATGTTTGATCCATGTGTGATACAAATGTAAGAATGTGATCTCCATCTATAGAAAGGGAATATCAATGCAATAGGAAAAATAGAGTTTCCAGAATTCTATATTTATGATGAAATTAGAATATAATGATTCTATTGATGTGATTCCAATTTCTAAACATAATTAATCTATATTTATCCATTATATGTGATTAAAATTATATAAGTATCATCTAAAATGATACTTATTAGCCATATCATTCTCACAGTTTTCTCCCATAGGGAATCAAAACCTCTCGCTTGGGAAAAAAGTCCTCATATTAGGGAGGAGGTGTTAGCATTATTATATACTATAGGTGACCCTACACACACTCCAATAAGAGGCTCTCCACCTGATAACAACCATATAGTAGCAAGAATCTAGTTATGGATTCATCCAAAACAACAAATTTGATTGTCAAACAAACCAAAGGCTCAATAAACTGCCCCTCAACATTACCGAAGGGGCGTACGAACCTAGATTTTATACTAGGTACAGGTCATGTGACCATCCCCCAATGATCACATATTGACATAATAATTTCCACTTTGTTGATACCAACCTCATAGTTTTCACTAATCATGTATCTCACCCTCTCACTTTAGGAATATTTCTCATGTCAGGTAGGAGCTCACTACTTTATTATCATCCATTTGTGACACTCCCCATGATCTAATATTGGAATAACATCTTGTTAACAACCACACACTATAAAGAATCTAGTTAGGCCTTTTTCATAGACACCAAAGGATAGTGTTGAACAACAACATGATCAATAGTTATCCTTCATATTAGTTATTGAACTTGCACCAAAAAATAATTTCAATACTCTTGGTCTTCTACTAAAACCTTTGCAATAATTCATTGTTCCCTTTAGAAACATGAGTAATCTTGACCACATCCCATTATGTGTAACCTGGATTTCTTTTATACCTTATCAACATTAAAAAAACATATGAAATATTTGGTCTTATGATAGTCAAGACATACATAAGACACCCAATAACCCTTGGATATTCCAATTGAGAAACTGAATTGTTTAGATTTGGTGGAATCATTATTATAAAATCAAATGGGGTAGACACCAGTGAAAAAAATAAAATATTTAAATATAATTAAGACCTTTTAAACATAATGATATTAAGAAATAAAAATTAAATTATTATTCCAAACAATATTTATTCCAATATAACAATTTCTACACCTAAGTCTTTCATATCAAAAATTCAAGTTAAAATAAAATTAGCCTCTTTTACTTTACTCATATTAGTTCCAAATATTGACATGTCATCAATATATAAAAAAATAAAAATAAATTTTTTATTATTAAATATACTGTAAAAAAAATTGCATCTTGGTTAACTACAAATCCATTTGATAAAATTACATCATTAAATTTATTACATTATTTTGGAGCTTGTTTTAAATCATATAAGAACCAAAATAATTTTAAAACCATATTTAACATCAAGTTGATGAATTTAAAAACTATATATAGAATATAAGGAGAGAAGTAATATAATAAAATCAAAACTATCCACATGAGAATAGGTAAAAAAACCAATTCATTTCTTTTGATTAAACCACTTGGATACCAATCTAACTTTATATTTTTCAACTACACCATTGAATTTTATTTTTCTTTTATGTACTCACTTACAAAATATAAGTTGTAACCCATGAGGAAGATCAACTAGTTTCCAAGTATTATTCTTCTTTGTAGAGTCTATTTCATCATTTATAGATTAATTTTAAAGAGAATCATCATAAGGTTACATAACATTGAATGTTTATAAATTAGACTCTATGTTAAGAAAAATATGTTTTTGAAAAAATAATTTCATTAGACCATTTCAAAAATTACATATAGTAATCAAATATACATGTATTAAGTATATGAGTATGTTTACTTTTTGGAACCTCTATGACCATATCTTCTTGAGATATATAATTATTCAAGGAAGTTTTGTTAATTTTGATATACTTAGGTACATGGGTAAACCTTGATTCATCAGAGATAAAATATCTTGGTTTAATAAATGTATTAACAACTACTAGATTTTTATATTATATAACCATAAATATATTTTATTTTGAAAGATTGAAATATCCAATAAATTTTCAATTAATAAAATTGGTACCCAACTTTTTCCATTTATATTTAAGTACTCTTACATTTACATGAAAACCTCAAACCTATAAATAATTAAATTTTTATTTTATATGTTTCCATAGTTCATATAGAGTCATAAAATTCCATTTTATATGAACCTTGTTTAGAATGTGTCACAAAGGTAATAGTTCCTATACCTATTTTTTTTGAATGTTATGAGATATAAATCTTGGAATTAACTATTTATATTGATGTTATATACTTTATCTTATATACACCCTTATATTGTGGTGTATATGGACCCCGTTACTTCTTATATAATCCCTTAAGATTAAAAAATGGATTATAATATTCTATTCACCTTTCAGATATAAGGAAATTAATTATGATTCCACATTGATTTTCAATGGAATTTTAATAGATAAAAAACTTATATATAACTTCATATTAAGAATTTAAAATATAGACATGATAAAATATTGAATAACCATCAATGAATGTTAGAAAATAATAATTATTACCCATGAAATGTGTAACACTCCATGTGTTTTAAATTTCAAACTCCAAATTCTCTTTTGTATTAGTTTCCCAATAAATAAAAAATATGAGGTCACTTGATAGGTACAATTTTCAGGGAATATTTTTCTATATTGTATTAGAGTGGGTTAAAAAATTTATTTTCGAGGAAACCCCTTGGATATTGTGAAAAGAGGATGGAGACCCCCTCATCTGACCATGTGATTCATGATTCTTCCCCAGTCATCGCCCCTCATGTTGCTGTGACTTCTACCCCTTATATAGATTCAACAACACCCTCTTACACTATGTGAGCTTCCTTCCAACAACATTCCACATTGATATTTTCCATAGATAAATTATTTGACCTCCATTTCCATTTTATAGATATTTGGGATATCTTGTCTCAGCACCACACACCTAGGCCTTATGAGGATATCATGCACATTATCCTTAACATTAAGTGGATGAGACTCACACTCCCTCATTCATGACACAATCTTGGTAGTTATATTATCCCAAAATATTGCGCACGTGAGATATCCTAAGATGTGATTTAAGAATTCCCTATCCATGCATCCTTTTCTGGGGATGAATTTCACCGTATCCCTACCCTTCCGATGACGTGATATAGTCTCTATTAAGAAATAAACTCTTACATCCATGATCACCCTCATAAAGATCCACCTCAAGTCAGGATCATTTTTCTTGTTAGTTCGCACGAACTCTCTTTTTGAGTCACCTCAACCTAGGCCCATTCAGCTTTATAATTTACCTATTTCCTAGAAACATGAATCAACATCACCTTAAAAATTGATCGGACCTCCCTTAGACCTCTCTAGGACCACCTAAATGCTACCTAAATCTATATCAAGTATCATTATTACAATACCACCATTGATGATGACCATAATTTCCTAACTTTAGGTTTGAATGTTAAGAATCACATCACCCAACCTTTTGAGTCAGAAAGTTGACACTATTTTACTCGACCTTAATAGGTCTAAAATTTGTATTCCTTTTCACCTACCATTTTAGGTGTATATGTTGGTCATCATTTCCCAAAAGCTTCTGGTTCATCTATTCAGAATATGTTTCACTTTACCTTTTGGCTCCACTATATAGTCGTTGTTTAAATCAACCTTATAGGTCCTATAATTTGGGATTCATCACGCCTAACTATTTTGAGGGTGATCTTCATTCTTCATTTAATTAAACATCTTCACGCACCGATCATCATCAAAATGTTAATTTTTCAGTGGCCCAATTTTCTTCAAAAATATAAAATATTTTCCAATCATTTACATCATAAGGAGTTAACATAGATGAGGTTTGAGAAAAAATGGATGACACATATGATTTTGCTCTTTATTTTAGACCTTTTACGTATTCAATCTAGGAATGTACCTCTTTGGGGGTAGATTTAAAAGTATATATTTTATATTTTTATGTATCCATGTAAGATAAACCCATCATTAAAGGGATTATTAGAGTATTTTACATATTTAGATATTTAGGCTAGGTCTGAATGGGTTAACCTCATATAATGCGTTTTAAACTTCAAACTCACCCTTATTATTAAAATTTCAAATAATTTCTTATAATATATGTGACCTAAATTATTATTCCATATATCAATATACTCTATCATGTAAGTATAAAGAACATTTTTATTTAATTTGTGTAATCCATCTAATAAGTGAACCATTCCAACAAAAAACCCACCCTTTGAAAAAAAGTGTTATCTACAACAAATACATGTTTAAACCCATGATTTTTTAGAATGTTCCCTAAAACTACGTTTATAAGAACATAAATAACATAAAAAATCATTTAAATTGTAGATATATCATGGGGTAAACTATAGATTGACCACATCCTTACCATATATGTTAATTCTTACAGAGATCCTCATATAGAGAGACCTCCCAACACTAATTGATTCCATCCTTTTGAATATATATATTTTTTCAAACATGTCATGTATATGGAATCCCTCGTTTTTTACATAAATTTTAACTAAATGGTACAAACAGAGGATATTTTATATTTTAGTTTCTTAGAAATATAGTACATAATACATGAAAACAAAAAAAAATTAATTTAATACACTTTAAAGGATTATTCATAGGTCTATACTACATTATATTTACTATATCTCAAAAACCTAAGGATATACATCGAAGGAAATATGTGAGGATGAGGCTGTGTAAGGGAAATATTTTACATGCGATCATGAAGAATATAAATAAGAACACGAGTAATATAATTCTGTAATGTACAAGGGAACATGAGTAATATTATAAAAAACATGAATCATAACATGGAAATGTGGATACACCATTTAAATGATGCATTCATAAAAATATCACCAAGGTTTGTCTGCAAGGTGTACTAAATGAATATTTTCCAGGTTATTTACCACGGTATCATAAAATATATCATCTATAGTGATTAAATTATCTACCCAATGAATTGGAGTGCTATCAAGGAACACCCTTAACATTTCATAATTAATATGATCCAAATATATCATGATAAAAAATATCTTTAATAACCCATAGAGACTAAACAACAGGTTACATATCAAAATCATGACATTTCAAAAGTTCTTAAAGACATGATCGTCACGTCATTTTTAGCCCACAAAAAGGGAATGTGGGATTCTTATGTGAAAATAAAAAAAATTAAATCTATTTTAATACCCCTAGAAATGAGATATGATTGGTTATTTACAATAAGAAAATAAAAGAGAAATTCTTAAGTAGAGAGATAAATTTGAGGAGTAAATTCATCAGCATGACTGGTATAAAAAATGATTTTCGAAAAGGTTAAAATGAGGGAGTAAAATCTTCTCCCATTTATAAAACATATTTTCAAAGTAAGAGTATGATCAAAATTTTTATTAGAGAGCATAAACATAACATATAGAAGACATATACCAAAGAGGTTCTTGGAATGAAATGGAAAAAGGATAATCCCTTTGCCTTGAAGAGTTACTCCAAAATATTTAGGATTTGGACCTTTGGGGCCTGAGGGAACCTTGGGGGGACTACTTGGGAGAAAAAATACCAGAAATTCAGGATGGATTGATAGCGAGTTAATGGAAAATTAGAAATGGGTGGGTATTTAAAGCTAAAGTTGAGGATTTGTTTAATAATTTCAAAATACAGGCCTCGTAAATCTAGGTTGTGGAAAAAGAAAAACCATTGGATTACTCATGGTTCATTCCCATGGCTTCATAAATTTGGATCAAATTTTAATTTATTTTAAACCACAAGAATCGAGCACCATTTTTTATTACATATTTTATCATTTAAAATTTATGTTTCCCGAAAGTAATGTTTTTAAAATCAAAGCATCCATTTCAGAGTTTGGAAATTCACTTATAGGATTTGGAAATTGATTAAAATACATTAAAATAAATAATATTAATACAATAAAATATTTTTGGATCTTGATATTTATTAGAATTTATTAAATCATTATGAAATAATTTTTAATTCATTAAACATACCACAAACCCAAAACTATATTTTAACTATTCATGAAAAATAATGTATTTTAGAAAATTCCCATAAATTTACCATAACCAAGTTTATATATTAATATTTCAAATATTATTTTTATATTATCAAATAAATTCACTAAATATGATTATTATAACTTTTAGATATAAAAATCCTTATTTATTAAAAAATATTGGGTTGTAAGGCACAATCAAATTTCTTATCCATAAATATTTCCTAGGACAAAATAAAATTATTTTATCATTTATATTTAAATTAGAAATTTTTTACATAATATTTCATTAAAATCAATAATATTTAGAATACCTTAGTTTATTATAAAAATTTATATTTTTTTAGAAATCTACAAATTGTTTCTGAAAAATCAATTTATCAAATTCGTCTCAACTAGATATATATTTTATTAAGAAAACCTATTCATATAATGGGATTTCTGAAATAAATATTTTATATATTCAAAGTAATTACACATTAAGAAATTATTTCATGGACATGTAACCCCTTATAACACCTGCATAAAACCTAAGGGTAATGTCTGTGATAGTGATAGATTCATGGGGCGACTCGACTAACATCGACAGAGTGGTAATTTCTACTAACTTGAACTTTTCCTAGAGGAAATTTCACTATAGATTCACTTATCTATGCTCAGATTGGTCATATTCAAGGGATAACCCCAGTGATGCTAACCCCTCTAAAGTTATGATAAATTGGCTTCATATGGCATGACTATACTAGTTGAGGACATAACTTCTAATTTCTACATTAACTATCCTTTATAATTACTAATTATAAACACTAATTATAATGTTAAAATTAATACCATGGGGTATAGTTTCCAACTATTAAATGTTTTAGTGTTTATATAGACCAACATTCTTAAATTGGTCAAATACCACTTCATTATTTATTTCAATATTCACTACAATTCCTGCAATGGTTATATATTTTCACTTTCTAATATGTTGTTTGGTTTAATATTTTTTTTATGTAATTTTGGACATGGGGGTGATGAATCTAATTTATTAAAGTGATCTATATTTTACCATTTTGGATTTTGGATTTTTTATTTTTTATCTAATGGAAATGTTTTTCATTTAAATTGGATTATGAGATGAAAAACGTATTAATAATTATTATAGTGATATAGTTTTGTTTTGTGTAATATAATATAACACAAATTTTCCCAGGAAACAAATATCATTTTAAAAACTCAGGTCATTACATTCTTCCCCCATTTAGAAATTTTGTCCCCAATATTTCAACTCATTATCTCGGTTGATAAAAAGAAATGGTACTTCTGCTTTATTATTTTCTCCGGTTAGCATGTCACCTCTTCAAACTTTTGGTTCCTACAAAACACTTTAAAAATGTGGGTAGTCTTGATTCATAGAACATTGTCACTACAATCTTAGATATCTACCATATACTCTTTATAATAGAGGTCATGTTCAAATTGTATCACCTTTGAATTCAATACATGTGAGGGATCGGGTGTGTACTTCCTCAAGAGAGATATGAGGATTACATCATGAACATGAGCTATATTTGGAGGAAGTGTTAGATGATAGGCCAATGATCCTATGTGATCAAGGTTTTCATAGAGGCCAATGTACCTAGGGCTAATATTGCCTTTCTTACAAAATCACATGACTCTCTTCCATGGGGATATTCAAAGGACAACTTTTCCACCAACATCAAACTCTATGTACCTTCGATGGTTGTTAGCATAACTACTACACCAAATTTGAGCATACTTTATATATTTTTCGATGGCATGAACCCTTTTTCATCTTTTTTACAAGATTAGTCCCATGTATCATTCTCTCACCAACTTCATCCCATCATGTAGGAGTTTAACATCACTTCCCATATAAAGCTTCATATTATTCCATTTGAATATTTTATTGGAAGTTATTGTTGTATGAGAACTCAAATAATTGGAGGTATTGATCGCATACACCTTAAAATTACATTGAGCATGTTCTTAGAATGACCTTGAGTGTCTGAATAGTCCTTTCAAAATGACCATCAGTTTGGGGGTGATTGGTCGTATTAAAAATCTATTCAGTATTCAGAGAATGTTGAAGACTTATCCAATATTTAGATGTGAACCATGGATCATGATCATAAATGATAAAAACTAGATCCCAATGCATCCTCGTCATTCTAGTTATGTTAATCATTGAAAGTTGGTCAAGAGATAAATACTCTTCAATTGCAATAAAATGGGTAGTCTTTGTGTGTTAGTCCACTAAAACCCATATCACATTATTTCCTTTGGATGTTGTTGGGAGGCCAGTAAAAGATTCCATTGTGATATTATCCCACTTCAATGTTGGTATGGGTTGTGGTTGAAATACCTTTTTAGGAAGTTATCACTTATTCTTCACTTGTTAACACACCAAGCACCTTGTCGTATAGTCAGATATCTCCCTTTCATATTATCCCACAAATAGTGATCACGATGACCCGAATAAATTTTAGTTCTTCCTGGATGTATAGAGAATGTACTGCTATGAGATTCATCTATAATTTATCTCATTATCTACAAAATAGATTGAATACATAGACTTGTATGAAATTTATGTACACCTTGTTGATCAATATTAAACTCAGGATGTTTCCCATTCTTCACGTCCTCTATCTTCTTTTGTAAAAAAGGATCTTATCTTTGAGATTTCTTGATATACTCTAGTAACGACGGTTGTGAAATCATTTTGGATAGTATTGATGATTTCCCTTCCATCATGATTTCCATTTACAACCATAAAAGTTCCTCGATTAATGTCTCTTCTTGAATTCTCATCATTTCCAACAAAATAGGGTCTTTCCTACTTAAAGCATCAGTGATTTTTTTCTCTTCCAGGGTGAAAATGAATTTAATCATCACAGACTTTAATATGTTCCAACCATCTTCTTTGTCTCATGTTCAATTCATTTTGTGTGAAAATATACTTAAATCTTTATTGGTATATATATATATATTACATTTATCCCCATAAAGATAGTGCCTCCATATTATTAGAGAAATGATAACAACAACATACTCCATGTCACGCGTAGGATAATTATTCTCAAGATGTTTTAACTATCGATATCCATAAGCAATCACCTTATTATTTTTCATGAGGACACACCAAATCCCATTAATAATTTCATCATTAAAAATTACAAATCTTTATCCAATAGAGGGTAGAGATAACAAAGATTCAATAAACAATCTCTTCTTCAGTTCTTAGAAACATTCTTCACACTCCTTTTTACAGAAGAGCATATAACATTTTCGATTTAACTTGGATAGTGTATTAGAAAGGCATGAAACGTTTTTAAAAAACCTATTATAATATCCTGATAAACCAAAGAAACTATGAATCTCAGTTATTATTTTAGGATAATTCACTCCTCTACAACCTTTGTCTTGTAAGGGTCAACTGAGATTCCTTCATTGGTTACAATGCTCCCAAAGAAAGGAATTTATCATAACAAAAATTCACCTTTTATGAATTTTCCAAATATATTTTCCTTCCTAAAAGTTTTAAATATAGCCCTTGGATGATCCTTATTCACCTAATTACTTTTAAAATATATCAGAATATCATCAATAAAAACAACCACAAATATATCAAGGTAGTCCTTAAAGACTATATTCATTAGATCTATAAATATTGTTGGTGTATTAGTCAATCCAAAGGGAAAAATAACAAACTCATAGTTCTCATACCTTGATCAAAAGGAATTCTTTGGAATATCTTCTTTATTCACTTTCTATTGATGATAACCAGATCAAAGATCAATCTTGGAGAAGAAGTGAGCCCCATGAAGCTGTTCAAATAAATAATCAATTCTTGGTAGAGGGTACATGTTCTTCACTGTGATCCCATTATGTTATCTATAATAAATTCGTATCTTAATTGATCCATTCTTCTACTTCATAAATAGAATAGGTTATCCCCAAGGAGAAACACTTGGTCAGATAAATACCTTCTCTAAAAGTTCTTGAAATTGTTTCCTTAATTCCACTATATCCACATTTTCTATTCTATATAGGGTATTTTATATCATTTTTGATCTAGGTATGAGTCAATGGAGAACTCAACCTCTCTTTCTGGGTGATTTATATGTAACCCATCATGAAATACATAATTTTATTCTAGAACTATGGGGATATTATTTATCTTTATATTTCTATTTTATTATCCCTCTTCACCAATCATCTCCATAAAAAAGTATATGAGAGGTTTTTCTCGACAAAGATCTGGACATGATATCTCCCATTTAAAAATAACTTTCGGTTTTCAATTCTGGAATACTAAGATTTAATCTAATATGCATTTGATTATAGAATTATACTTAGAGATTCTCTCCATCCATAGTATAATGTCAAATTCCACCATGGGAATGACTACTATATTTGTGATGAGATTGTACTCTCCAAAGTCAATACTAGAGTTTCTGTACACTGTTGATACATGGATAATCACCATAGAAATATTGAATGATAAATATAATTCTATAAGATCAGCGATCGATTCCATATTCTTTTCAAACATGGAATAAATAAATTAATACATAGATACATAATCAAACAAAGTACATTCTAGGTTTGATAGAGTAATGAGAGTACGTACAACCACATAATTTGAATCTTTTACTTCATCCATCATGATCGATAATTACTTACCTTCCTCCATTGAAATTTAATAAGGTTTATGGGGATTTATCAATGTTATATTCTAATTTTTTCATTGATTGGAAAAGTACCCATGCTTTCCACAAATGAAGAATTTAACTTTAGGGGGGCTACAACTTCTTCCCATTTTCATTAGTGTTGAGAAGTTGAGGCTTCACCTCATCATGATATTTACAAGCCATATGGACATCTCTCAAACACATGTATCATTTTCCAGTACCATTAAATTTGTATCATGACTGATTCTTTTTATATTTGTTCCCATGGGATGTTTCACATTCTTTCCTCCTCTTTTACAATCAAATTTCCTCCCCGAGTTTGGATCCATAAATCTCTTATTTTCATTTGACCTATATGACCGTTTAACTTCTCCAAACTATAATTGAACCTTTATACCACTCCACACTATCTATTTCTACCTTTAAAATTAATGATTTTCTAAATTCCTTCGTATATGGGGTCTTAGTCCACTAATGAATCTATCAAACTTTCCCTTTAATTACATAAAATATCCAAAGGTGTATGAAGAACGTCTCCTAAATTTCATCTCATATGTTCCGACTAATTAATTTTCCTTCTAAATCATCTCAATTAATCCCTTCTCCATTTTTGTTCACATCAAACATAGAAAATATTTATTTGAAAATATTAACCTAAACTCTTCCTACTCCAAATAAACAATATCCATTATTGGATTCATTTTTTTAATTAGTTTCACCACTGACCAAATTATCCTTATATATGTTATAGTTATAGGGTTAATTTCTATTTCTCTTAAGAGAGGAGTAAAAAAAATATTTTCTATATACCTAACCCATTTTTTAGTAATCAATGGGTTGGTAGATCCACTAAAAGATGGGGGTTTTTGAAGCATTAAGGACTCAACAACATGTTTTTCCATTCTTGGTGGATATGGTCTCTCTAATTGATTAATTGTTTCATTCATAAATTGATATAGTTTATTCATAATTCTTAGGATGTTTTCCATTCTAGATTCGATCAGAGGGTCATCAGGTCATCATCCATTTCACTCATTATTTATGCATTTCCTCCTATTTCCCACCATTTTTCAAAAATAAGAAAACCATAGTAAGATATGTGTTTATTTTAATAATCAAATAATTCGTAAAGGAATTGTATGTCTTAAAACAGAATATATAAATATTTTTTATTTAAAAATGATTAATTTTTCTATATATCCTTCAAAATGGTTCATAAAAAGCTTGTGATTAACCAAACATATCCCTTAGGAGTATAAAACATGAAGTGAAGAAAAGAAAACTTTCATGAACCAGTTTCAGAATGATTCTATCTCAATACAATGTTTTCGGGTGTTACCCATAGATATATCTGTTCCAAATCCACATCCACTTGTTCGTATCCAGACAAGGACGTATTTTCTCAGAAAAAACTTAATCAATACTTCAACAAAAAACAAGGATGTGTTCCTATATTTTACCATTTATATAGGTTTCATACTATAGATTTATATTCCAAATTTCCTCAAATAAATAAACTATCTTTTCATACCAACTATGACATCCCACACTTTTATTACTTGACTTTTAATTACATGGTATAAATAGAGGATATTTTAATGTTCAGTTTATGGAAAATAAGGTAAATAATGCATGAAAACATAAAAAATAATTATAATACACTAGAAATAATTCTTCTTGGGTTTATCCTATGTAATATTTACTGCATCTCAAAACCTGGGGACATACATATACTGAAAGGGGTGATCATGAGGCCCTGTAAGGGAAATAATTTACGTGTGATCATGAGGAATATCAATAAGAACATGATGAATTCCATTATTGAATGAAAAAGAGAATATGAGGATATCATAATAAAAATAAAATGAACTATAACATGGAAATTTGGGTACATATTTTAAATAATACATTCATAATTATATTAATAAGGTTTGTCACCAAGGTTTCATAAATGAAACTTACAAGGGTTATTGACCAAGGAATCATAATACATGTCATCTATAGAGATTAAATAATTTACCTGATTCATTAGATCACTATCAGGGTATACCATTAATATGTATTAATTAATTTGATACACATAGATATTAATTAAATATTTTATTGATAACCCTTTTTGAATAAAAAAAATAGTCTCTTATCCAAATCATGGCATTTTAAAAGGGCTCAAAGACATGATTATCATGTCATTTTTTACCCATGAAAATGTAATTTGGGTTTATTATGTGAAAATAAATCAAAAAAATAAATAATTTTTACACATAGGTGAATAATCCAATAAAATAAATAGTTTTGGTTATTAATAAAATTAAAATATAAAATAATTTCTTAAGTAGAGAGATAAATTTGAGGGGTAAATTCTGCAGCTTGACAGGTATAAAACATGGTTTTAGAGAAGGGTAAAATGAGGTGGGAAAAAGGTCTCCCACTGATAAAAAATAATTTGGAAGTAATTTTATGATAAAAATATTAACAAAATAGAGTAACCATAACATTTAAAAGACTAATACAAAAATTGGTTCTTGAATTGAAGGGAAAAGAAGGAAAATTCATATACCTTGAAGAGTTACTGCTAAATCATGAGGTTTGGGACCTTGGGAGCTTTAGGGAACCTTGGGAGGGCTCCTTAGGTGGAAAAATTAACTTAAATTCATGGATGATGGATTTATAGTGAATGTAAATAGATAAATGAGTGGGTATTTATAGAAAATTTGGAGGATTTGTTTAATAATTTCATAATTTATTCCTTGGAAATCTAGGTTCTGGAAAATAAAAAACCCTTGGATTACTAATAGTTTTGACCATGATTTTGGACATATAGGGCAAATTTTAAGTTATTTTAACACATAATAATTCAGCATCATTTTTTATTACTTCTTTTATGGTGTAAAATTATGGTTTCCATAAATTTATGTTTTTATAATCAGAGCTTCCATTTTAGAATTTGGAAAGTTAGTTATAGGATTTGGAAATTGATTAAAATCCATTAAAATAATTTATAATAATAAAAAAAATTAGGTCATGTGTTGTAGATAATTAAATATTAAATCATTGTTACATAATTATGAAGTCATTAAACATATCGAAAACCCAAAAATGTATTTTTACTATTCATGAAAACTTTTAAGTATTCGAGAAAATTTTAATAAATTCACCCTAACCTAATTTTTCTGAAATTATTTTAAATATGATGTTTATTTTATACTAATAATTATATAAATATGATAATTTTTACTTTTAAATATTAAAATATCTATTTATAAAAAAATTGAGGGTTCTATTATATATTCAAATTTCTAACATTAAAAAATTTCCTATAACATAATAAAATTATTTAATCATTTATATTTAAATATGATATTTTTAACTTAATATTTAATTTAAATAAATATTATTTATAATAAATTATTTTGTTATAAAAATTTATATCTTTTCTAAAAAGTACAATTGGAATCTAAAAAAATCAATTTATCAAATTCATCTCAATTAAACATATATTTTATTAAGAAAGACTATTCTTAAATTTAATTGATGCAATAAAAATATTTATTTATACAAAGGAATTAAACTTTATGTAACTATGTATTGGACACATAACCCCTTATAACACAAGTGTACAACTTAAGGGTACGGTTTGTGA
Organism: Viscum album; assembly: GCA_963277665.1. Classification (NCBI taxonomy): domain Eukaryota; kingdom Viridiplantae; phylum Streptophyta; class Magnoliopsida; order Santalales; family Viscaceae; genus Viscum; species Viscum album. Next base: position 494,527,825 of record OY728148.1, on the reverse strand, counting down.
TGGTGATAGATTCATAGGGTGACTCGGATAACATCGATCAAGTGGTAATTTACAATAACTTGAACTTCTCCCATAGGTAATTTCATATTAGCTTCACTTGTTGAAGCTTATATTCATTTAGGTCAAGGGATAACCCAATAATGCTACCACCCTCCCATGTTTTGAGAAATGAATTTTATATGGCATGCCTCTACTAGTTGAGGCCATCTCTTATCCTTTTTGAATTAATTATCCTTTATCATTACTAATTATAATGACTAATTATTAGAAAAAAATTATTACCAATGGGTATAGTTCCCATTGATCAAATTTTCTAATGGTTATACTGACCAATGGTTCTAAAGTGGTCAAATACCAATTTATTATTTCCTGTAATATTTACTACAATTCCTTCCAAGGTTATATATTTTCATTTTCTAATATTTTGGTTGGAATAATAATATTTTTTCTTATTTATGAAGTTTTTTCTATAGGGGTGACGATTTTAACTGATTAGAGTGATACATATTTTCCCATTTTAGATTTTCTATTTTATATTTTTTTATCCAGATTTAATGTCTTTCACTTAAATATTTTTCTTTGATGAGCAATGTATTGATCATAATTAAAGATATATGGTTTTATTGGGTGTAATATGATTTAACACACATTTTCATAGGAAAAATATCACTTTAAAAATATAAAAAATTACCGAGTAAAAACATAATAAATCCAGTAAGAAGAGATACCCTCAATCTTATTATCTTTGGAGTGTTTTTTTATATTTCTTCTTATAAAGATGATCATACCACTTAAATTTTCCCGACATGGTATATAAGTATCATTCCATTTTCTTATTCTTGAATAATAAATTTCATTTTGAAGGATAGATTGGATGTTTTTTACCATTTCAGGACCTAGATAGACCAACTAACTCTTCCTTGAGGGTTTTTTATTTATAATCCATAGGCTCATTTAGACTTCTTATGCATTACTTATTCCTAATTAATTTTTAGTAAGTAAAACAATTCATTATGGAAATATCTCAATTTTTCTTTTGACAATTCTTAAGATTATTCTATGAATGGGGGAGTTTATCAATTATGAGTGTGGCATTGATGAAATCATTTTTGTTTATATATTTGTATTTTAGATATAAATATATATTGAATTATGAAAAATTTTCATATGATAAATATATTATCTACCATATTGTCTGAAATATACATTCTTACTAGAAATATCAAACATTCCATATCCTCAAATATTCCCAAATTTCCTTTATGTTTAGAAGATATTGATTTGTGTAAATGGGGTCAACCAAAAAATATGTTTAGAATGTTTTCTAGAAACATTTGATCTGTGTTATCCCATTTTTTCCCCATTTGGTAGACTCAAATAATCTCTTCTTCAAATATAAGGGAATTTTGAGTTGAGGGTACAACATCACTTTAAGAGTTAAAAGTAGTAAGTGTATCATCTTTTTCCACCTCTTGAAATGGTTTCCATAAAATTTATATAGCTTAATCATGTCTTTGAGTGTACAAATATCCTTGTTTTTGGGAATCTAATCTTAATATTGTTAGATATATAGGAGAGTATTGATGGTAAGGAATTGCATGGTTGATAGTAGATGGATCCTGTTGATGTATATTACAATGACACACTCCTTAAGATTGGATTCATCCTCTCCAAACAAGTAGTGAAATTGGTTAAAAATGAATCATATTTAGGATTCAGTAGTGACTCATTACCCTATAATTTTACATAATGGAGAGTAAACATTAAGGATCCTTTGGAATACAAAGATTAATGGAAATGGATTTGTTTTTGTTCACTATAAAAGTGACTTTGATGTTCATGGAAGACATGCAAGGAATAAAAAATTGTGATAGGTACTAGGAGTGCTTGGAATGGATTTAATTTATTTTTCTATCCAATGGGATAAACTATAAAAACCCTTTGTACTAGTAGAGACATATTTTGTAAAGTCATGAGTTATCAGGATTTAATCCTATTTTCTTAATCAAACCAAATAAAATAAATAGCCTAGATCACACCAAACCAATTAATATATGTGTCTACTAGATTTCATATGATCATATATATGGTCTGAGTCATAGCCATTCCGGGAACTTGTTCAGCTCACATGGCATACCCATTTGGTTTTGAGACCAAAATAGTATAAACAATTAATACATTAGAAACACTAAGGTGCATCGAATCACTAATATAGCATGTGAAGTGTAAAGTGTTCCATAAAAGCCTCAAATTTTGATAATGTTCTACAATGTAACCCACATTATTTTCCCACTTTATTATTTTCAATCATAATAAAAGTGTTACCCCTAATTAACGGGACCCCAATTCATCAAACTTTTTAGTGTGGGATTCCAACTTTCCATCCCTATTAAAAAAATAAAAACAATTTTAAAAACATTAAAAGTACAACGTCACCTAGATCATAATATCAATAAAATATTAGTTTTACCCAAAATATTTCCCGTAACTAGAAACCCATATTTGAATTCAAATTTTTATTTCACACATTCATTATATATTCCATTCATGATTTCAACATAACTAATTAAGTAGACCAATTTTTAAGACTTGTATGAGTCTATTATGACCAGAAGATAGTGAAATACTTGTAAAAACTCTTCAAGGTCATATGAGAGTGAAACACATTGTTGTACTGGATGATAGATCAATTTTTTTGTGAATCAAGATTCCTAATTAAAATAAGGATTTTAAAAAGTAATTAAAATTTAGAAACTTCTCATTTTAAAAAACACATTGACTAATAAAAAAATGTTTAATATTATTTTGATATTTTATAAACACTTTTTCAAAGAACTGATAAAATATAAACTATATTTTGTAAATAAATACAATAATATTTGATAAATATTTACTCACACTACTAAATGGAGTACTTAGGACCAGGAAATCCCTATAATACATGAGGTATCCTTGGAAATGACTAGGGAATAATGGAGGATATACCAGGGAAATGTATAAATGAATAGAACCCCGACCCCAAACCTTTACAGGTGTCTACGAACCACCCCTAAACTGAATTTTATTATTTTAATTACTTGGATTATGAATTTTAAAATTCCATATGACCATAGTTTCAAAAATTAATTTCAACACCAGTGAATATTAATTATCAATGTAAAAAACAATTTAAACAATAACAATAAAAATTATGAAAATATATTTGATAAAAAAATTAAACAATTTTCTATTAATATACGTTTTTAACATATTCACAACCAATTAAATACACAAATAAATTAAAATACAAAATAAATAAGACAATGTAAATTTATCAGAGAAAATGATGTTTCACACTCAGTGAGTCTAACCAAATAAAAATTTGAGTTTTAATTGTTGTCCATGATAAAAAATATATACTAGGAGATGATAAAAAATAAGATTCATATGAGGTACATTATATATATTAGATTATAAATATATCGAGAACATAATATGTATCATAAAACATATAGGCAGAGAACTTATAACACCCTAAGACTTTATGAGATAGATTATTTTTAATTTCGTTGATGTCTTAAGTTGTACATTACACCAATATTAGATTGCACTATAAAAAACACTCTATTAGCTTGTAGTATACACAACACTATTCCTGGCTTGTGTTACATGCAAGAGAAACCTTCCTCGATAGCTGGCGTTGTACGCGATACCGAGTTTCATAAACAACGATATATTATTAAAACATTATTATTTAATAGGACAAAAACTATTCGTTATAAATATTATTAACCACATTTTGAATTTTATATGAAATTATAATTCATCTGACACATTCTATAGAACATGATATGATACCAAAAGCAATTTTTCGGATAAAAGAAGTATTTTTAAAAAAATGTTGTTTTACCGCCTTTTGAGGGAGAACCATTTTAAATATATTTTTTGACATATTTATATGATCTATTTGACAAAATAAACTTCTTATTTATAATCATAACATCAAAAATTTCTTTGGATAAATCTTTGGTAATTTTCTGATAAAGTTCATTTTGTAATGAATAGTTAGAAATACTGCATTTTATGTCAAGAAGGTCTTTGAATATAATTTATTTATATAGTATGACTATAATTTTAATTGGTTTTAAAGTGTAATTGGATTAAATTTTTATCATTTAATATTATTTTTGTCATTGGAAGAAATTTCACTTTTAAATTGGACAAAAAACATGTCAATCTTTTGATATTTATTACGTCATAAAACTCGCTTTTTGGTTTTGACAACAACAATTAATTTTAAATTAATTACTGTAACTTCTTTGTTTTTATTTTGGAAAAATGGAATCAATAGTTGAAATCATAGGGTATTCATTTTGTGAATAGATACATTTTATTTTTGGACATTATGAACAATTACATTAGTAATTTTTTTATTTACCATGGTTAAAGGGTAAATCTGGTAAAAAAGGGTAAAAAAATAATACTATAATAATATTAAACTACCCTAACACTTGTCCTAATCTTATTGGATGAGATTTTTCCAACCATAGAAATGTCTGGGTCGATTTTGGGACCCCATGGAGCCACATGGATGTGAAAATTACATTTTATATGAATTAATTTAATGAAATGATAAATATAACATAAAAATGTATCTTTCTATAAAATAATTTTTATATGGGTATATATAATTTATCTATTTGATTATAAATATTTATTATAAAAATAATAATATTTTCTGCATCATTATATTTTATTTATAAATTTTAGATATTAAATTAAAAAATTTAATAATGACACAATGATGATGGAGTGATTACTTCATTAATAAATGATTCAAATAAATGATATTATAAATGTTAAAATAAATGTAATATGGTAATTTTGATGTCATCCAAAAATTTTATGGATAATATTTATATATTATCTTTGAGTTAATTCATTAGGTTTTAAGGAATCAGGTTGTTATGAATTTTTAAAAAGTCAAGTACGAATAGTCTCCAAAATTGACATAATTCATAACATAAAACATAAAATAGTATATTAGATAATATTAAATTCCTAAAAATCTAATATTCATACAAATGGTTAATAGAAGTCCAAAGTATTCATAAATAACTTTTTTTGGGACTTTTGGAATTATATGGTAGTTACATTAACCCACAATGTCTAAATAACATGACATCACGGTAAGATTAAAAAGTGTAAAATAAGGGTTAAACCAGATAGATAAAGATAACAAAATATTAAAAACATGTCTAAAAATTATTAGATAATGGTTATTTGAACTAAAATCATCATATATTAGAATAAAATAAGTTTTGGACCATTTTTAATTGATATTGAATTTATAATAAATTGATATTTTGAGAGTTTCCTAAAGTGACCCTCTCCTCTCATATAAAAGGGCACCTCCTCCCTCTCCTTGTCACTCCATTTTGAGCCTTCATGCTCCGAAAACCCCAAATAATTTATCTTTGAAACTTCTTGAGTAAAATTATATAGGTTCTGGTCCTCTCAAAATTCTAACTATAGTACCCCAAGAGGAAATATAATGGAGAGACATCAAGGAAGAGGTAATCTCTTCTACCGATTCATTCTAATTTCTTTCTTTTTATACTTCCCCTTCATTAGTTGTTTAATTATTAAGTAATAAAATCACTATAAATAATATAATTATTTCTTATTATAAATATGAAGAAACCATATTTCACCTTTTATCCATCCTAAAAAATTGAAATCACCGCACATTCGTACATACAGCTTACTGTCTCCACGTCGTGGTGTAATCTATTTTTCACAACCACATTAGATGGATGGTTATAATGGTGGAAATAATAACTATTTATTACTATTAGAGCATGATATTAATTTTTAGATATGTTACACCATCCAATTCAATACCATTGAATTATTATGAGAACGATATCATCGCTCGTGCGTACGTACAACTTACCGTCTCCACAACGTGATGAGATTAATTCTACACATTAACCATTCGAAAATGATTATAAAGTATATATAATAAATAATCATGAATAATATGACATAATAATTCTACTAGATTTATCTATATATATATATATATATTTCATTTACTTACTTCCATTCAATTCAATAAGTATACTAAAATAGCGTTCATACATATGTATGGCCTATCGTCTCCAGGAATGGTATAATCCATTTAATTTATCCATCTATTATATATATATATTTATATACTGAATATAAATTATATATGAATAATGTTTTACATTATAGAAGTATGTAAATCATGATCTATCTAATAATATTATGAATAACAAGTCCAAACACGTACGATAAATAAAATGATTATTACACAAATAGTTGCTTTAACATTTTATTGACAAATAAACAGGAAATATAAATTCATAAGTAAATCATATATGATATCATAAATATTAATATGGTTCTGTTACAAGTTAATAATTTTTTTAAACCGACTATACAAATGTTTCATATAGATACAAAAGAAATTGATCCTAAGGTAAGGGATAATTTTTGCAATCTCATTTTTATCTGAGATTGTTTGTATGTAAGTATTTACTGGGGATATATTTTTAATCCTAGTCTATGTTTTCTTAAAATGTTTTCACAAAATGTTTATTATTATTATATGTATTTATAATTTCATTTTTACCCATTTATAATTTTACTACATGGTTTGGAAGGTATATTCTTTGCATTTACCATACGGGGCACTTTTTGACTTTTCTGAAAAAAGTATGGGGAGAATGTTTTTTAACTTATACGACATGAATGTATTTTTACAGTTTAATCATGTCTTATTTAGATGAATCTTCCTATAAACGTTTTAAAATTTATTTTAAACTAAATTATTTTCTTTTGAAACTTCGTGGACTTTTTAGAAGGTAAAACATTTTTGATGAAGAATGGATTTTTTATCAGGAATTAAGTTCATGTGTTTTATCAAAATTCTTTCCCATCTAAGATGACATAGAGTTATGTTGATATCCCTATTATTACATTTATTTTATTGGGTTTATGATGGAATTATGAAATCCATTTATCTTGTATGGATTATGCTATGATGGATTTATGGTTTATAAACCCATTTTATTTCCTGGGTTATGCTATGGTGAATGTTTTTATGTTTTTGTGGAACAAGTAAGAATGATTTCATTATGAGATAGGTGGGACCTATATCTCCATAGAATGATTTGGTTAATGATTTATATCTTATGAGATAAACATGACTGTAATGGTAAGAAAATCTCGTTTAGTAATACATGGATGGAATGGCAAGTAAACCTGGTTCAGTAATTCACTTTTTCCACTATGATGGTCTTGGAAACAATGCCTTGCCTACAATTGAAATCATATTATTTGATTACTAGTTTTCCACAATGACATGTTTTGTGCCAATGATATTCTATCATGGTTAATGTTCCTCTATTATCTATGTCTAACGTACTTCCAAGATTTATTTCATGACTCAATATTATATTGTTTAAACATTATGTGCATGTATTTATATCTAAATGTTTATGTTTTGCTTTATATTTTCCATGTTTACCTTTACTGAGAATTTGAGCCCACCCTTTTTGTGTTTTATTTTTCCTAGGATATAACGAAAGGTTTTTGGTAGGAAAACAAATGGGGAAGATCTTTATGGGAAATTTAGAATATATTTCCCCATGTTAGAAGATGATGTTTGAAGTATCCAAAGACACTAAACTAATAGGGTATTTGGGGATCTGTTTGTGTCATGTATTAAGTATTTGAAAAAATAAATGTAATTTACATGTACCTCAAGCTTGGGTCATTAGAGTTTGTATGAAAGAAAAGTCTTATTTAACATTTGTAAACTAGGATGCTACAACTTTAATGATATCCCTAGATATATTTCAAAGGATATGTCTAGGGATGTACTAAGGATAGGTCACATATAGGTTACAATCTTAGAGTTTTTGTGATAATTTTTAATAACCTAGTATTCAACCTAAGATCTCATATATTAGAATAGTATTAGTAATTTAACTTATGTTATTTTAATCTTTGATATATATTTCTAACACTTTTCTTTCTGGTATTAGTCAATAACAAGTACTACATAGATCATAGTTAACCATTGAATGTTTCATATATGGAATTTATGGGAATAAAAAAGATCAATTTCCTAAGTGTAAATATCATGAAGAGAATCATGAAGATAATATGATTATTCGTAATACTATTGAAGATAAAGAGATTTTAAATGATATTTGAAAGGTATGTAAAGTTCTTATAGTATTATTTACATTAAACCTAAGAATCTTGAGTTTCAGAAATCTTAAGACATAATTCATATTTTTTGGAAGATGAAGATGATGGTTCCTAAGTAATGGTTTAATAATAATGTTGGATGAAAGATTTGTATATGTTTCAGAATTCAAAGATTTTGTTATATTAACCATGAAATATATAAGTGATTTTAGTATAATTTTTTCATTAAGGATTGGAAAGGATATGTTGAATAGTCATAAGGAACCAAAAAAGGCGATTTAAGGGTAAGTTGATATACTTGGAGAACACGTGATTAAGGGAAAGATAACCCTTATTATGTCCCTTATGTTTAGATAATGATGTGTGTATAAAGATATGTTAGATTTGAATAATTAAATTTGATGATTCTAGTTTTTTTTAACTAATTATGTAGTTATTAACAAGTTGGTTATGCTACCATGGATGAAGTATACAAGTTTTTGGGACTTATGGAATATATCCAAAATGTTTTGGAATAAGGAAACATGTATGTTTCAAATAAGGATGTATAGTAATTTAGGATATTAGAATGAGTCAAGAGAATACATTATGAGTTCAGTAAATTTTTTGGAATGTGACCAACAATATATATCTTATGATATATAGGGTATAAATGATTGCATTCACATGCTTGTTATATGACCTTTCTGGTAATTGTTTTTTGTACTGTGAGATTGGACGTACGTATTTTGGATAATCCTAAATGTTGGGACATATTATGTTAGACATTAGCTAGTATTTTTTAAGGCTATAACTTTTTTATATAGTATTTCTAGAATGTTATGTTATTATAGTTTTAGAAAAAGGACAACCCACAGAATGGGTGACAACCCGTCGCATTGGACAAGGCTACATTATTTGACCACACAACTGAAGTGCGGCATGTTTTTATCTCTACCACTGGCCAATAGAAATTTCCTGGTTAGTATAAATTATTTTTATTTTACTTAAGAGATATGATATATGAAATATAAGTCCATTTTTGGAACCATATATGAATAATCTCAATATAGATACACTTAAAACTTTTTCAAACATTGTTTTGATAGAGACAGATGGAATGACCAATCGTTCTATCTCATGATCTGCTAACACTTCAATAATAACAAATTCAACTTCATTCTATTAAATAAGATATGAATTGGAAATTGATTAGGGAAACAAACAACATAGATATTGTACTGAATTCATGTAAGTATTTCTCCTCATTAAAATATTTATCAACTTTAGGAAATTGATTTCTCTTTCATATCCATGTTTTCACTTATGACCTATGTTCTATTATGTGGAAACCCTTACTTTGAGTAATCATTATGTTTCTAAATTTATATTGTAAAATTATGTTTTAATATTTATTTCTATGACATGAATTTATATTAAATAATATTACAAGTAGTAAATCATTTATAACCCCGCATAATTTGGATGGTGGAATTCATTTTAAGGGGGGTAGAATGTAACACCTAAATATTTTATGAGATAGATTATTTTTAATTTATTTAATTTTTTTTATGTACATTACACCAATATTATATTGAACTATACATAACATTTTATTATATTTTAGAATACACAACACTATTCTTAGGTTGTGTTAGACGTAATAGCTATCTTCCTCGATAGCTTGCATTGTACGCGATACTGATTTTCACTAAACAATGATATATTATTAAAATATTTTGATTTAATGGGATATTAACAAGACTATGCATAGTATTAACCAAAATTTTAATTTTATATAACATTATCATTCATTCTACACAATTTCTAGAACATGATATGAGAACAAAATCAAATTTTCAGATAAAAGAAGTATTTTTTAAAAAATGCAGATTTACTACCTTATAATGGAGAACCCTTTTTAGATCATGTTTTTGACACCATTATATGTTATATTTTACAAAATAAACTTATTATTTATAGTATTAACATCAAAATTTACTTGGGATAAATATTTGGTAATTTTTTTGATAAAGTTCATTTTTAATGAATAGTGAAAATACCGCATTTTAAGTAAAAAATGCCTTTTCATCTAAGTTATTTATATAGTATGATTATAAATTTAAATATTTTTAAAGTTTAATTGATTATATTTTTATCACTTAATCCAATTTTTGTCATTGTAAGTAATTTAAATTTTAAAATGGATATAAACACATGTCAATCTTTTGATAGTTATTATTTCTTAAAACCCCACTTTTTAGTTTTGAAAAAAAGAATTAATTTTAAATTAATTACTAAAAATTATGTGTTTTGAATTTATAAAAATGGATTTCCTATTTGGAATCAATGTTTTGATATTGTGTGAACAGGTACCTTTTATTTTTGGACAGTATGAAAAATAACTTCAGTAATTATTTTATTTATCATGGTTAAAGGGTAAATATGGTAAATTAGGGTAAACAAAATATTATTATAATAATATTAAACTACCATAAAACATTTCCTAATACTATGATTTGAGATATTATAGACCATGGGAATCCATGGGTCGACTTTGGGACCTCATGGAGCCACTTGGACGTGAAAATGACATTTTATAAGAATTAATTTAAAGGAAAGACAAATATAACATAAACATGTATCTTTTACTAAAAAATTAATATGTGGTTATATAATTGATATATTCGACTATAAAAATTTATCAGAAATATAAAAAAAATTTATACCTCAGGATATTTTATTTATAATTCTTTGGCATTAAATTAATAAATTTGATAATGACACATTGATGTTGTAGTGACTGCTTCATTAATAAAGGATTCAAATAAATGATATTATAAATGTTAAAATAAATGTAATCTGGTTATTTTGATATCTTACATGAATTTTATGGATGATATAGACATATTATCTTTGAGTTATTGCCTCATTTTCTAAAGAATCAGGTTGTTATGATTTTTTTAAAAGGTCATGTATAAATAGTGTCCAAAATTTACATAATTCATAACTTAAAACATAAAATAGTTTATTAGATGATATTAAATTATAAAAAATATAATATTTATCCAAATGGATAACATACATACAAATATTTCATAAATTACTTTTTTTGGATCGTTTAAAAGGATATGGTAATTACATTAACCCACAATGTGTAAATAACCTGATATCATGGTAGGATTAAAAATGTAAAATATGGGTTAAATAAAAAAGATAAGGATAAAAAAATATTCAAAACATAATTAAAAATTATTGTATTATGGGTATTAAAACCAAAATCATATTATATTACAATTAAATAAGTTTTTTACACTTTTTATTCGAAATTTAATTTACAATAAATTAATATTTTGAGAGTTTCTTAAAGTGTCCCTCTCCTCTCTTATAAATGGAAACATCCTCCCTCTCCTCTCCTCTCCATTCTGAAACATCAAGATCAGAAAAACCCTAGAAATTTCTCTTCTAAAATTACATATTTACATTCTAGATGTGATATTCTTATCAAAAGACCGAATCTGGTGCCCTAAGAGGAAATTTAAAGGAGGCACGTCGAGGAAGATGTAATCTCTTCTACTAATTATTTCAAATTTATTTTTCTTATACTTCCCCTTATTTATTTGTTTCATTATAAATTAATAAAATCAGTATCACTCATAAAATGAAATATTCTTATAAATATTAAACAACCCTATTTTACCTTCTATCCATCCTACAAAAAAAATCACCACACGTGCATTCATACGAATTACTGTGTCCACACCATGGTGTAATCCTTTTTTCACCACCACATTACTTGGATGGGTATAATGGTGGAAATAATTATTATTTTGGATTATTATAACATTATACTGATTTTAAGATATGATACACCATCCAATTCAATATCATTAAACAATTATTGGTACGATATCATCACTCGTACGTACGTATGACTTACCGCCGCCACGACGTGATGATATTCATTATTCACATTAACTATACGAGAATGATTATAAAGTATATATAATAAATAATCTTGAAACATATGAAAAAATAATTCTACTGTATTTATGTATATATATATATAATTTACTTACTTACATTCAATTTAATAAGGATACAAAAACAACGTTCATGCATACGTATGACCTACTGTCTCTATGAACGGTGTATTACATTTCATTTATCTATCTATTATATATATATATATACTGAATATATATTATATATAAATCATATTTTTTACATTATTAAAGTATTTAAATCATGATATATGTAATAATACCAAGAATAACACGTCCAAACATGTTTGATAAATAAAACGATTATTACCCAAAATGTTGCTTTAACATGGAATTGAAAAATGAACGGGTGATATACAGTCATAAGTAAATCATATATGATATAAACAATATTATTATGGTTATTTTACAATTTAATAATATGTTTAAACCCACTATACAGGAGTTTCAGACACATATGGATAAAATCAGACCTAAGGCAAGGGATAAATTTGCGATCTCATTTTTATCCGAGATTGTTTATACGTAAGTATTTATTGGGGATATATTTATCATCCATGTACAAGTTTTCTAAAAAAGTTTCCATAAAATGTTTAATATTATTCTATGTACATTTAAAGTCATTTTTACCCATTTTTACTATTTCTACATGGTTTGAAAGGAATCTCTCTTACATTTACCATACAAGGTACTTTTTGAATTTTATGGAAAAAGTACGAGGAGAATGTTTTTTTAACTTATATAGCATGAATTGATTTTTAAGGTTTCATGATGCCTTATTTCCATGAAGATTCATCTACATTTTTTCAATTTTATTTTCAACTAAATTCTTTTCTTTTAAAATTTTTCATAATTTTGAGAAAAGAAAACATTTTTGAAGAAAAAAGGATATTTTCATCAGGAATTTAGTTCAAGCGTTTTATCAAAATTATTTTCCATCTAAAATGACACACACAGACACAGACACACACACACACACACACACATATATATATATGTTTTTATCACTATTATTACATTTATTATATTGTTTTTATTATGTAATTATGAACTAAATTGATCTTTTATGGATTATGATATGATATAACGATGTTTAAGAAACCCATTTTATTTCATGGGTTATGTTATGGTGAATGTTTTTATATTTTTGGGGAACATGTAAGAAGGATATCATTATGATATGGGTGGGAACCATATCTCTCTCCAATGAATTAGTTAAAGATTTATATCTAATGAGATAAACATGATTGGAACAACATGTAAATATGTTTAAGTAATACATGGCTAGAAAGACAAGAAAACCCAATTCCGTAATGGATTTTGTCCACTATGATGGTCTTGGTAGTAATGCATTTCCTATTATGGAAATAATATTATGTTATTATTATTTTTCTATAATGACATGTTTTATTCTAATTATTTTCTATCACGGTTAATGTTCCTTTATGATCTATACCTTACACACTACCAAGATTTATTTCATGGCTCAAGATTATGACGTTTAAACATCATGTTCTTGTTTATAAATTCAGATGTTTATGGTTTGTTTTATATTCTCCATGTTTTCCCTTGCTGAGAATTTGAGCTCACACAGTTTAGGTTTTCATTTCCTCAATATATATAAAAAGTTTTTAGGTAGGAATACAAAAGGGAAAGATATTTATGGGGGATATTGAAGATCTTTCACCGTATTAGAAGATTATGTTCTGTGTTTCCAAAGATACTAAACTAATACGGTCCTTAGGCATCTATTTGTGTCATGTATTAAGTATTCCAAAAATGAAATGTAATGTCCATGTAAATAAATCTTGTTTAGTTAGATAACATTTAATAAAGAAAAAATATTTTTTATAGTGTATCAGATAATTGAAGAGAATGGAAGAGGGAAAATAAAATAAAAAAATAGAATGATAACAAAACATTAATCACAAAACATATTATATTGACCATAAAACATGTATTAGATATATAAAAAATGAAATTTAAAACATATAACTTAACATAATACGTAAAAATATATTATATTGACCAAAAAATAGGTTTCATGTAGTGTAAAAAACATGTCAAACACAATTAAGGTGATATATAGCACACAAAAAATAAAATGAAATTAAATAAATAGAATTTCGGGAATAAAACTTACCAATTTTAGTAAAAAAATAAGATTTGTATAAAAAAATTTAAACAATTATGTACACAACATAATTTTCAATGTATAAAACATATTCAACATATAATATGTAATTTGTAGTACTAACCATATAGTGCACAAAAAATGTTTTAGATATCACAGAAACATAAAAAACTAGAAAAAAAACATGAAACCATGTAGTAAATAACATGTTTCATAGAACATAAACCCCATATAAAAATGAAACAATATATAGTCCACAAAAAAAGTTTAATATATAATAAATAATTAATGATTAGGAACTCAACATGTAACTATAGACCCCATAACATGTTTCAAACAACATAAACCTCAAAACAAATAGAACAGTTTTTATTTAATAGGTACAAATCTTGATTAAAATGATTCAAATTATAAAAAAAATGTATTGGAAAAATATTATATTGCTAGGAAATAATAATAATGTCATTACAAGTTAAGATAATTCAAAATAGTAAGAAAATATATTTTAAAAATAGAAGAGAATGAAAAAGGACAAGTTCAAATAAAATCAATAACTCTTTATTAATGAAATTATTTGAAGACACATTAATATTAAGATACATCATCACCTTTTTATGATCTAGAATATGGTGAATAATCCGAAAATGGTTCTTTCTCTTTGATAGAAGATGGAAATCGGGATAAGGTAGATTTATGAATTCAAGGGGTGGGATGTGGTATACAAAAAGATCCAAAATAAAAATTATGAAATAAAGGAGTTGTTAAGTTGTCTCTATTTCTCATTTAATTTAACAATAAACTATTAATTTTAACACAATTATGATTTACTAAAATTCTTGTTTTCATTAATATCTAAATTTTTCCTTTTTTTCCAAAAAACCTCTCTGAATTATTTGTTGAAACATACTTTAAAGGAACCTAATCCTTAAAAACTTATTGACTTTAGGCATTATATACTATATCTTAAAGTGTTAAACTAATTTTCAAATCTATTTTAATATAAAACATTATTCTAATTTCTTAAACTTAATCAGAACATAATTTAAATATTATTTCAATGAGTGATAATTCTTATATCCATCTTCTTGAGATAGTTCCTCAGTAAACCCTAAATTCTAGAAGCATGATTTTTAATTTTAATGTTGGTCTGATTAACAATGGATTGCACTGGGGATTGATACTAATATCTATACTGAATGTTTAAACTTTGAGACATCCTCACCTAGCCTATATAATTAGTATTTGTATATAATATTTGTCCCATAATCTCTTAAATTTATAATATGGAAGTTTTGAAAGGATGAGGTGTAGGTGAAAAATAAACTAGTAAGACTAATGTTTTCAATATTTATCTTCATATATTCAATTTCTCAATAACCTTCTTCAATTTCCATCTAGAAGATGAAAAGATCTATATTTTTGAAGAGTGATGTTTTTATGCATGATAAAATAGCTTAAATTTTAAGATATATGACATAATATTCATCCTTTTGTACTATTTTTTAAAATATTTAAGCTACAAACTCAATAGTTTTCATGATTACAATAGAAAATCTTAAAATCATATTCAATTATCAAAAGGATTTTTCCACATCTCTTCTCCCAAGAAATGATTTGGGTTCACAACCCATGAATTACCTTAACTAAGATGAGGACTAAATACATATGGTTTAACAAGAAATTGTTCATCACAATATTCTTCATCCCTGATGGAAAAGTTTGCATGTAGTGGAGCATCCAAACCCTATAAATCAAGTATGAAATTATCATCCAATATAAATTGGAACATTCAATTTGATCCCACTAATAGATTCACCATTTGGTAACTTAACACAAAATTATAATAAAGAAATACTTCACATTTCATTTATTAAACAATATTATCTAACATTATTTCTTATATTAATCCTTATTTAAAATAAATGAGAACAAAAGATATTAAAATTTATATAATAGAAGTTAGAAATTGATTTCAACAATTTGTATATGAGTCCATCCAATTACTTTAAAATATTTTAACTTGGCCTTTGATGCATCCTTCAATTGTTATATGGTGGATATTAGTACCTAAGGTTAATTTTTAACAATTATAGAGTTATTTTATTCCAAAATAAGCTTATATTTTTATTTTTTGGATTATATCAAAAATATGGCATGAGATATTCATATATTATAAATGAACAAAAACATTGTTTACCCAAAAACCCTAGATTCCCCATCATTTTTAGAGAGCACAAAAGACTGTTTAATAAATTTTAAAGGTAACTTAATTCACTAAGAATTTAAATTCAACATAATCCACAAATAATGTAAATCATGACATATAATAGTAAAAATATAATAAAAATAAATAAATGAAGAACCAAAGACGCTATATGTGTTGATGCAAATATATAACCAAAGTAAATAACTAACTATAAGTGGAATTCATACACTAGTCATTACTATATATAAATTTATATCCATTTAATGAAGACCAATATGTATTTGGACATGAATTCCAACAATTGATATATTTTCTTCAAATTTTACTTTTTTGGTGTGAATATAAAATACTTGGTAGTCAGTCACCACTTATCTTTTATCCTATACCATCGTGAAATTTTATAACAAATTCTGGAATCATAAGTGATAATAGAATTCATGCCTTAGTAAGCATAAAAAGTATATCATATCATGTAAATAGAAAAAATTTCACTCTTTAATAAAATGAAAAATCATATCATTGAATAATCCCTCTTACATCACCCATATAGTCATACAACAACCATTTCTAGGAAAATATCATGTTGAGGGGAGAATCCACTAGAGCCTAGATCGGAAGAAAAAATCACGGGTAATATACTCACTATAAGAATCTTGTAAGGAAATGTATGAATTTAATTTTTCAACATCCTCTTGGGTTGTATTGTGTGATAGAATTACCACATGAGAAACATCTCCCTTGGTTGTTCTCTTGAAGGAATTTTTACATCAATAATTTAAATATCCTCCTTGAGGGTTATTTTAGGAAGAAAAAGTGTAATAAAAATGACCCCAGTCTCCCAAAATTTCTAACTTAATTTTTTTACATTGATATAATGTATCCAAAATTTCATCCTAAAGGACCAAATATTTTATTAGTTTTGGTAAAATAAATACATAGATGAAACTCATTTTACATTGGGAATAGAAAATAAAACATAACAAAGGAAAGAAATTTTCTTTCTTGATCTCATTCACGATATCTTATTCATAACATGGGGAAAGTAAATAGAATAAGGGTGATAACAAATTCTCATTAAGGGTTAAATATAGCAGAAATAATAATGAATTAATTTGTATAATCAACATGGAAAGGGAAATAATGGAAAACCATGCCATTTAATTAATAAATTGAGAATGAAATGCCTACATCGATTTTTTTCATTGTTAAAATACATTGGATTATAATTAATAAATTCTAAATGTATAAAATTATTAAATAATATAATTCATGTGCCTAGCACATGAACCACTACCATAAATACCTTTCACAAGATGGTTTAATCTTTAGGCAATAACCAATTTAGTGCTACCTTAACTGATCCATTCCATCTGAATAATGATGCATCAAGTTTCTATATATAACCAGGAGAAACCCTTGGATGTTAGTCAAAATCATTAATCATATATTGAGTAATTTATTTAATTAATAAATAATTTTCCTTTCATTAAATATTCATATGGAATAAAAGATACATATTTATCAATATTTCCAAAATTAATCAAATAAATTTCAATATAAACATAGCTTGTAAAAATGGAATAAATTTTAGGATATAATCATATGAATACTACAATAATATGTATATTTAAGAGTAATTATATTTCTAATGAAAAATTATTAGAACCAATTCATTTTTAAAGAGAAAGTTAAAAATCAAAAAATTAAGTGACATTGTGATTAACATTTATCCCATGGAAATTTTAAAGTCAAATACCCTTGGATGAAATAATTAAAAGTGAGACATAAAATAACATTATTAATTAATAAATAATGAAAAAAATTTTAAAGGGATATTATATGAACCACATAGAAATGAATTGGTGTATAATAACAAATAAGTCTAAATGGAATG
Organism: Viscum album; assembly: GCA_963277665.1. Taxonomy (NCBI): domain Eukaryota; kingdom Viridiplantae; phylum Streptophyta; class Magnoliopsida; order Santalales; family Viscaceae; genus Viscum; species Viscum album. The sequence continues at coordinate 494,509,382 of OY728148.1, read as the reverse complement.
TAAATTGAGATGGAATCCCTTACCACTTGTAATCAGTTGAATCATATACCCAATAAAATTAATTATTATCAAATGAAACATTTAATAACATTAATATAATGAATGTCATGATATTATATATCAAAGGTTAGTATAAATACACTACACTAAAGAAATAAGTGGTGAATAAGACATATATATCATAAAAATAAAACTGAGATGAGAAAACCCCTATCTCACACTTCCTGATAGTGGTGCATACTTTAATCTTTGTATAATAGTTTAAAGAATGTTATTTACTCAATAAAAAACTATATTAATATTTATAAAACATTATGTGTTGATTTTATAACATATTGTGACCTATTTCATCAATAATATTTCATTATTTTCAAGGTTTTAGGTGCATTAATTTCATGGTTTCATGATCCGTTTTCATGATTATAATTATGGATATTCTTGTAAAATGGTAATACGACTATATAAATGTAATAAAATGTTATCAATGAACTTTTAGAAGTTTTAATGTTCCCATATATCTTTTTGGATTCTATCATTAGGATGATTCACTTGATAAAATGTTAATGAAAAATGATTTGTTTATTTTGGTGTTTTTTTATGAACATCATGAACTAGTTTCTTTTAATTTACTATTATGAGTATTTATTAGTTATAGAAAATGAAATAGGATATAATATAACTATAAAAAAAATATTTAAAAATAAAAATATGTTTATTACCAACCATGAAGGTGGTAAGGGAAGATGAACAAAATCATTATTCATAAAGACGATTCACCGAAATAATCTGGATAATAGTTTTGTTTATTTGAATAAGAGTGGGTAATAAAAGTGTGGAGATAAGATATTCCATAAAATTACATTATTTAAATTATTTTTGAATTATTATTCATTTATGGTTGACATTGATGAGGAGAAATTATATGAAAAAAAGTAAACAAGATAGGTGTTTTTGAGAAAATTATCTCTTGAATATCACCTCATTAGAGGACCCCTTGAGGGCCTTGGATTTAGTCTTTTGGTGAGAACAGTAAAACATAAATATAGGGGGAGTGATAAAGAGAGGTTTTTTCATATATTTTAGGATATAATTGGGTTTTTATTCTAAATGGGGTGGTAAGGGTGGTATTTATACATGAGGAGAGGTTGGTTTGAGAGATTAAATATTGAATATTTTATGTTTAAATCAAATCACATTGATGTGGAATTAAGTTATATGAATATGGATGATAATTAATATTTAGGATTATAGTTAGATTCCATAAATAACTCAAAAAACCATTTAATTTTTTTGTTTTAGTTATTTTAATCCTTTACCTTTAAACATCAACAATTTTCATTATTTTAGTTATACAGCGGTAAATAATTTTTTACCATGATAATTTTTTTTGTAAAAAAATAAAAATGAACAAAAAACATAATTTAGAACTTTTTATTATAAATATGAAATCAATTTCATCAAATTAAATTCACAGAATTTTTCAAATTATTTTAAATATTGGCCTCGTAGACGAAACTAGAAAACAAGTTGTTTGTGTGTAAAAGTTCAAAATATTGAAAGGATCCTATATCCAATTTCAATGTTAAATTGATTATAATGAAATAAATTTGACGTAATGTTGTATAATTGAAATAAATATATTATAAAAAATTTAAAATATTATATAATTTTATAAATTATATATATGAAAATTCTATTTTGAATTAAAATGCAGTATTATACACTTTTCAACAAAAAATGAAACTTATTAGAAAAATACCAAAAGTTAACCTAATATAATTTTTATATCATTATTTTAAAAATTATGTTTATTTTTTCAAATAAAATTTATAAAATTTATAAAATTTATTATTAAATTAGGTTCTCTATTAAAAGGCGTCCAAATTTCCTTTTTAAAAAATATAGACTTTTATGCATAAAATTGGATTTATTCATATCTTAATCCAATAAAAATTATGGGATGAATTTAAAAACATTTTTTTGAATATATAAAATATATATTTCAATAATATCTTTCACTAATAGTGTTTAATTTAATTTATTATCATAAAATTCTATTTTGGTATTAAAATGCTTTTTTGTAAAAAACCCATCTTTTAGGTTTAATTGGTTTTTATATTCATTTATAATTAATTTTATACCAATGAATTCATTTTAAAAACTTTATTAAACTATATTTTCATAATTTAGTTAATATAATTCATTCTCACCATTCTAATTTTTAGGTGAAAAATACAATAGTTAAATAATAATATGTAATCATTTATTTAAAATTAGTGTTCTGTGTAAAGTAATCTGTAGATGAAATTGAATTTATTTATGAAGAGACATACCATAAAATCCTAGGGTGTTACATTACCCCCTCCTCAATAAATTATGTCCTCACAATTTGAAATTTCACCTCAAAAATCAATGGTTGATACTTGAAAATACCTTTTTTCAAAACCCACATCGAAAAGAGTGTTAATAAAGCATCATTTTAATAAGAGGGAAAGGGAAATGAAAAGGTTACCACAAAATTAGGATTTAAAATAAGATAAAATTACTGTGAATTAAAAAATAGGATATGGAAGATAAATATAAATATCATGTTTTCCTGAGGAACGATAGAGTACATGGTCATTAGAAAGTTTACCATCACAAAACTATTAATGTTATGATTGATCAAAAGAAAATTTATTTCATTATAAGAAAACTAAATAGATAATATCACTCTTCCAAAATACATTTCAAAGAGTTGAGGGATTATTTTACTATCCAAATAAGGACATGGAAAAATAATCCTACATAATTTCATTCCATGTCATAAGGATAATATTATCCTTCAGTTTTGATTTTATCTATTTCTAATTTATCTCCTATTTTAGGAAATTGATATTCAATAGGAATTTTTATTACCAAGAACATGTAATGAATAATAAGATACATAAGTCAATTATAAAGTCCTTAAATATTTAAATACCGAAAATGGTTAGAACATGTCATCCAATATGATTAACCATACGCTAACTAAAAATAATAATATCCAAGATTCAACTTAATCCACTCCAAAAGTATATAACCTTATGACTCATCCAAAATACATAACTCAAAATTCACTGTCAAAAAATTTAGAATGAAGGTTTGAATATTTCCATGATGAACATTATATTCCTCAATAAAATATACTATAACTGCTATTGTCACATAAAAAATATATGAATAACTTGATTACATTAAAACATTATAGAAAATAATAATTATTCTAAAAATAAAATATTAAGTTTTTGAATATATTCCTTAAATACAAACATATAGTAGACCAAAAATAGATATTATAAACTATAAAATAAATAACCACTTTCATGGTCACAAATACTATCACATAGGCATCTATTTATTAAAACATAAAGCACATATTATGGTTATATTCTCCAAATACTATTTTTGTTTGCAAAAGATCAACTTTCCAAAAAATAATTTCTCTTCGTTACAGGTACCGATCACCAAAAAAATTTAAATCCTTGATGAAAAATTAAGGTTGTAAAATCCTTATACAGTCCATAATACTTATAACTAGGATATCTTCGAAAATATACTCTTACTTCTTTATTCTATTATCCAAATAAAGGAGAAAATTAATCATTCAACTTTAACTATATCAATAGCATAAGCTTGACCCTAATACCTTATATTCTTAGAAGGTATATTCTACTAATGCTTGAGAATTCATTTTCATAGATCCCCAAATCATGGTAGTTGTAACACTGAATAACAACCATTTTATCATTACCATTTCATTATTTTTCCTAATGTCTCTTATCTATACACTTATAAGAAAATCCTAATCCCTTCAAGCACTTCTGAGGGCGATTCTTTCTACAATTATCACATATGGGGAAATATTTATTTTCCTTCTTCCTTTTATCCATATTTCACTATGTCATTCTCTTATTATCTTATTTACCTTATATTCTGTAGGAATTATAGAAATATTTCTCAATCATGATAGCACATAAAACATTTTTATCGTAATAAGAAAATGTTTGTGAGACCAACTCACTTTGAATACTTGGCTTAATCCCTTCAAGGAAATGGTCAATATTGAACATTTATTTCATATATAAACCATAGTATACCTAGATAACCTTATAAATGTAGTTTCATAATCTATAACACTTTTATCTCCCTTTTTATTTAAACTAAGGAACTTTATCTTCATTTTAATATGGTCATAATGAGGGAAATATTTGACAAAGAATATATCATTAAAAGAATTCCATTCCATGAGTTATATTTCATCTTCCTCTATAGTATTATAGTTCAATGACCACCATTGGCTGGAATCATCTTTTAGAAAATATACAGCAAGTTTGACCTTTTAAATTTCACTATATCCCAATGCTAAAATATTTGCTCCAAAGAATTAATCCTTGCTCAACTATAATTGGATTAGTAGTCCCACTAAAGGATGAGGGATTTTGTCACATAAAAAGATCTGATATATAAAATTACCTTTGTGTAATATGTTTCTCCATCTATTTAAGTGTATTTTGTATAACATGATTAATATGTCTTAAAATATAACAATTCTCTCTGTTATAATATTAGCTATATTGGTTCCCTCAACAAAAAAATCCCTACATTATCCAAGAGTATTAATATTATACTTCCTTCCAGTTTCCATTTCTAAATAATGGAATATACTGGATTAGATCATATCATTATGAAACATATTATATAATCCCAAAACTAGTGAAACACTTAAAATTTTGAAAATTTAGTTATAACTAATATCTAAATCAAAAACTTGGTCACCTTGGGAATATTTTTAATGTATTTTAGAGGGTTATATTTCAATAATCTATGTTTAACTAAATCTAATTCCTGTGGTTTCTACTAAATTTTCTCTTATACCAACTATAATAACCCGAAACACAGTAGTTTGGACTTGGGGCCTTAATTAATTACATTGGCATAAGATGCATAAAATCACATCCCAGTGGACTGAATAGTTTAGTAGTCTTGGTAAAATAGATACATACCTTAAAACCATTATACATTGATAATAGACAATAAAACATAACAAAATAAATAAATTCTTATTTTTGAACTCATTTGATATATCCTCTTCATAACCTGGGGAATGAAAACAAAATAAGTGGGAGGTAAAATTATTGGTAATGGTAAAATATAGAGGAATCAATAATGAATCATTGAGCATAGTTAATATGGAAAAGTAAATAACTAAAATCATATTCCATTTAGTAATAAACTGACAATAAAATGTATCCATAGATTTTTTTCATAGTGAAAATCTTCTAGATAATAATGCATGAATTTTGAATGTAGGAAATTCTTAATTATTTTACATCATCTATCTTGAACATGAACCACTACTGTCAAGACCTTTCACAAGATAGTTTAATCTACAAGTAATAACTCGTTTAATTATAGCTTAAGTAATTCATCACATGAGACTACCGATGCACCGAGGGGATAACTATAACCTGGACTCAACTATTTATTTTTGTGAAAATATTTCCTCATATATCAAATAATTTATTTAATTAATAATCTACATTCTTTATCAGAAAATATCCGCATGGAATAAAAGACACAAATGTATCAATTTTTCCAAAATTAATCAATAGACATTAAAATAAAACACCTTATGTAAAAATGGAATATGTTTTAGGCTATAATCATATCCATAATACAAGAATATGGATATTTCATAAAAATATAATTTCCAATGAAACGTAATTACAAAAAATTTATTCTTTAATGATAAGGATAATAATACAAAAATAATGTGATATTATAGAATAAATTTTATCACAAGGTAATTTTCAATTAATATCCAACTGGATGAAAAAATTTAAGGTAAAATTTAAGATACCATGAGGAATGAATAATTCATGAAATTAAATTCTAAAGGGATAGTATATACACCACAAAGAAGTGATTTTTTTGTATAATAATAAATAATTTTCAATGGAAAGTAAATAGAGATGGAATCGATTACCACCTGTAATCAATCGAATCGTATACGCCATTAACTTAAGAATAATAAACTGAAATATTTAATATCATAAATATCATTATATTGGTGATATTATATATCAAAGGGTAGTATACATACAACAAATACAACAAATAATTAGCGAATACAACATATATTTTACAAAAATTAAAGTGAGAGGAGAAAGCCCTTACCTCACACATCCCTTTAGGGGTGCATACTTTATCCTTCAATATAATGGTTTAAATAAATTTATTAACTCATTTTATGAAAATATTAAAATTTATAATATCTCATCTGATGATTTTATACTATATTATAACCATTTTCATCAATAAAATTTAATTATTTTCTTGGTTTCAGCTTTGTTTGTTTCATAGTTTCATAATCAAATCTCATGAGTATAATTATGGATGATCTTATAAAATATTAATAAAAATAAATAATTGGAATGAAATGGTATTAATGAAACTATATAAGTATGAATGGTTTCATATATCATTTTGGTTTCCAACATGATGATGATTCATTTGATAAAATGTTAATGATAAATGATTAGTTTATTTTGGCTGTTTTTGTGAACATCCCTATCTAGTTTCATTTAATTTAATATTAAGAATATAAATTAGGTAAATAATATTAAATATGTTAAAATATACCTATTAAAATATTTTTTAACCATAAAAATATTTTTATGACCATCCATGAAGGAGGTAATGGAATACAAACAAAATCATTACTCACAGAGATGATTAACCGACATGATTTGGACAATTGTTTTGTTTCTTTGAATAACATGACGTAATAAAATGATGGATATAAGATATTATAAAAAATTCCAGTATTCAAATGATTCTTAAATTATTATGTATTCATTTATGTAAGTGATGAGGATAATGAAAAATAACAAATGAAAATAAAAGAGTTGTTTTGAAACAATTACTTCTAGAATATCACCTCCTTGGAGGAATCCTTGAGGACCTTTTATTTGAGCTTTTGGTGAGAGTGTAAGAAATTAAATATGGATAGAGTAATTGAGAGATGTTTTTATAGAGATTTCATGATCATAATTTCTTTTTAGTTTAAATGGGGTGGTATTTATACTTGAGGAGATGTGGGTTTAAGTGATTTAATAATGATTATTTTTTTATAGCCATCCACATTGGGGTGGATTAATTTCAATAAATTTTTCTAATAATTAATGTTTTAAGCATATTTTTGGTTTAATAAAAACCTCAAATTCCTATTTAATGTTTAATTTTTAGGTATTTCTATCCTTTACCTTTTAACTTTAACTTTTTTCATTATTTTACCTTTACCGCGGGAAATATTGTTTTTTAACACGGTAATTTTTTTGTATAAAAATGAAAAATCCTAAAAAAATAATTTTTCCCTATGATTAAAAATATGGAATATATTTTATGAAATTAAATTCATATAATTTTAAAAATTATTTTCAAAATTAATCCTAGAGACACAATAAGAAAACATTTTTCAAAGAGTAAAAGTTCAAAATTTTGAAATGATTTTATATCCAATTTCATTATGAAATTTATTTAAATAAAATAAATTGGATTTATTGTTGTATGATTGAACTAATTATACTTTCAAAACAATTTAAAATAAAATTTACAATGATAAAGTATTTATATGAAAAGTCAATTTTAAATTAAAATGCTTAAATTATAACTTTTCATCAGAAAATGAAAATTATCAAAAAATACCAAAAAACTCACTATAATATTATTTTTATATTTTGATTTTTAAAATTATTTTTATTTTTTAAAATAATGTAACACCCCAAGCTCTCGCGATACACTTCTCTTTGAATAATGCAATAGCTTGCGATATACACAACTTTGAGTTCTAGCACACCATGACCAATCAAACTAGCCGTTATGAATAATAATACCCACTTTTTGAAATTTTATAAATTTCATTTTTCAAAATAGACTTCATTTTTGGATTCAGAATATCAAAATTATCTTAGGGTGAATTTTTTTAATTTTTCTGATAACTTTCAAGTTTTTTGGAATAGTAAAAAACATAGCGTTACTATTAAAAGACGACATTTTATTTAAATAATTATTTTTAAATTTAAATTTATTTTAATGGAAAAATGGATACATAATAATCAAATTAATCCAATGTAATTAATTGGAGTAATTTTATAATAAGATTATATATATATAATTTTGTTGAATTTTTTAACGTCTTTTACCCACCTTCTAGGAACATTTGCAAATTTGCATAAGACATAATTTTACCACTTTTTTGAATTGAATTTAAAAAATCCAAGAGACACGGTTTAAATCAGTAAGTAATATGTGGTTCAATAGGGTGAAAATAATTATTGGTGAATATTAACTTTTGAATTTTATTTTCCACGATTAAAAGTAAATAGGGTAATTAAGGTAAAAATGATATAGTAATTACCCTAACAAATGTCCTAATTTTGTTGGATACGTTTTTTTTGAGCAGAATAGACCTTATAATTAAAATATGATCCTCTTTGATACCCTTGGATTAGATTAGGACATTTATTATTATTTTATTTAAAGTAGAGTTAGAAGTGTTAAATACAAATTTTAATAACTAAATCCTTTTTAATACAGGGTTATAGATATGATAATTTCAACTATAAGAATTGATTAAAAATATAAAACAATTTCCTAAATCATGGTATTTTATTTATAATTTTAAGAAATTAAATAATTAAATTTATTTATTACACAATGATGATGCAATAATTATCTTATTAATGAAATATTTAAATAATTGATATTATAAATATCACAATAAATTAAAAGTGAGACTTTTTATGAAATCCAAAATATATATTGGTTGATATTACATGTTAGGTTTGATTAAATAATTTTTTTAAGTGATAATGTTTTTATGACTTTCAAAAAAATCAAATACCAAATAGTGTCAAAATTGACATAAATTAGTTTTTAAAAAAATACTATTTTATTAAATTATTTAGTAGTATTAAAAATCTAAGTTTTGTACAAAATAATTATATAATGATATATATTTCATTATAGAACCACTTGTGGCTATCTTGTAATTTTATAGTATGTTTATTAAAAATGTATTATAATAATATAAGAAGACATGGTAAAAGTTAAACTATTTAACTACGAGTTAAATCTAAACGATAAGGTTAATATGGTAACCTAAACATTTCTAAAACATATTGGTTGAGAGGTTATAGACCCATCCTCAACTTATCCTTAAAATAAATCTATTTATAACCATTATAAATAGAAAATTAATTTATAATAAAATAATATTTGAATCTTTTCCTAAAGTGACCCTCACCTATCTTATAAAAGCCTACATCCCCTTATTTTAATTTCACACCGCCAAAGACATTTGTCTTAGAAAAAACCATCTCCAATATCCTACCAACTCCCCTCAATTCAACCTAGAGGCCTTACATTGATCAGAAATCCAAACTAAGGAGCCCTTTTCATCAAATCATAAGGAAGCACCCAAGGAAGAGATAATAATTTCATCACCTCTTTCAAAGTTATTTTCTCCTTCCACTTCCACTTTGTTTTTTTCCATAGAAAATTAATAACTCCAATACCTTCTATATACTGTGATGTTATTATAAATATTGTACAACCATATTTATTATTCTATCCATCTTATGAAGGACAAAGTCACCATACGTGCGTACACACGGCTTACCGTCTCCACGTCGTGGTGTAGTTTGTTTTGTGAAATTTCATTATTTGGATGGGTATAATAATGAGTATAATTGATTTAAATAATAAATATAACATGGTAATTATTCTTTATATATGATATTCCACCAAATTACATACGATTTTACTATCAATAGAATGATATTTTCGATCGTGCATACGTACGGATTATTGTCTCCGCGAAGATGATAAGATTCATTTCCCATCATAACCATTAAAGAATAATTTTCATTTGATGATTTAAAAATAGTTTTTATGAACATAATATCATTCTGGATGTGAATAAAATACATCTTATCCATAACAAAACATGACTTATATAACAAAACATAATGGAAAATGAATCAGTTAAACCCGAAACAATGATACTACTGAAATATTATTAACAAAGAAATATTAGAAGATCTTATAAGATATTATATTTATGTATGTGGTTATTTGATTATTTAATGACAATAATTTAACTATTATACAGGAGGTTATGGTACCATGTACTAAGGAAAATTATAAGGTAAGGGTTAATTTCAAAATCACTTTATTATCCATGTTTGTTTTTACAAAAGTATCTATTGTGACATATTTATCATCCACATCTGTGTTTCATAAAAATGTATTTCAAAACATTTTTACTATTTCTTATAATATGGGTTAAAGTCATTTATACAATTATTTTACTTTTTATAATTTTTTAATGGTATATTTCAGTCGTTTTCTAAATAAGGTACATTATGACCTTTTCGACAAATTAAGGTAAGAATGTTTTTTAACTTATACGGTGGGTGTGGCTATTTTACACCATTATAACACCTTCAAAGATTCACTTAAAATATTTTAGTAATGTTTTCAAATAATTTTTTGCTTTTATAATTATGCGGCTTTTAAATGATTTCAAAATAGATATAGATATTTCTCTCAAATAGTTTTGATTTCATCTATGTAAACATCCTTGGATGGATTTTACACTTGTTTGAAGTTGATTTATTATGATAAAATCTTCCATATTGTAATGAAGGTTTTGTGATATGTTTGACTGGGGATGTGTTATTTTTATACCATTCATGGATTATGGTTAATGTATTATAATTTCATATGCTAGTTTCAATATGAATGTTTATGTTATGTTTCAAACTTTTCATATAAGGAATGCATTGGACTTAGTAAGTGATGGGTGGGGCCCACTATATCCCCTCGATGCATCAGTAGGTCTCATGAGATGAACTAGTGTCATGGCACAAGGCCCTGACAAAATCTTATTTGTAGTCATTGCACGAGGCCTTGACTATGTGGTTATGATGTCAGGAATTACGCATTCCATCATTATGAAATTAGTTTTTGATATTACATGTGATTATTTGACTAGTAGAATATCCATATGAATAAGTAAATAGAATTATTTGATTTATCTTTTCCATATTATTATCATGATTATGTTTAAACTGATTGTGTTTTAGTGTTATACATTGCCTTAAATGTTTATGCTTATTTATGATAGTTTCCGCTATATTGTTATCCTTACTGAGCATATGAGCTCACCCCTTTCTTATGTTTTCTTTTTCCCAGGATGTAAATAATTATGTTATGATTAACATGTAGATATAGGCCAAAGGATATGAGTGTGTTCAAATCGGACATAAAATTTTTTTTCTTTATTTGATGATATAATGTAAAACTTACGTATGTATCTAGTACATTCAAGGCTACCAAAATAATTTGTCATTCATGACATTATCTCTTGTGATCATGATAATGTAATGTAACCTTGCATCCAATCTAGGTAAGTAGGGTTGGTTTGTTATAGTTGGTATCATAGGAAGTTTAATACAAAACATGGAAACTAGATTTAGATAAACTCTGATTAGAGAACATTACCCTAAGATAAACATTGAGAATTTGTATAGAAGAACCTATTAGAATTTTGGTAATGTAGAGATTTTTTGAATTTTCCAAGAAATACATCCCTGTCTATATACGAACTGGTAAAGGAAGCTTTGGTACAGATGTATCTATGGGTAAAACATGAAAACACTGCTTTGATATAGACTTGAATGAGAACTGGTGCATGACAACGGGACTTCCTGCACTCTTGGTTATGACACTCCTGGGGGATATGCTTAGGATAATTCACATTTTATTTACAAACCATTATGAAGGATTTATGAGTAAATACATCCTCAATGAAAACATTTTTTTAGGATTATGAAATATAATCATAAACTGGTCAATTTATGTTAGGTATTTTACTAGTTTGGAATTATGTATTGCGATTCAAAAACTTTTCTAGTGTATTCCATTATTTTTAAATGGATCCTAGTGGAAGGAATGGAAACTATATCAATGAACATAATCCATGTAGGGATTCCACTCCTATTTAAGATAATTATAGTGGAGCTAGTGATGCAACTAGTGTTGAACAACTAATAACCACACTAGGAAAACTCACTCAGGTTATGAATAATAACATTACCCGTATGAAGCACCCTGATCCACAATGCATAGGGTCATTTTTGGACCACTTCATGGAGAAAAAACTCCAACATTCAATGGGACTACAAATCTGTTGTGCCCAAGTGAAGTAATTGCATTTGTTGTCAATAACTTGTCATGGTGTGCCATCTGATGAAGTACATCTTGAAGATTGATGATTACAGAAGAATTACATCTGACGATTGTTGAGCTGCTCTTTAAGTTCAAAGAACTTGTATCCTGATGATACAATGTCACAACATTGTTTGAAGACCATGCATTGTAGTGACAATGCATGAGGAGTTGAAGAAGATCCATCCACAACTACTAAGTGGATGATGTGCATTAATGAAGTCCATGCACTATCACTAAGTGCATGTGAATTAGAAGAAGATCCAGCTTGATCTCTGATTGGATCATTGAAGAATATTGACGAATTATTTGATTCAGGAGCATTGGTTGAAGGAAGACCCTTCAGGAATTTCACTCCTAAGTGAAGATTATTTGTTTAAGAAGAATGGAGGAATTCTGAAGAAGAAGAGAAGATATGAATAATGGAGGATGGCTAACATGTGGCACTTGGCATGTTACACTTGGTCACTTTGTTTAACAAAGTACTTAAGTGTTTTTGTTGAAAAAAAAATAGGCCACCAAGGAGGCCAGCCGAGGGTCATCACCCAAGGCACATGTGGGACTCAAGGTCACCACGCCCATGGGGAACCCTCAAGGCCAGGGCAGCATCCTTGAGGCAAGGGCGCACCCGTAGGACACCGCATGGGCGCCTGGGGCACGCCCGGAGGAGCGCAGGGCACGCGGTGGTGAAGCCCGCGCACCCGGTGTGTGCATAGTGGGCGCTAGGAGCGCGCCCGCAGGAGCAGAGAGTGGGCGCAGAGCGCGCCCGCAGGGAGAACACGGTGCGGGGCGGCACCGTGGAGGGAGAATTACAACTGGGAGTTGAGCGGCAGCGGCATATTGATAAGCCGCGTGAAAACCGCGCCCCGTTTCGATGTGGGACGTGGAATTTTCACCCGGGAGCGATCCTGGCCGCACGATCAATCGCGCGCCAGATCTCGGCCGCCCATCTAATCCGCCACGGCCCATCCTGATCGCGACCGTCCAAATCATCGATCCGACAGCCGTGGCTCGTCTTCCACCTCGAGCTCGAGTCGAAGCCTCCCGCGAGCCGCCGCATGAACCAGAGCCTCCCGACTACAGAATTTGAGTTCCCGGCCACCGCTGATCGAGCCGAAGCCTCCATTGTGATCGTCTGGCCTCTACGAACACGATCATGCATTAAACTGTTGCATACATGCATCGAGAGAGATTTCGAGATTCGGCCGAGGCAAAATATAATGCCGAGGCCACGTGGAGAGCATGCTTTGCATGCATGAGCCTAAACAGAGGCTTGCATGCGTTTTAAAATGCATGCACGTGGATAAAGGAGAAGGAGAAGAAGTCAGCGTTGTGCAGAGAGAAAGAACGAGATTCTCGGCCAGCGTTTGAAGTTTTCAAAGAACCGAAAATCTCGGTGGATCAAGATTTATATCCCGCGGATGTTTTGAGGATTCCTCTGCCTATAAAAAGAGAGGCCGAGACCTCTGGAAGTTTGCTGAAAAATTTGTGATCCGCGAGAGCATTCTGCCTCGCGAAGAAAGAGCCACCGCGCAACTACCTTGCGCGGCTGTTGTTCTCGGTGCCAGCCGAGGCCCGAAAGTGACCCCCTGCGCGCTATCCTTTGCGCGACAGGAAGTACCCGAGGCCGCAAGCACCTTGCGCGCCCTCGAGGTTTGTTGAGACCTGCGCGCCTTGTCCTTTGTTGAGGCTTGCGCGGCAGTGTTGAGGAAGAGAGGCTGTGGATCATACCTTGTGCAGCTGTTGGAGAAGAAGTTGGCCGCGGCTCAAGCAGACCCTTGCGCGCCTCCTTTGGAATTCAGGTGGAATAGAAGCAAGAAGACCTGAGGCATAGTGCCTTGTGTGTGCAAGAAGTGGAGTGAAGGCCAAAGACACACCTACGGGTAGTGTATGTGCAAAACAAGAAGACCACACCTAAGTTGTGTGTGTGTGTCTAAGTATATGAAGAAGGCCGAGCCTTGTGTGTGCACACTTCGATGAACAAACTAAAAGAACACACCTTGAGTGTGTGTGAAGTGAAGAGCCTGAGGCTTGTGAGTGTGCAAAGAAAGGAAGAGGTCGAGGTTCGGCTTGTACCCAGTTGAGTACATTCAAAATGAGTTGTGTAGGTGTGCACAAGTGAAGAAGAGTGAAAAAACATAAGAAGAAGAGGAGTACACACTTAAGTGTGTGAATGCAAAAGAACTGATCATTCTAAGTGATTGGTTTTTGGTGAGCAAGACCAACGAGATCTTTTGAAGACTGTTGAAGCTACTTGAAGTTCTGAACAATGCCTTTGAAGAAGTGAAGTGGAGCCATGATGAAGATGATGCTGTGGAGTTGTGGGGTTTAACCAACTTGTAATTGGGGGGTATAACCAATTACTGTGTAATCATCGTTTGGCATAGTGAAGAATCCGTGTTGGGGGGTATAACCAACACGGCAAGGAGTAGGTCTTTGTACCGAACCTTGTAAATCTCTTGGGTTCTGTGCTCTCATTATTACTGCACCACTAAAAGAGTAGATCTAGGCTTTAACCAGCTGCAGAGGTTGAATTGATAATCTAAAGAGAACAATTCATAAAAAGGAAAAGTTATCACTGATTCACCCCTCCCCACTCAGTGATCACAACCGATCCAGGCATTTCAAGTGGTATCAGAGGGAGGTTGCCTCTGTAAGGATCTACTTCTGAGAAGATGGACAATCTGAATTCTGTTAATAGTAGGGGTGTTCCTACATTCGATGGAAAGAATTACCACAGCTGGAAGAATCGAATGTTACCCTACCTTCTATCTCTCGGCCTTGAAGTTAGAAATGCAGCCTTATTTGGATTCCCTCCTCATGCTGATGAAGCTGCTATGTCACCTACTGAGAAAATAAATATGGAAGTTGGTGGTAAAGCTCAAAATGCCATTCTTATGTCACTCTCAGAAAAGGTATACACAAAAGTCATGGGACTCAGGAATGCCAAAGAAATTTTGGACAAATTGGAGAGCAGTTATGAAGGCAACATGAAAGTCAAGGAAGCTAAATTACAAATTTGGAGAAGTCGGTTTGAAGATAGTAAGATGGGAGAAGAAGAAAATATTGACGATTATTTCACAAGAGTCAATGAAATTGTCAGCAACATTCGAGGCTTTGGAGAAAAGTTGGAGGACTCAACTATTGTTAAAAAACTAATGAGAAACTTTCCTGACAGGTTTGATCCCAAAGTCTCCGCACTAGAAGACAGAGATGATCTCTCTCTTGATGAACTTCACAACACTCTCATTACATATGAAATGAGGAAGATTCCAGTATTCAAAAATAAGATCAAGGATGAGATAGCTTTCGAGGCCATGAGACAACTCAAGATAAGAGATGACGAAGTCTTAGGATCAAATGAGTCGAACAATGAAGAAAAGGATGAAGATCTCAACAAGGTTATTTCTCTTTTATCTAAATGGTTTGGAAAAACTAAATTCAGGGGAAAAGGGAAATTACCATCGAGGTGTTTCAATTGCAATAACATCGGACACTTTGCTACTAACTGTCCCGAGAAAAGATCTAGTGCTCCGGAAGTTGAAGAAGATAAGTCACAAAATAAGAAATGGAGTAGATACCCAAGAGAAAGAAACAGATCTGGTGCAAGAAAGAAAAGGTTTGTTCCAGGTGAAAGAAGAAGCTATGTTAGCAGAGAGGAAGAATCAGACTTCACTTCAGCCAGTCAATCAGAAGAAGAAACGAATTTTATGGCTCATGTGGAAAAAGGGTTTGACACATGCAGCAGTGAAGATGATGAAAATGAACGAACAGAGCTCGAAAACATGTTGAAAGATGAACTAGTGGCTTGCCTTGAACAGAACACTAAACTCAAGAAAGAGAAGAGATTGTTACAAAAGGAAACCAAAAGGATGACTGAGGAGTTGGAAGAATGTATGAAGAAAGAGATAATGTACATTGATGAAATCAAGAGACACAAACTGAAGGTAGCTGAGCTGGACAAGATAGCAAAAGATCTTGAGGAGAAACTTCACCTCAAAGAAGAAGAGCAATCAGTGACACATTCTAAGTGGATTGAAGCACAGAATAGCTTGACAAAGATGAGAGAAGACTTCAACAAGGCTGTTGAGGTCAAGGCAGAATCATCTTATGCTGGTGCTCAGAGGCAGGTCAATTTGCCACTAAGTAAATCTCTAAATACATCTGTTATTCCTAACAATGCAGGTTCAAAGATAAAATTGAGACAAACATGGCATGAACCAACCTGTGTAAAATCGTCTTCAATGGAAGAAAGGAAATCCTCAGGAAGGACTACTCAAATCTTGGACAGGAAATTACAACATGACTCTTATCAACGGAAAAGGTCAAAGTTTAGAGGCTACTGCTGGTGTTGTGGTGTGTTTGGTCATAAGGCCTATGCATGCTGGTATAACATGTCTCTTCCAATAATGAGGCATGAGTCAAGGGGGAGACATCCTGAAACCCAGAGTGTTGTGCAGAAAGTATCAAAACCTCCAATTCAGAACACATTTGACTGCCTAAGTGAAGCTTGTGGAAGATGTGACCAACAAGGTCATAGAGCTGATAAATGTATGACTACTCTTCCCAAACAAAAAGTCAAAGACATGAAAGGGAAAGGCATTCAGGAAACCAATGAAGAAATCACATGCTTTGCTGAAGTTGCTCCAAAAGCCAGCAGCAGAACCAAGTCATGGATTCTTGATAGTGGATGCTCATCACACATGACTGGTGATATAAAAATTCTAAACAACATAAAAAGTCATGAAGGAGGAACTGTGGTGGTTGGAAATAATTGTTCTCTAAAAATCAAGGGAGTTGGAAAGGCACTAGTTGAAACAAAAAATCTAAAATCCAATGATGTGTTATTTGTCGAAGGATTGAAACACAACCTGCTGAGTGTAAGGCAGTTATGTGATGATGGTCATGAAGTACTATTCAATAAAGATTCATGCATCATCAAGAGCTCGAAGGATGGACAGATCATCACTCAAGGAAGAAGAACCACTGGAAACCTATTTCAAATTGAGGTCAAATCTGAATACACCAGTGATGAAGAGGAAGGTAATAAAAGTGGAAGGACATACAACCAATTGAAGAAACATACTGACACAGAAAATGTCCTGGGTGACCCACACTCCTCAGTAATAACTAGAAGAATGTTGAGATTGGAAGATCAGACTGCACTGGTTTCTCAAGTTGAACCTCACACAGTGGCTGAAGCAGTTGAGCTAAGGCTGAATCATCATGTTCAGCCTTCTCCTCTAACTTGAGGAAGAAGAAGGTCCCTCCTTATTCCCTAAATTTTTGTATTCTTGTACTTACATGCAGGGAATTGAAGGAGATGAGTGCATCCCCTGAGGGGGAGCATTGGTAGTTGAAGATGTGCAGGTTCCAGAAGCTCTATACTATGAGTATGGTTTTTATTCATCCCTTTGCATTTGTTGGCCAATAAGGGGGAGAAATCATCAGGCACACGACATTCTCTCAGTGTGCTTCGGAGTATTGACAACCAAATACAAAGGGGGAGATTGTTGTGCCCAAGTGAAGTAATTGCATTTGTTGTCAATAACTTGTCATGGTGTGCCATCTGATGAAGTACATCTTGAAGATTGATGATTACAGAAGCATTACATCTGACGATTGTTGAGCTGCTCTT
The DNA here is from genome assembly GCA_963277665.1 of Viscum album. Lineage (NCBI taxonomy): Eukaryota > Viridiplantae > Streptophyta > Magnoliopsida > Santalales > Viscaceae > Viscum > Viscum album. The sequence goes on along the minus strand of OY728148.1, from coordinate 494,491,429 downwards.
TAAGTTCAAAGAACCTGTATCCTGATGATACAATGTCACAACATTGTTTGAAGACCATGCATTGTAGTGACAATGCATGAGGAGTTGAAGAAGATCCATCCACAACTACTAAGTGGATGATGTGCATTAATGAAGTCCATGCACTATCACTAAGTGCATGTGAATTAGAAGAAGATCCAGCTTGATCTCTGATTGGATCATTGAAGAATGTTGATGAATTATTTGATTCAGGAGCATTGGTTGAAGGAAGACCCTTCAGGAATTTCACTCCTAAGTGAAGATTATTTGTTTAAGAAGAATGGAGGAATTATGAAGAAGAAGAGAAGATATGAATAAGGGAGGATGGCTAACATGTTGCACTTGGCATGTTACACTTGGTCACTTTGTTTAACAAAGTACTTAAGTGTTTTTGTTGCAAAAAAATAGGCCACCAAGGAGGCCAGCCGAGGGTCATCACCCAAGGCACATGTGGGACTCAAGGTCACCACGCCCATGGGGAACCCTCAAGGCCAGGGCAGCATCCTTGAGGCAAGGGCGCACCCGTAGGACACCGCATGGGCGCCTGGGGCACGCCCGGAGGAGCGCAGGGCACGCGGTGGTGAAGCCCGCGCACCCGGTGTGTGCATAGTGGGCGCTAGGAGCGCGCCCGCAGGAGCAGAGAGTGGGCGCAAAGCGTGCCCGCAGGGAGAACACGGTGCGGGGCGGCACCGTGGAGGGAGAAGTACAACTGGGAGTTGAGCGGCAGCGGCATATTGATAAGCCGCGTGAAAACCGCGCCCCGTTTCGATGTGGGACACAGAATTTTCACCCGGGAGCGATCCTGGCCGCACGATCAATCGCGCGCCAGATCTCGGCCGCCCATCTAATCCGCCGCGGCCCATCCTGATCGCGACCGTCCAAATCATCGATCCGACGGCCGTGGCTCGTCTTCCACCTCGAGCTCGAGTCGAAGCCTCCCGCGAGCCGCCGCATGAACCAGAGCCTCCCGACGACAGAATTTGAGTTCCCGGCCACCGCTGATCGAGCCGAAGCCTCCATTGTGATCGTATGGCCTCTACGAACACGATCATGCATTAAAATGTTGCATACATGCATCGAGAGAGATTTCGAGATTCGGCCGAGGCAAAATATAATGCCGAGGCCACGTGGAGAGCATGATTTGCATGCATGAGCCTAAACAGAGGCTTGCATGCGTTTTAAAATGCATGCACGTGGATAAAGGAGAAGGAGAAGAAGTCCGCGTTGTGCAGAGAGAAAGAACGAGATTCTCGGCCCGCGTTTGAAGTTTTCAAAGAACCGAAAATCTCGGTGGATCAAGATTTATATCCCGCGGATGTTTTGAGGATTCCTCTGCCTATAAAAAGAGAGGCCGAGACCTCTGGAAGTTTGCTGAAATATTTGTGATCCGCGAGAGCCTTCTGCCTCGCGAAGAAAGAGCCACCGCGCAACTACCTTGCGCGGCTGTTGTTCTCGGTGCCACCCGAGGCCTGAAAGTGACCCCCTGCGCGCTATCCTTTGCACGACAGGAAGTACCCGAGGCTGCAAGCACCTTGCGCGCCCTCGAGGTTTGTTGAGACCTGCGCGCCTTGTCCTTTGTTGAGGATTGCGCGGCAGTGTTGAGGAAGAGAGGCTGCGGCTCATACCTTGTGCAGCTGTTGGAGAAGAAGTTGGCCGCGGCTCAAGTAGACCCTTGCGCGCCTCCTTTGGCATTCAGGTGGAATAGAAGCAAGAAGACCCGAGGCATAGTGCCTTGTGTGTGCAAGAAGTGGAGTGAAGGCCAAAGACACACCTACGGGTAGTGTATGTGCAAAACAAGAAGACCACACCTAAGTTGTGTGTGTGTGTCTAAGTATATGAAGAAGGCCGAGCCTTGTGTGTGCACACTTCGAAGAACAAACTAAAAGAACACACCTTGAGTGTGTGTGAAGTGAAGAGCCCGAGGCTTGTGAGTGTGCAAAGAAAGGAAGAGGCCGAGGTTCGTCTTGTACCCAGTTGAGTACATTCAAAATGAGTTGTGTATGTGTGCACAAGTGAAGAAGAGTGACAAAACATAAGAAGAAGAGGAGTACACACTTAAGTGTGTGAATGCAAAAGAACTGATCATTCTAAGTGATTGGTTTTTGGTGAGGAAGACCAACGAGATCTTTTGAAGACTGTTGAAGCTACTTGAAGTTCTGAACAACACCTTTGAAGAAGTGAAGTGGAGCCATGATGAAGATGATGTTGTGGAGTTGGGGGGTTTAACCAACTTGTAATTGGGGGGTATAACCAATTACTGTGTAATCATCGTTTGGCATAGTGAAGAATCCGTGTTGGGGGGTATAACCAACACGGCAAGGAGTAGGTCTTTGTACCGAACCTTGTAAATCTCTGTGTTCTGTGCTCTCATTATTACTGCACCACTAAAAGAGTAGATCTAGGCTTTAACCAGTTTCAGAGGTTGAATTGATAATCGAAAGAGAACAATTCATAAAAAGAAAAAGTTATCACTGATTCACCCCTCCCCTCTCAGTGATCACAACCGATCCAGGCATTTCAAAATCCATTTGTATCTTAACAATGGATAAGTTCCATAGAAAAAATATTTCATGTTTTGGGAGTAACAAAATGGAAAAAGTAGTCATGGAAGTTTGTCACCTCAAAGGAGATGCAGATCAATGGGGGTCACTAATTAAAAAAGGATGATGCAGAAGTATCAAATATGTAATGGAGGGAGTTTAAAGATATTTTCATAAAAAAATAAATTCTTCATGAACATAGAGAAAATGTTGAAACTCAATTTCTAGGTCCAAGGAAAAAGGAGGATGAGAATGTAGAAAAGTACGAGGCTAACATTACAAGGTTTCCTAGGAATTCTTCAAATTATATACATGATCCAAAGAGTAAGATTTATCGATTCTTTAATGGGTTAAAACCATTTAATTGTCAAGTATTACTCTCAAAATCCTTCTCATCATAGGAAGATATAGTCTTATGTGCTATCAAGATAGAAAATTAATACTCTATGTCTTATGACCTTAAAAAAAATCTAGAGAAGATGTGATATGTGGAACACCCTTAAAATGGAAATAAGGGTAATAAGGGAAAAGCTGAATTTATATCCTATAATATATGTGGGAAGAAACACCCTGGTACTTTCCTGAAGGGAATGTGAGTCTATTACAAGTGTGGAGAAGAAGGCAACCAAGCTCGTGATTGCAAGGGGAAGAAATAGGATTTCAATGTTGAATTCTACAATTGTAAATAATGGGGCATTATGAAAATGAATATCCTAAGCATCAAGGAAACATGCCTCATAAATGGCCAAGGGAGAAAAGCCAAGCTTATGTGATCACTACTGCTGAGGTTGAATCTTCTAATGACGTGGTGGTATGTACATTAATCTTTTCCTCAAATTTATCCAATTCTTTATTTGATTTTGGATCATCACATTCATTCATATCTTCCATGTTTTAAATGAAGATTAGATATTTTCAATTTTATTTAACAAGGGAGTTGTCAGTAAAAACTCTTAAGGGAAGTATCATTGCAACAATGTTTTGTGAATCAGTTAACCATTATGGAATATAAACGTGCTCTATCTTCTGATCTTATTGACATACCCATGATTGAATTTGATATAATCCTCAGTATGGATTTTAATTCAGAACATTATGTGAAAATTTATTATTAGATGAAGTAGGTTACATTTTTTTATGAAGATATGGAATACCTTAAATTTTGATAAGAAATGTCACCATATTATTATTATATAGATTCACCCATAGTATCTCTACTAAATTCAATTATTTTTGGGTAAGGGAGTGAAATAACTATGGGTGAGGGAAAAAATGTTCAAATATAGGATGTACCTATTTTCAAGAATATGTTGATCTGTTACTAGAGTATTTAACTATATATCCTCCACAATGAGAAACTGTGTTTTCCATTGATTTAATCCCTGTTTTAAGGCCTATATCGAATACCCATTATAGAATGGACACTATAGAATTAGTGGAACTAAATAAACAACTAGAGGAGTTGAGTAATAAAGTATTTATTCTCCCTAGTGTTTCTCCATGGGGAGCCCATGTTCCTTTTTTTATGAAAAAGGATGGATCTATGAGGTTGTGCATTGAAAACATAGAGATCAATGCTATAACTATAAAGAACAAGTATACCCTACCTTGTAGTGACAATTTATTCGATCGACTTCATGGTGATGCATATTTTTCAATGATTGAACTTCGATCTTGATTTCACCAGTTTTGTGTGAAGAAGGAAGTCATTCTGAAGACAACAATTTTAACTAGGTATGGGCATTACGAGTTTACAGTAATACCTTTTGGACGAAATAATTCCCCATCTGTTTTCACAAATCTAATGAATATATTTTTCAAAGAATATCTTGATGAATTTTTAGTAGTATTTATTGATGATATATTGGTATACTCCAAAGGCTATGAAGATCATAAAAATCACTTGTGCACTATTCTAAAGACTCTTAGAAAAAATGAATTATATGGGAAGTTTAGCAAGTGTGAATTTTGACATTAGGAGATTTATTTTCTTGGATATATTGTCTCTAAAGATAGAATATCTATTGATCCTTCTATGAAAAGAGCAATACAATAATGTCCAGAACCAATGATTATATCTGAGGTACATAGGTTTATTGGTTTAACAGGTTATTATCAATGTTTCATCTTGAATTTTTCCTAATTGGCTAACCCATTTACCAAGATAACCAGCAAAGGGGTTAATTTTTTTTGGAAAAAAGTGTTTGAAGAATTTTTTGAAGAACTTAAGAGAAGATTAGTCAATGATTTTATCCTGAACCTCCCATTAGGGAATGATGGGTTTGTTAATTATAATGATGATTCAAGTAAAGGACTTTGTTGTGTCCTTATGCAGAATGATAGAGTTATTGCTTATGCATCACATAAGCTAAAAAGGCATGAACAAAACTATCATACTCATGTCCTTGAGTTAGAAACTACAAACTTATCTTTGAAGATATAAAGACACTATCACTATGGTGAAAATTTTGAGATATATACCGATCAAAGTAGTTTGAAGTATACTTTCTAACAGAAAGAACTCAACATGAGGCAAATGAGAAGGCTTGAACTACTCAAAGATTGTGATTGTACTATACACTACCACCTAGGGAATGAAAAGAAGGTGGAAGATTCTTTGAGCAGAAAGGATCATGTAGTTCGGAACAAGATTAGAGTTAAAATTGATCATATGTTCATGGATCTAGTAAAGATGGATATCAGAATAATCATAGAAGGTGAAAAATTGATAATTTTTCAAATGGTTTCCAAACCAACTTTACTAGAAAGGTTAAAATTTTCTGAGACTGAAGATGATGATTTTCAAAATAAAATTAAAGCTATGAATGATCAGAGATTGATTGACATCATATATGAAGATGGAATTTAGAAATTTGTGAAGAGACTTTGTGTTCCCGATATACGTGATCTAAAAAGGGAATTGTTGGATGATGCTCATACCTATAATTTCACTATACACCATGGTAGCACTAATATGTATAGATATTTAAAGGAACATTTTTGGTGGGAAAACATGATGAGGAAGATTTCTGATTATCTGTCAAGATGTATGGTTTTTAAGCATGGGAAGGGTGGAAGATAACAACCTGGAGGACTCATGCAACGTCTTTCCATACCTCAGTGGAAATGGGATGATATTATGAGGGAATTTTTCATGGGGATACCAAAGACTCCTAGAAGGAATGATACAATATGAATAATTGTTGATCATCTTACCATGTCAGCACATTTTCATACTAAAAGAGAAGATTTACCACTTGAAAATTTAGAAATACAATATATTAATGATGTTGTAAGACTTAATGGAGTACCCATATCGATTGTTTCAAATCGTGATCACCATTTTACATCAAGATTCTGGAAACATCTTCAAAATTCCCTAGATATCGAACTTCGTTTAAAACTACCTACCACCCTCAAACTGATGAACAATAATAATGGACTATTAAAACCTTAGAAGACAAGTTGAGATCTTGATCAATTGAATTTCAAGGTATGTGGGATCAATATTTTTCTATGGTAGAATTTTCCTATGACAATATCTTCCATTCCTGTATTCAAATGGCACCATATGAAGTGTTATATATAAAGAGATGTCGCAAACCAAATAATTGGGATGATATTGGTGAAAGAAAACATGTAGGCTCAAAACATCTTGAGGAAACAATAGAAAATGTGAAGATTATCCAAACCCACATCAAAGTAGCTCAATGTAGGAAAAAGTTCTCTGTTGATAACCAAAGGACTGATTTGGAATTTCATGTAGGTGATCATGTTTTCTTGAAGATATATTCAGTGAAGGGTGTTATATGATTCGGTAAGAAGGGTATATTGAGTCCCAATTAAATCAGACCATTCCAAATTCTAGAATGAATTGGAGTTCTAGATTACATTCTGGAAATGCCTTTAAGTCTCTCCAATTTTCAAGATGTGTTCCACATATCACTGTTGAGAAAATAAATGTCTTACCCAATGCATGTACTCACCTATAAATAAATAGAACCGAATCCTGATCTATCTTATTGTGAATAGCCTATTAAGATTCTTGATACCAGAGAACAAGTGTTGAGAAACCGGATGACTCATTTGGTGAAAGTTCTATGGAGAAACAATAAAATGGAAGAGGAAATGTGGGAACCTGAGGAAATTATGATGAAGAACCACCCAAATATTTTTATATAGTAATATTATAGAAATTTAGAGGATGAAATTATTTGAAGGAGGGGATAATGTAACACCCCAAGCTTCCACGGTTTTCTACTCTCTGAATAATGCAATTTCTTGCACTGTACGCAACTTTGAGTTCTAGTACACCACAACCGATCAAACTAGTCGTTATGAATAGTAATATCCACATTTTGAAAATTTATAAATTTTATTTTTTAAAATGGAATTTTTTTGGACTTGGAGTATCAAAATTATTTAAGGGTGTATGTTTTTTATTTTTCTAAAAACTTTCAATTTTTGATGAATAGTTTAAAACACAGTGTTACTATTTATATCCGACTATTTATTTAAATACTTATTTTTAAATTTAAATTTATTTTAAAGAAAAATATATTCAAAATACATATATTAATACAATTTAATCCATTTGAGTCATTTTATAATAAGATTAGATATATAAAATTTTATTGAAATTTTTAACGACTTTTACCCACCTTCTAGGCACATTTGAAAATTTGCATAAAACGTAATTTTACCCCTTAAATTTTACCCCTTCTGTGAATTTAATTTCAAAAATATAAGATCCACAGTTGACATTAGTGACTAAAATGTTGTTCAATAGATTGAAAATAATTTTCTGGTGAATAATAACTTTTGAATTTTATTTACCACGGTTAAAAGTAAATAGGATAATTAACGGTAAAAATGATTTTATAAATACCCTAAAACATGTCCTAATCCTATTTTATAATTGTATTTAGACCAAAATCAACCCTAATAATAATATATTATCCTATATTACCAACTTGGATTAGATTAGGACATTTTTAATTATTTTATTTAAAGAAGAGTTGAAAGTGTTAAATTCAAATTTTAATAACTAAAACATATTTAATATAGAGTTATACATAATATAATTTTGAAAAAAAATATTATTTAGAAATATAAAACTATTTCCTACATCATAGTATTTTATTTATAATTTTTAGTCACTAAATAATTAAATTTATATATGACACAATGATAATGAATTAATTATCTTATTATTGAATGATTAAAGTAATTGATATTATAAATATAAAAATAATTTTAAATTGAGACTTTTTATGCATTCCAATAATTTTATAGGTTGATATGATATTTTAGGTTTGATTAAAAATAATTATTTCGAAGTGATAATGTTTTTATGACTTTCAAAAAAACCAAATACCAAATTGAGTCAAAATAAACATAAATGATTTTTTAAAACAAATACTATTTTATTAAATTATATAATTGTAATAAAAATATATGGTTAGTCCAAAGGAATTATATAATGATAGATATGTAATTTATGAACCACTTGAAGTTTTTTTGGAATTTTATAGTATGTTTATTAACCATGTATTATAATAATACAAGAAGACATGGTAAACATTAAACTATTTAACTAGTAGTTAAATCTAAAATATAAGGTTAATATGGTGACCTAAACATGTATAATATCTATTTTTTGAGAATTTTTTGACCCATAACCACATTATCCTAGAAATTAATCCATTTTTATCCATTATAAACCGAAAATAATTTTATAATAAAATAATATTTCAAGCTTTTACTAAAGTGACCCTCACCTCTCTTATAAAAGCGCACTTCACCTTATCCTAATTTTACACCTCCAAATCCATTTAGCTCATAAAACCCCTGATCAAATATCCTCCAACGTACCCTAAATTTAACCTAGAGGCCGTACTTTTATCATAAATCCAACCTAAAGGGCCCTTTTGATCAAATCAAAAGGAAGCACTTGAAGAAGTGGTAATAATTTCATAACCTCTTTCAATGTTCCTTTCTTCTTCCAATTCTTCTTTATTTGTTGTTTACATACCAAAATAATGAATCCATTAACATATACATACTGTGATGTTATTATAAATATGGTACAACCATATTAATTATTCTATCCATCCTATGAATGAAAAAGTCACCATACGTGTGTATATACGACTTATCGTCTCCACGTCGTGGTGTAGTTTATTATTCAACACTTCATTATTTTGATGGGTATAATAATGAGTATAATTGTTGTGAATAATCAATATAACATGTTAATGATTCTTTATATATGATATACCATCCAATTATATACGATTTTACCATCAATACAATGATATTGTTGCTAGTGCGTACGTACGGATTACAGTGTCCACGAATGCGATAAGATTCATTCCCCATTATAACCATTCTAGAATAATTTTCATTTTATGATTTAAAAATAATGGTTAAGAACATAATATCATTCTAGATATGAATTAAATGCATCCTATACTTAACAAACATGACTTATGTAACAAAACATATATTAGAAAACAAATTAGTTAAACCTGAAACAATGATACTACTGAAATATTGCTAACAGAGAAATACTAGAAGATCATATATGATATAATATTTATGAATGTGATTTTTTTATAATTTAATAATAATAATTTAACTATTATATAGGAGGTTAACGCACCCTTGACTAAGTAAAAGTACAATGTATATGTTAATTTTACAATCTCTTTATTATCCGATGTTGTTTTTATGAAAGCATCTACTGTGACTTATTTTTCATCCTCATATGTGTTTCCTAAAAATGTATTTCAAAACATTTTTACTATTTCCTAGAATATGGTTTAAATTCATTTATACCTTTGTTTGGATTTTTATAAAATGTTTTTAAAGTAATTTTTTCGTAATTTTCCAAATGTTTCCTCTGGAATTGGGGATGACCTTGTTGGTTTAAGGATAAAACATTCCAAGCGGTTTCTAACGGGTTTGTTCGTAGAACTGGAAACATCCAATGATTCCATATCCATTTGGATCTACTTTCTAAAGGTAGGTTCTCATTAGTTGTTGAATGATGAGGCTTAGGAATTTTTATTGGTTGAGAGGATGTGAGGTCTGACTCATCACACCTTTTTGAGTGGAATTATTGTCTACTCCAGGGCTCTCTTTATAGATTTAAGTTATATTCATAAATACTTATTAAATTACAAAGTATAAAATGAGCATTCCTTTATATTTGACAATAAATGATTGATATGTAGGAAATTTAGAGAATCTTTTAAATGTATTCGAGGTTCTTCATCGATAGAGAATCATCTATATTTTTTAGAGATTATTAGTCAATGGTATCCTTTAATACATTATATAAAAGCCTCTTGGTCATTATGATGACCATACTGGTTTTAAAGCCACAAAGTGGGGCACTTGAAGTTTTATTGTCAATCAGAATGATATTTGATTATTTCAGAGTTGGGATCGTACTCGCAGATGGGCTTCTGACATATCCTTTATTTAGAAAAGGAATCAGAAACCACGTAGTTCGAGAAAATAAAATATGATGTTTATGTATGATTGATGGCTCAAAGAAAGGTGTCATAATTACTTTTACACTCTAAGCTAACATGATTCCTGATCGGTGTGAGAAACAAGAGGTATTGGCAAAACCAGACAATTGTCCATGAAATATGCAATCATAAGAAATGATGTGGGGATTATGTATGTATGACTGCCCAAATAGATGATGATTAAGGTTTACTTCAGGGAAGAAATACAGGAACAAGTTCCATAAAGGAATATGTATTTTATGGAGTATTTGGATACTCTAATCTTGGGGATTACTTTTATGGAAGATGCCCAAGTTAGGAGGGGACTTATGATTAGGTTTTTCTCCTGAGAAGGAAGCCCAGATCAAAAGTAAACCGTGACTAGTTAATAGAAATTGAGACTGCGTCTTACTCTTGAGAAGGAGGCCCAGGTTAGGGACTTGGGGATTACTCCTATATAGGATGCCCATATTTGTAGACTTTGAGACTGGGGATTATTCCTGAAGAGGAATCCTATATTAAGAGAACCATGGGTGGGGCTTACTCCTGAGGACAATGCCCATATTTGGGAACTTGGGGACTGGGGCTTACTCTTGAAAAGGAAGCCCATGTTAAAGGAATTATTACTGGGGCTTACTCTTGAAAAGGAAGCCCAAATTAATGAGGACTAGGTGCTTACTCCTAAGGAGGATGCCCAAATTAATGATATTTTGGACTGGGGATTACTCCTGAAAATGAGGCCCATATTAAGGATTCTCTCACCTTAAAGGATGAGGTTGAATGAATTAATTATCTAACTTTAGTGATGTAAAGATGTGTAAATCACTAGGTTTTGAGAGATGTTCCACATAATTCATTTCAGATAAAGAATCCAACAAGAAAAATCATGCCATAAATGGATTTGGAGAGAGTTCTGAAGGATTAATCATGAATAGGAGAGGTGAACAAGTGTAAAAGAGGTGAAATGGGCAGGAAGGGTACCCAAAAATAGAAGGGCGCACAAGTTCTGGGGGGTCGTGTAAGTACTGCATTGTTGCGCAAGTCTTGGTTGCGCAAGTATACTTGCGCGACACCTATATACTTGGGCGACTGTTAGCCAGTACAGTAATACTTGGGTGATCCTTGACCAAAGCCTTTAGAATTATCTAGAGGTACTTCCAGAAGTGTGGCACACAAGTTTCAATGAGTAGGTAAAGAGGCGCACAAGTGTGTCAATTTCCCGTAAGGGTAAAACACTTAGGCGCACAAGTTTTAGTGAATTCTAACACTTAGACCTTATTCCTATTATTTAGACATTCCATTCTAGGTAAAGAATTACCTTAAACGTTTTTGGAAGGCTTGAAGAAGAGACTTGGGCGTTCAAAGCTCTATATCTGAATTCTGGAAAAAATTCTCCCGAAATGGGTGGCCCACCGGGGGTATTTATAGGCTGGAAAAGACCCTGGGAAATTTTAAAAGAGGGCATGCAAGTCACTTGCATGACCTGTAAAGACCCGTAAAATTCAATGAATGTTTTTTCTTAATTTTCTTTAGAATTTTACAAGAGCGCGGTTTCTGACGGCACCTGATTCCGAGGCCCGGAGTGCCCGGAATCAATTTCCGAAGTTTGGCTCGGGTACGTTCAGTGAACGAACGAGAGGGAATTCCTAACTTTTGATCCGGTGCTCGGAATTGAAATCCGAGGGCACCGATGAACTCGCAGCGCCGATTTTCGCTTAAAGAGACCTTTTCGGAAGTTGCATTGGTTGCGGGATGAATGTTAGATTTTGGGTTGTAGGTTTAAGTTAAATAAAATTTTGTGAAGAACAAAATTTATTTTAACTTGTTAAATCCTACCAAAGGGAGTTGGAAGTGGGACCCACATCCACTTAACCTCCCTTGGGAGGATTAAGTATGGTGGGGCCCACACGAACCCCTAAACCTTTCATATCCTCTAAAACCCCCTCAACTCCCACTTAAATTATCTTAACTTATGTTATAAACCTATGACTTAAATGTAATGAGTTAATGAGGTGAGTTGTGAGTGGTTATTGAATTTCAAACCTTTGAAATTCAAAGAGGATGGGTTGTGTGAATAAAATAAGAAAGAGTCTTATTTTATTTTGTTAGAATTTTTAACTCCTTGAGAGAGTTGGGAAGTCTTCTTCATCTTCTTCAAACTCAACGAAGAACGCGAAGAACGCCGTTCTACAACGAAGAACTTCTCCGCCGACGAACACGGTCCATCCGCAACGCCGTATCCGCGACGCGACGTACTTCTTCCGCGTCGTCTCTTCCGTGACGGTTTTCCGCGACGAACGCCTTCGACAACGACTCTTCCTCCGACGTCAAAGGAATCGACACCGATATTCCACGACTTCTTCAACGTGCGACTATCGAGGTAGGGGTTCTTGAGTTCGTTGTTTACATTTTTATTTGACATCCCTCAAGTATTTCTAAGCCAATTGATATCAAACTAACGGGAGGAGGCCGGTCCGCACAAACACGGCCGATCCTCCTCCATCGTGGTTTAGTTTTATTATGGTTTGAAGCGGGGTAACGCGGTACCATTGCACCGCGCGAAAAGAATTATTTAAGGCCGGTTTGGGTCACGACGAAGAACCGCGACGCTATAATGCCGCGCCTTTGAGATCGGATGAGACCGCGGCCGGAGTCGGGCCGTGGCGGAAGAACCAGGGGCGGCCGGCCTCGCCGGCCGCCAGAAACCGAGGAGGAGCCGCGGCTACGGCCGCGGCGGAGAAGAGAAGGCGGCCGGCCGCCGGTTTGGACAGGAGGCGGGACCCGCTGGTCCCGCGGGTGTAAAGAAACGGCCGGCCTTTGGCCGGCCGAGATCCGGAAAAAGGGGGGGTTTCACCCCCCCACGTGCGGCACATGCGCGACGCGCTGACCGCGCCGCCGCTGGCCGGCCGCGCCGCCGCTGGCCGGCTGCGCCGCCGCGCCGCCACCGGCGGGGCCGGGTCCAGGGGGCCGGGTCGGTCCGACCCGGTTCGGTCGGACCCGGGTCGGGTTGACCCAGTTCGGGTTGACCCGGTTCGGGCCGACCCGGGGGGGGGGGGGGGGGGGGGGTCGGGCCGGGTCGACCCGGACCCGGACCCCCCGTTTCGAAGCAGTTTCGGTCTTTTGGCCATAACATGAGCCTCGGACCTCCGATTGACGAACCGTCTGCGCCAACGCGATCCTTGGATCGAGACGGCCGTTTCGGTATATCGCACTCAAGGTTTCGGATTACTTTGAGTTCGGCCGGGTTGGTTCGTTCACGAAACCAACCGGGCCTTCGGAGCGGAAACGCTCATATTTTGAGCTACGGACGTCCGATTGACGTGCCGTCAGCCGTGTTGTGTTCCTCTTAGTAAGACGGATATTTTGGCATACTCCGCCCGAGGTTTGGACGCAGGTGGAGTACGGTCGGGTTGGTTTTTCCTTGAAAACCAACCGGGCCCCGGGGACGAAAATGCCAATAACTCTCAGACCGGGCGTCCGATCGACGCGCCGTCTGTTGCGTTGAGTTCCTGTTGACGATACGGAACTTTTGGATACATCAACTCTGGACTTTGTGACAGTTGATGTATCAGCCTCTCGGCTCATGGAGCGGACCCTCCGAACGAGCTTGCTGTGTGCGGGAACCCTAGTGCTGGCTGCGACTGTTACTGTGACTTCTACTGCTACTACTGCTACTGTGACTGCGACGACGACAGTACAGAGATCCTATGTGGATTCGACGACGACGACTTCAGCACTCAGCGATCCTACATGGAACAGTGCTATCGAACCTGTGTGAGCTGAATGTTCTGTTTACCTTGGGCGGTGGAGCGCTTGGTTGTAGCAGCATATCCTTGGCAGTGGAGCGCTTGGTTGTAGCAGCATATCCTTGGCAGTGGAGCGCTCGGTTGTAGCGGCAGACCTGCGATACTGGTGACGAGCGTACAGAGTACGGAGACCGTGGAACCAGCTGAGACCTGAAGACTGCTCGACCGACTCAACTTGGAGTGAGTCGACTAGCCCAGTGGACGGAGCGCCCGGTATTCGGCGGC